>OX104068.1:35293582-35329031 GCA_944474145.2 Dicrocoelium dendriticum
TTAATTAATTAATTCAAGTAGCTATTGTGTTTCTTGTTCTAGCACAGCTTTATCTTTCGTCGGACCAAAGCAAAGCTGATATTCCGCCAGTTAGTGGATTCTAAAATAAAATACAGTTAAGTCCGTTTAGTCTCAACATCCATGCCAAACCAATACGCGAATTGTTGTACCCTGATAAACAGGTGAGGAAACAGTCGCAAGTACTTCTCCTTTACACCTCTCGAGCCTCCAGTAATTTTCCTGAGCTCTAACAAACGTAAATCCTGATGTTGCCACTTTTAGGTGGGGTAAATAAGCTTAACTCGATCTGTGTGCCGCAAGCTTCATCATGCTACTTGCATATTTCTCAATAGGCATGGCTAGGTTAGCCAACTTTTTATAGTTCATGTAGAGCTGTCGAATATTGTCACTCCGAGTATTGTTTGTTTTAAATGTATATTAATTAAGGTTGGCAATAACGTTTTACGTCGCTTATTTGCTTTAACTTTACTGCTTCCTCCAGTAGGCTCCCAAGTCAGATAATCCAGCCCCAGCCTGGAATTCTTCCAGAATATTTTTTGCCTTAATAGCACTCGTCAGTGGGTCGCATTCGTTTGGTCTTCTGCGGAGGATCGAACTCATCATCGTTAGCAGTTTACACTAACAAGGGAGCAGCTTATGCCACTGAGCTATAGGAAACAAAGACAGAGCATTACAACCTGGAGTTTGCTTCACTTGTTAGCTGCCTCTAGATGTTTTCGATTGCTTTTTTCACAGCCATTTTAATTCCTGTTGTACATCCGTTTGTCTCTGCGAAATGAACTTGGTAATCACATGCAAGTTGCAACTAAGCGCTCTAAATAAGATTTATGTAAAAGCACTCCATCTGAGACGTTCTATCTGCTCAAACCCTGGATATTTTCGTTTACAAAAGTATGTTGTTGAAGTAAATGAAAGTGCCTCTGAAAATTTCGGTGAATGAATTCAGAAAATAAAGGAAGCAATGCTTAAAAATACGTTTACCAACCCTCAAAATAAGCATCGGTTATTACGACACACCTATGATGTCGATCGTAAAGCTGTTGCAAACGATCAGGAAACGCTTCTTGTGGAATCGCTCAAAGCACTGTGGTCACGGAAAGTTGGTTTTCGTCAGCCGAATTTATTCGGAGAGGGAAGACGATGACAATATTGCCACTGACTGTTGATTAATCCTCTGGTTATAGTTCAGTTTTCGACTCGTGTATTGATGTTTTCCAAAAAGGGCGGATTACAGTCAGACATGTTGAGGCAATATACAGACGTTTCCATCCGAGTTTGCCTCTGTTCCTCTGTCAGCGTGTACGGCTCAAACCAAATCTTCTGCATTTCTAAGTTTCTTGATCAATACAGCTGATGATGTCGTGGCTTATTTTTATTTCTTCTGCTGCGACCTGACTAACCCAGTCGGTTGGCTCGTCGACTTTGGCAATCACACCCTCTCTCACTACTTTGCGCAACTCAGCGAAGTACCTGTCACGCAGTGCAACTGGGACTCTCCTGCCAAGTAGCACTGCCGGTCGTATCAAAGGACCTAACGATAAGTGAGCGGTTCCCTCAAACTTTCCCAAACCTGGGCTAAACACAAACGGATACTGGTCACTAATATCAATTTCTCCCTGGCAAAAATGCACAAAACGATCATGATTAAAAACAATAACGCGAGGCTGGATCCTATCAATGCCGAGAATCGGCATGAGATCATCCTTCACGATCACAAACTCCAGTCGGTGTGGGGCTCCGTCTTTTGGGTTGACGACTTCGATTTTAGCTGAGCCTTTCGGATGAAGTTTGGTACCATTCCACATATACAGGTAATCTTGATCGGATCGAATGCACACTCCGGGACAGTGCTTCCTTGGAAAATGTTGACAGTAACACTTGTGTCTAAGTGGAATCGTACGGCTTTGCGTTCGAACAAATGACTTGCGTAGACACTTTTTGCTATCCACCGAGGCACTTTGCCAGTTGGATGAGTTGCATCTGCGGGGGACTTGTCACGAACGACCGCACTCACATTGGTTGATTGGCAGCAACGAGCAAAGTGGTTCCTTCTTCCACATCTAGCACATTTCCGTCGTTACGCCGGACACTGTTCACGGGTGCTCGGATGTCGCGTGGCGCAAAATTTGCAGATCTCCTGTCTCACGTTAGTAGCCTTCGCTGCTTTGGTTCCGGAAACGGCACACAATTCTGACCTGTTATCAGCTTCATTTGTTGGTATTGATGGGTGGTTGAGGACTCAATGTTGCAGATATCAGTGCATTGCTGTAGTGATAAGTTGCGTTGTTGCAAAAGCTGCTTTGTCGTACTTTCATCATTGATTCCCAAAACCATCCGCTCGTGTATGAGATCGTGGCCCAAACATTTATCGAAATTACAGGATCGGGCCAAAATTTGCAATTCAGTAACGTACGCGTCGACTGAATCGTTTGGGCCTCTGTTGCGTGAAAATAAAAGATAGCGCTGGTAGGTCTCTTTGGTTTGACCTTCAAAAACTTCACTGAACTTTCCAATGACAGTCACAAATTATTGGGATATTCGCCTTTGTCGTAGTGCAATGTCTCGAGAACACGGCGCGCGTCATTCCCGGCTGCGGGTGAAACATGGCCAAGCGATACACCATCGGATGTTCGTCCAAACGCACTATGGTGCACAAATCCTCCCACTTGCTCTTCCATAGACGCCAATTACTCGCCAAGTTCCGTTTATCCATATGAAAAGTTGCACGCATCTTAAAAGACGCTGGTGATTTAAACAGCATCCACGCGCCGCCAGTGGGGTTCGTCTTTGTCTTCTCTGATATCATGTTGCACAAATCAGTCATTCGGGGACAAGCGTTTGTTAGGCAAAGACAGCTAAGCGAAACTTACGGCATGCTTAGCAAGCCAACCCCGATATAAATTGCAAGTGCAAGTTAATAACTAACGACACTTCTGAGTCGATGAGATTCTTCCTTTGCTTCAGTTAAACAAACGGTGAATCACTCACACGTATATCTTCCAATTCGAGTCCAATAATCGAATCCGTCACGTCCGCCTCCCATTGGCTATCTGGTTCGCTCGGTTGATCCACCTGCTCACTCTGATCTGATACTACCATCATAGTCCAGTGTATGCAATATATGATCTAATATGATGGTTTCTTCATGCCAAAGCTTCCCAACTGTTGATCCCGATTCCGTCTAATGTAGTCCCATAAAAATCCACATACATCGGCTTCATATCTAGTGTCGGCATTCCCCCGTGTTGCATCGCACTTCGGCAGCCGATTAGTTTCCATTTAACTCGAGTTAACGAAAAGCGCGTTGACTTCAACCCTTGATCTAACCTGTTTCATTAAGTTTAATTACCGCCATGTGTTTCCGAGTTATAACACATCAATCCGTCGTGGTAAACTTCGCCTCAACAGATGCACCTGACTGTTAATCGAATGCTATTCAGATATCGTATACACTTTAGTCTATAGTGTTTCCCAGGGGTAGTGCAATACATAAACGAAATGATGCATTAAAGTATACCAGGATCGGTTTAGGTGTAAGAACTATCCCACTCTTAATTCCCTCTCAGCTTGCAGTTGATTAACTGTGCACATATGTTTTTTCAGTCAGCGGAATTTCTAGTTTTTCTTTTCCATCAAATATGCAGGATATTTTCCCTTACTTATACTTAAATTACAGAACTCCCCTTAACGTATAATATCACTGTTGTATACTAAATACTGCCTTTGCTTCAAGCAAATACATTCGTCGTTTCACTTAGCTTTCAAATGTCATTAAACCCCTTTACCATGTCTGTTTTCATTTTCAGTTGAAGCTACATGATGTTCCTATTCAGGAACTGTTTTTATTCTTGATGTCTAATGGGGAGGATGACTCACAGAACCATTCTGTTTTGTTTTGGCATATTTCACCAAATCAGTTGTGCCGTAATGTATACTCACGTTTGGTTTCTATGTATGACGGTTAGTTCAAATTGAGTTCATTTCCATTTGTATAAAAATCTCTCAACTTGTATTGTCGCAAGGACCAATATTCCCTTGTTCTCATGCTCGTGTTTTTGCTTTTAAGATGTTATGACTTCGTTATCGTTGTTATTCATAGAGGAGCGTATGATAAATAACGGGTCTAATATAAGTATAATCGAAGACTGCAAAGACATATGATTTTGACTTCACTATTATCTATAACGTTTGGTGTCATCAAGCAATTATATAATTTGTTAAATAAATTCTTTAGGTACTTCAAGACAAACAGGATGGGCTACTAATGTGGAAGACGATCCAATGTAGATAGAAGCGGCAGTGTTCTATTTTTCACGCTATGCCGCATTTTACAGCGTTGGTACTAAACACATTGTTTGGCCTTAATTTATCTTTAAATGGTAATTGTGTTCCGCCGATTTATCTACACTTTAGCATTGTTCAACTTCTCAGATTCCAAGACTGTTACTTAACTTCTTGGTTTTTACAAACTGTGATAGCTACAGAGTCAGCATTTTTATACGCTAGAGCACAGACAAACTGCATCGTAATAGTAAAATATATTTATTTAACCGAATTTCCTTCTCATCCAACTCGTTTGAATCAGGTTCCTCTTTTGTGGGTGTGATAAATTCTTGAGTTATATGAGGGTTTTATTTGTGACCTTCAAAGGCTATTCATTCAGTGTTGTAGCCTTAGTAGATAAGCTGCATTATATTATGTTGCCAAATAAGTGAACCAGAGGTACCATCTCAAGAGGCCGGATACATTCTCATTTGGCAACAGATGGTTTGTACGTAGCTGCACACTGCGGTTAAAGTGAGTTACATAATGTAATTCTTTGACTAATGGGTACTGATGTATGTGCACATTCAAGTATGAACTTTTAAGCAGTTAACATAGAGATACAAGTTAATTTTCAAAGTTTAAAGGGAATTTGGTTTATGTTGCTAAAACATAATTTTTATAGCATGCTTGTTGACGAACATGTTTAAAAGCCAGTTGTGACATATACTGTCCGAGTTGGATTCCATGATAAACTTCGAAGAATTCTAAAAGCAGTAGATTTTGATCGTATTTGGTATGAAACGTTTGTAGATATCTCGCTTGCATCGGCGGTTGATGCCACAGAATAGTTTCTAATTAGAACGGAAAATGAGCGGATGTTTCCGTTATTTTGGAATATTAACAGTTACTCCCCACCACTATTAGGATTGGATGAGCAACGTGACTGTACAAGAACCGTGCAGTATGAGAAGGATCGCACATTTATAATACTGATTAGAAAAGTGAGGAAGTTCCTCAGGCACCACAGCCATATTGATTGATAATGGAAGTTTTGGCATCGTTTTCTAGGCAAAGTTTCTTGAATAACGGCTGAACGACATTCAAAACTTTTATATTGGTTTCTCTTAGATAGCTATGGACGTTGGTGAGGTGCTGTAGGCTTTGTAGCACTGTGGGTTTGAATGATCAATTGGCCTACAAATACAGCTAGTAGAACCTCACAGGCATAAAGTGGAAAACATAGTGAATCTTCTAATTCACTAAAGCCTAAGTAGCCATCTGAGGATGTATTTAGACCGTGACGCACATTAGTGTCGCAGCCACAAACATGAGTTTACCCAAGTCGAGAATAGTAGTCAAAATTCACTGCTGATATGCACTAGGTATCAGTGCTGTAAAGAACCTAATGTGGAGGGAAACAACTAACAAACTTTGTGAGCAAATATTTGGAATGTCCTAGTTTTGGAAAAATAATGTGGAATAAAGTACCTACCCCTGGTAGTTATCAAAGTAGTACGAGGGCATAGCATTAAGTTTCCGGATACGCAGAATAGATGCAGATTACCTGGCAAGAAAAATGTGAACTGTAAAGAATTCTGAACATTGTTCAGTGTTTTCAACCCATAGAATTCTAAATCAGCAACGCAGAACAGCTCACAATTCATCAGGGTCGCTATACTCTGAATGTAAGTACAGAACTCAGTCCATGTCACTGGAGGGCGATGTTTTTCTGTGAATACAAACGTGGTTTAAAGCAGCACCAAAGTATTTGGCGCCTGCGTTACGTCCATCTACTGCGGAAATGTTAGTATAAAAAGCATTTTATAGGTAATATATGTAATAACAAGTCACTGGTGCCTATGAAGTGAGCGCACAAAAATTGACGGAGCCAGCCCGCAGCAAACCGACTGCAACTTAAAGTGCTGAGGCGGGTAGCGTAAGTCTTCAAGCATTTGAGCTATACTGGTTGGTGCCGCAGGACCTTTCGAAGACTACTTCTACCGGGTTGGTTTATGGTCAGAGTTCAGACACACTTAGACTCCTGGTCCTCCAGCTTGTCCGTTGAGCATAGAGTACCGTACATTTATCTTAAACTGATTCATTACCAACTTGTTGCCTTGCGTACCGGCTTTTAAGCTAAAACCTTCGGTTGACGGCCTAGTATTTTTTCCCTAACTTCAACCACTTCCTTCATCGGTTGTCGCGCATCTGTACATGGGTCGCCTTATTTGCTGCCAACAGCAAGTTGAATAAGGGAAACATTCTGCTGTCGAGGCCTCGTTTCCGTTTGTCCACCTTCCCCCTACTGTCCTCCCAAAACCCAGTTCTAACATTCCATTCGTAACTCCAAGCATGATTGACCGTAGCCTCAATGTCACTGCAGTTCAACCATCTACAGCTATCACGCAGTGCCACACACTGAGTTCCTACCGACATCGGCCCTTATAAGGCCATACTGTCCCTTTCCGTTGGCGGCGCTCGATTTTTGCACTCCAAAACAATTATGTCAACAGGCTGAGTATTGACATGTGTTGCGTTTCAAACAATAGCTTCTACCGCGAACTGAACACGCTGCTTTGCAGTGTAACCAGTTAAGTTTTCATAGTTATTTCAGGGGATATGCATGCTCAAGTTTTTCTAAAGAGTTCTTTAGGAGCTCAACTAGGTGGCTATTATGGAGTTAACTCCGATCGGACGCACAACAGCGGGTGGCTGTTGTAACCGTGCACGGAGCACCGGAGGTACCGAATATCACCGATTCCGGACACTGGGCGTCGAAGTGCCACGTGGCTTTTTCCTTATAGCTTAACAGTGATGTGTCCATCAAAAGTCGTCTCTCATTCGCGAATACCTAACTCGACTCTGGTCACGCCTTGGTACGCCGTCATTTTTCTATGAAGTTTACCGGGAGGCATACCAAGCGGCTCCCTGGGGCGACAAACGTGACCGTCTGATAGCCCTCGGTCAATCAAGTCTACCAGGATGCGCTGTGCCCCGCTCTTTCGTTCTCTTTTCCTAAAGACACTGAGGTTCAGTGGAAAAGCAGCACGGCGGAAAACCACGATGCAGGAGCTTATGCTTGAGTGAGAAACAGCCGTCACGACAGCAATCACTGGATAGTCGAGAGGTTAATGAACCTGTTAAATTCCGGATGCAAACATGTTGCTAGCTCTGGGCACCGTGTAACCAGACGGATGATTAGGCGCAAAATAAAGTGATGTCTGTAAGCTAACAAGAAGCTTGGTGGACCAGCATGCTTCAATATATGTACTATGGGAAATAGTTGGTAAAAATTGGAAACTCTTTAACTGATCAGCACCACTATCCCCGGGTAACCAGGTTTCAGTGAGACAATCAGAGACAACGCGGACACTCTTATTCACAACATGAAGCAATGCATGTCGCTTTGGGCGGTGAAGTTTTGTGAGCAATTCAGTTAGCCCACTACTCACGACCCCTTCCTCCTCAAGTGGTGCAGGCTGAAGCAAGGCAGATTATTTTGAAATCTCCATCAGGGTCTGATGGATAAATGCTATCCGTCGAATACCGTCGTTAATTAGTAAGCGTTCCAAAAACAGATGGGCCGTATTTGGTACGTGCCATTGGCCAAGACAGCTATGCATTGCGTGCACAACGGGTATACAGCGGGAATGCTTAGCAACACCGACTACAGCGCGGAATAAATTGTTCCTCATAATCTAAACAAATACTAAATTGTTTCGACAAGTAATGGTAGTTTTAAAGTATCCACTAACAGGGAGAATAGCGCTCTGTTTGCTTCGTTCAGTCACAGCACCTTGTATCTTGAGACCATAAAGCAAAGTTGACATGAATCTTGTTCCGAGCATACCCAGCTTGATGACAAGTTCCCGCTTGATACCGAAGACTGGGCTTAGGCCTCGTTAGGGACATGTAATGCAATTATCCCCACACCAATGTGTCCTTTCGAGAGAAAGACGGTTAAGCTAGATTTCAATTAGATTCATATATTTGTAGGTTTGATGAAAATTGAAGTACATTGACTAGCTGAAATTAAGTTGCCTTACGCCTCTACAGGGAGAATGGCTACTAACTACTACTTTAGAGGCAATAATATATTCGAGTAGAGAAGGCAATTTTTTCGTCTATTTCAAGGCTGTCAGTGTCGCCGCACTACGAAAGCAGTGGCCCGAAAATACTAAATCTTATATTTACTCCCAATAGATTAATTAATGTTTAGCTGAAATAAAATGTGCAGCGCGCTAGCTTTGAAACTACGATTACAAAATGTAATTACAGCACAGCAACGACCTGAAGTCAATGAGGAACCAACACCACCCGAAACTCAAAGTCGTCACAGTAGGGAATAGGAAACCTATGTGCTCAGACAACTAGCCATTGAGTACGAATTGCAACCTTATCGAGACTTGGCATTGTTCTGCTCTTAAGCAAGCCACCCCACAAACAATTAGGTGCCTGTCATTCAAGGACCAGTATACATTTATCTTATGCACACTTTTGGCGTCTATGAAGCTTCCTGTATATATTTAAATACACAAGGTTTACTAAGCAAACTTTCCGAACTCCAACACCAACAGACTTCAACAGCCTGTGAACTCATTGCTTTAACCGAGACAAGGTTGCACTCTATCATAAAAAATAATAAATAAGTAGTGTATTTCTCGACATTGCGAGACAGCATTATTACATGGTCTGATCATATTGAACAACATAATCACACAGTGAAAAATATGTCAAGGTCTAAGAATGTTTCCTCTGAAGTGTTGGGAGTTTGCTACCAATTAAAAGTAGTGCAAGCAAGCTTTGTTAGTAAGAATAATTGTAAGAATCGTCATCAGTTCAAGTAAAGTAATACGGCCGTCCATGGAACCTTCCCCGACGTCGGCCTTGTGCTACTAGGCTTGCCTGTTATTCGATACGACCGACTGAATGAAGGAAGGTAGGTGGCTGAGCATTCCAGTAGTCACCTCTAATTTGATCCCATAGAGGATTTGGTCAATGCGATAGAGGAATCAATTTGGGGGCATCTACGCTTGAGAGGTGACGAGGTTTGCTTCGTGGCCATCCAAGTTGTATGCCCGAGGTGAACTTCTGTCTGGCATCGCACTGTGGTTGGTAATAATATTTTTCAGCCCCATTCTTATCACCGCCTATTTCAGCATCTGCAATCTGAAATTAAAAGCCGTTCCTAGGGAACAGTTTAAAGCAGGAATGTAATTGCTTGTTGCCTGGTTCCCGTTTGGTGACCTCATAAATTCTCCCAACAAATTCACAGAGGCAACTAAGCCATCAGCATTAGACCGGAAATTCACCAACGAAGAAGTCATGATCGAGAGTGGGATCATCGATATTCCGCTAAGCCGCAGTTGCCATACAAGCTTCCCATTCGTGTGTATCTGTTAAGCAGATTGCCCCAGGAGAGCACTCAAACAATGTGGATTATAACTCCCGGCGATACATCAGTTGGATGGTTGCAAAGACTAAGGATAATAGCTTAGTCTGGGATATACCGGATATTCTCTGGGAAAGCTTCGTCAGCAAATTTAGCACCTTAGTCGTTGACACATCGGAAACCAAGGCAATCCGTTCGAGCAGCATGGTCTCGTTTGTACTGAGTAGAAGAAGCAAATGCATGGTATCTAGAAACGCAACATTTCATGCTTACAAAACCGACCCGGACCCGAACACTTGGATAAGATACTTTGTCCCCCGTAACCATTGTATTTGACTTGTGCGCAAAGATAAAGTTGCATACCAACAGCTTTTAACAGCACATTTTATTTCAACCCATAAACTACTGCAAGAATATGTGAAGATTTTAAACTAGGTAAAAAAATTGATTTCCTCCTCTTCTACCAGCGCAGGCGTTAGCATGGACCACCAAAGAAGTAGTAAATGACCTGTGGGAGTAATGCGCGCCAACATTGCTATGTGTTCCGTGAATGTACTGTGCTGTCAACAAGACTTACTTATATCCACTTCACGGCAGACACTGTAATGCGAAATCTGACGTTTATGTGTTCACCTAACATTTCTGAATTTGATAAAATCCTCACGAAGGCGCTTACCGTAGCAACTGAGTAATTGGCTAAACCTTGGGCGCGATACTTCAAACCTTGTCCTAATGAGATGCATGTTCCTACATGATGAATACATGGACTAATAACTCCGGATCGCTAAGCGGAAGTCGTACAGATCTAGCTACGTACCGTCCCGTTAAGCTTCCTTCAGTTATTCCAAAGTTTATGGAGGCCGTCATTGATGAAACAATCATGTCTTACCTAGACAAACATGGCTAAATCATGCTAAAGCATCACAGCTTCCGCCGGAACCGATCGTACACTCTTAACCTACTGTTGACAGGGGACATTTGAACCGGAACAGTGGATGTTGGTGTATGAGTTGATGTTGTCCACCTTGAATTCTTTAAGGCTTCTGCCCAATTGAACCACTGCGTTATTCTAGCCAAACATAAAGGATAGGGCATTTATGATTCCCTCTAGGGAGGATCAGCAACTTCCTCTTGCACAGGCGTCTGGAAGTAAAAGCGTGCGAATTTGTTGCACGTACAAAACACCTGGAATGCCATGTTCCATACGACGGCGTTGGGACGCAATCTGTTCTTGATTTTCAGTAATAATCTAGTGAGCTCGATAACATGACCGTAGTTGTTTTACCCCGACGGCATTATAGTCTAACAGACGATTTAAACTCCAGACGACCGAAAGCAAACTCAAAACGATTTCGAAAATCTTTACGAATGGTCAGACCAAAATCGTCTCCGGTACAACGGGACTAAACATCGAGCGCTCCATCTGCGACACCAAATGGTTCTGTTGAAAAATATATTAGTGTATGGAATTAGAAAGTCTTTGGTTGCTGAGAATATTCTGCAATAGCATCAAAAATGGCATACAAAGATTGGGGCTCTTTAAGAGAGCTTCTGGTTACATTCACTCATTTATGTTTTCTCCAATGCACATGAAATGTACGATGCAAACATGGCGGGCATAGCAGAAGCAGGAGTTTACTGTCTTGGAAACTGCGCAAGGTCGGGCCAGCAAAAATGTCAAAGGTCTCTATCACTTCAGAACAGCGCCCGAGTATTTTAGGAAACTTCATTGGAGGTGATTAACGTTTGTGTGACGAAATTATCATGTTTATCAGATTTCAGACAACCATAATCAATTTTGCTATCAGGTGACGTAGCTCAGTCATAACCGCAAACTGAAAGGCTAACGTTTAAACCTAGTTAAGCAATACAGACTACTGGATTGTCGATGAAATATCTCTCTAGATGTTTGCCAACGTGGAATTTACCATCAAAACCTTATTTCAGCCCTCACATTGGCTGTGTTCAAAGGTCGCGTCAATAATGCGCTGTTTGCGTCTCAGGACACGGACCTTGCGAAGATTCAGAAAAGTAAATAAACCACACTCTTCTTTGGAGGACCAGAGGCAGTAACATGTTAACATGCGAAAACCATACGTGGACGATTCAAAAGGATAAAACTTTGCTCTGCAAGTTCACTGTTTTCGGTTTCGCTGGTTATGCCTGTTTTCATTTTTCTCTGGAAGACCCTCACTCACCATCCTGCGGGGCATATTAAACTTTTAGTTTATCAGCAATATACCATTGACCAATCCGAGAGTTTGCTTTGCTTTAGGCGCACTGTATACAACTCAGCCAGGGCCGGGGTTCAGGATTTTGCACACAGCATGAGAAAGGCAGGACACAACTAGTTGAGTGCAGCTGGGTTAGCTTCTTGTGTTGTGGTGTAAAATCGACAGCACGCGGTAAGACTGTGAACCGTACAACCTTTGCGAAGAGTCAGAGAATGAGTCGTAGCTGGTGCGGAAGAATTTGTGATGAACTTATTTTACTTCCAAGAGCAATTTTTGCAAACGTGAGGCAATCAGCTGAGTTGTACCAACATCATACAACTCTCCTGGCAACTGCACTTTCCCAGAATTTTCGGGGTATAGACGTGCTTTAGGCGGGACACTTATCCTTAACAGGAGCGCAAATGGACTAAACTAAAGCCAGAGGTTTGCTTTGAAAAGCTCTCTCCTTTGCTCTACAAAGTTACTTATTTTATGGTAAAGAAAATGGATAAACAAGGATGAAATTTTTTCCACCGGACAGCAGAGATCACAGCAGATAACAAAAGACAACGTGATACTTTGTCCTAGTATCTGGACATACATGTGTTGAATAACAAAGCAAATGATAAGCATGAAGAACCCAACTGATCAGCTTAAGCACATCTTGCTCATTTGCAAATACAGCGTCCAACTTCAGTTTAACAAGGAATTACACAAGCAGCTAGATGGAGTAGCAATGGTATTCCCTCTAGTGCCATTATTGTCAATGTCTACATGGGATGCCGGAAACAGGAACGGCTGAAACCGGTCATTTCAACCTGCAACATTTTCTGCATAATGGAATCGGATGACCAACTTACCAAAGGTCCTCAAGCGTTTTAACAGTGCACATCCCAGTGCCTCATTTACAACTGAAGAATAAAGGAACAACCGTCTGAAATCTCTGGATGTAAATCCAGTTAGGACAGTACAGGAAGCCATATTGGACAGGGCAGTACATACATTTCCAGAGCTATGTGACCTTCAGCCAAAAAGAACGCTGATCCCTGCGTTGATCGACCGCGCGCAGAAGAACTGTAACAAAGAGACACTTACAGATGAACTGGAAAGAATTTAGTACGAACTGGTTGATAATGGTTATCCAGAAAGCTTTATTGACAGTCATATGAAGCCTAAGGACCCGAAGACAACAGTGCAAATGGTTGACAAGAAACAGTTGTTACTTGAGATCCCCTTTAAATTTGACAAAACGGCTGAGATCATTACTTCAGCATTGAAGCAATCCTGAAGGAATGACTTCAAGGCAGCTAAACTCAATATGATCTATAGTAGAACATAGTTGGTTTTGCCTAGATTCATTGACAAAGTGCTTGATTACTTCCGGTCAAAAACTATCTACTAGTTCACCTGCTCGTACGAAGTTAGATTTTTCGGACGCACAAACAGGCACTAAGAATGTCGAATCAGGGAACACCTACCAAATTCGCTCACCAGCCGAAGAGATAGTTCTAATTTGACTGCAATTACTGACCCTCTGATTGCCGCTGGGTACAACGCTGACAAAATTAGTGCCTTCGAAATCCTGGTTAAACTACTCTCACACTTGACTTATCAGTTAGCAGCACGACTGCTTGCATCTTCTGAGGCCCTAAACATAAGACAGGTGAAGCCTAATTTCTGCACCCAAAAGAAGCTCATTCAAGCATTGCAAGTTTCAATGCTATCATCCACACGAGAGGAACTTACTCCTACCCATCAACCCCAGGTACCGCCAAATACCTGACCATCCGACGCACATCGAGAATTTTCTGTCACGTGCTTCATTTTTATGTTGTCAGTTTGCAAGTGAACGGATAACACGTAATGGTTCTGTCTAGAAATATCAGTCTTTGTTTTATTTAGAATGATAAAGGGAACACAGTGGTTTAAATCACGATGAATGTTTAAGTTTATCTAACCAATAGTGCGTCTGTATACTGTCACATAAACATAAAATGCATATAAATATATTTAAGTACTAAGCCTGATGAGAAAGAAATCGAAACCAATTGTTTGCCTTACGGTTTCCGCTTACGTTTTATCTCGGACTTGACAAATTAAATTATTTGGAGGCAACTATTTCTTTCACGCACGCTATATTTGGAGGAAGGTATGGTCGTTTCCATCTAAGGTCAGGACAGAAAGTAGCATCCTTATGCGTTGTCTTACTCTAAACATGGGTGATACCTTGATCATTGCGACGAGACGGGACATTAAAGTTTTGCGATGGTTTGGGTACCTCAGTGGTCCATTGAGCTATGCTGGGTGGTGCCTCATTGCACCTTCAGAACCACTCATACCAGGTTGGTCAATGGTTAGAGGCCAGACAAACCCAGCCTCCTGGTCCTCAAGTTTGGGCGTTGGAGTGAAGGTGGTTCCTTACTCCATAAAACGGGCTCGCTGTAGTCCAGTGCCAAAACCCCGCTGCGTTGCGGTAAGGTTTTAAACCAAAGGCTTCGTTTGAGAACCCCAATCGTTCTCCTGTCTAGGCCTGAGCAACTTGACAGTATTCTGCTCACGTAAAATAATGAACCTTTCTTCTAACCATTTATTGATGCTCTGACCTTAGCAGGGATAAGCAACGGAGCCCTATCTGCTGCATTTAGCAGGGTGGATAGGGGTTTGGATGCTACTGCTCAGGCCTTCTCGTCTTCTTATCCCCTTCTTGTGCACTTTCATCCTTATCTTCGCGATCCAACTGTACTTTTATCCCTACCATCCTCAATCCACCAATACTTGGCCCTCCCCCACCTTGCTTCAATAGTCGCCTGTCTTCTGGTTTCAACTAGCACACAGTCGCAGGACGTCGCTCCAATCCAGTCGAAAAGTCCATGTTTAATCAAATGGACAACGTCTAATCATCTGTTTCCCTTTGGAGTCATCGGGTCTCACTATGAAAGTTATGCATCAACGTGCGCACTTCGCTACAGATTGAACAACATGCAGCACTTGCCCGCACACTAGAGGCCCTATCAATCTATATTTGCTGTTTAACAGAAACTTGCCTGCAAGATTCTAGCTCCGTGCTTACTCTGCGATCCTCCACATGTGACACTGGCAGCACATTCTCATTGCGCCTGTCTGGCGATGATGCTGCTTCAAATGCCGGTCAAGCTGGCGTCGGCATTGTTTTGAGTCCCCGAGCTGAAGCTGCCCTGATCGATTGGATCTCAGTCAACAATCGGATGTGCGCCGTTAGATTAGCTGGTTCGTTCCGTGCTACGAAGTCGCACGGGGACAAACGGTGCCTGTTTGTAATTGCGACCTACTCCCCTACAAACTGTAGCCCTGATTCGGAGAAAGATGATTTCTATCAGCAAATTCACGATCTCCTTCGTTACAGACGAAACACATACTGTGGTGTTGGCTAGCGATCTAAAAGCCCAAGTGGGAAAATTGCCCTCTGATGAGCTTCATTTGGACGGCCAACATGGTGTGGACTCCAGCAATGATAAAATTGAGCGATTGCCACAGCTGTGTGAAGATGCTCGTCTCTCGCGAGTACAACCTTTTGATATAGCACCCGCAGAAGCCTTACTTGGTGCCCATCAGCTTCGCAATAGCCATGCACGCGAACAGATCATATCGGCATCAGTTACAGCTGGAGAGGCTGCGTCCAAAACTGTCGCTCGATTTGGAGCGCGAGCGTGAACCCCGACAAGGCAGTTGTTTGCGCCGACCTCCGGGTGCGTTTCAGTGGACGTCCACGACGTCGATATCAACGAATCGACACCAGCCAGCTGACGAAGCCAGGTGTTCTGAATGTGTACCAAAGTGCGCCGACATCCGCGCCGAGTAGGCGTCCACTGAACAACCTCGACGCTCACTGGTCGCATGATCGTCAAAGGTTACTATCAGCAGGCGTGTCTTCATGTGGCAAATCAAAGTGCCAAACTGAACAATGGGTCCCTACACAGTCACTGGAACTCATGGATGCTCGCCGACGTATTCCGGCTGGAAAGGAATAGAATGAGGGTCGCAAACATCTCAGGGTAAAACTACGTGCTAGCCTGAAGAGAGACCGCGAAGCCTGGTGGTCTCATTGTGCCTCGGAGATAGAAACAGACGCTACCGTTGGTAATCATATTAAGGTATTCCGTCTGATACAAGAAACAGACAGGAGGAGACCTGGTGTTAGCAAGAATATGCGCGATGAGAGTGGGCAGCCGATCCACAACCTGTCAAAACGCTTGAAGCTTTGAGATGAACACATTGCAAGGTAATTAAATCAACCTCAGTTATCGCTTTCTTCTCCACGCATTGAGCGCCCATCTCCCTGGACCGTCTCCTTGGATCCGCACTCACGCGCAGAAATCGAACGTGAGATCAGGCTGTTAAAAGCGCATATGACGGCAGGGGCAGACAGAATTCCCCTAGCCATCTTTAAATTCGGGGAGCTGCTCTAATACATTGTTCAAACGAGTTGCTATCGAAACTTTTGGAGCAGGAGGCGGTCCCGATAGACTGGAGCCAATGTGTCATTGTCCCAATTTTCAAGGGAGGCGCCCGTTCGGAAAGCGGCAATCACGGAAGGGTTAGATTGAACGTAATCGCCTCTAAATTGCTTGCGTCTGTCATTCTCTACAGATTGACTGGCACACTCGAAGCCAGATTTGTGAAGAGCAAGCCGGGTTTCGTCGAGGTCGGGGCTGCATCGATCACATCTTCACTTTGCATCAATTGCTGGGGCACCACCATGTCTATTGGTGACCTACCGTTGTTGTGTCTCTTGATTTCAAAAGTGCATCCGATTTGGCGGATCGATGTGCCCTTTGAGATTGTCTACTTAGGAAAGGTGTGCCTGATATACACCTAAAGATTATCAAAGAGCTGTAGCGCATAGTTCGGGCAGGATGAGGGTCTTTGGCAAACTGTCGTCACCCTTCAGTATCACGAGCGGTGTGAGACAAGGTTGCTCGCTGTCACCTTTCCTCGATAAGTTCTCAGTTGATGAAGTCGTGGAAACATCATTTGCTGGACACGACCTAGAAGATGTGGAGTTAGTTCTTGATGAGCGACTTCTTGACTTGGGGTATACGGGCTCACGCAACCTTATTCAATGCATAATATAATTATTAACATCATAACTTTTGTACTTTTTTAGTAACTGTTCTTTTTGTGTTGTGACACATTAGCTGAGGTGTGTTCCTCACCCTCAGCCAATGTGTACTGAAGATGATGATTATGATGAAATCAAGGCTTACCTATAACCTTGTGGGACATTTTAAACTTTTATACCCAAAATTCTTACCACTCATCAGTAAATACTAAAAAATCTGTCCCTATAGCTTCTCATCTTTTTACCGTGCGGAGGTGCCATGTGAAAGTTCCTAGCTCGTGAGGCAAGCCACTGTCCGCTGCACAGTTCGTAAGTTGCGTGGCAGTGGAAAATGTGCTGTCAATCATGCAGGTCCGCGGCTGTCACCCATGGCGAAGTGGCACTAGCTACTGGCATTCAGTAGTCATGGGGGCTGAACCCGTCAGGGGTTGGCTGGAAGGTCTACCACTGACGTGACCCAGAAGGTCAGTAGGCCGGCGTCTGGTGCTTTTTCAGACTAGCCTAAGCCTGCTGATTGAGAGTGACCATAGCGAATTAGCTGAATTATACCAATAATCCTCACTACTCATCAGTAACTATTCCATTACTCAGGAGCCGTATCAAAACTGTTCAAACCAACGACAAATATGCATAGTGACTAGTCGATTTGCTCAGTAAAAACAGATGCAAAGTCCTTGTACAGTGGGTATGCTTCTGAAGTTTGGCGATTTGGAGACATTTACAAATTAGTTGCCGGAATTGAGCAGTATCCACTCATATAGTTCTGCTTAACAATCTAGTAACAAGAACTGGATGCACCTGGATAGGTAGAAGAGCAAGCCTTTCATCGTTTGAAACCCAAAATTGTTGCTGAACTTAACGACATCGCATCTAGGGTTAACGTGAAGTTATGGGCAAACGGTAAGAAAGCAAATATGACCGAAAAGTGTCATTTCAGAAAACTTGGTAGACGACCAGTTAATGTATTTATGGTGATAGACAACGTTTCGCTTTTGACACAAAAGCCTCATCAGTCGAAGTGAATTATCTTAACATTGGTATTTTATAGCTATCATGGATAAACTATATACAGAGACGAATCAATTTGCATTTCATCAATGAATGATTACAGCGGTCAAAGGTCAATATGTTCGTGGGTACACTGTAGTTTGTTTCAGTCAGGATCAATTGGGGAAAAGAAATTGCCGGTCCTCGGATAGTTACATGTGTGGTTAGCAATCATAACTGAACCGTTGCAATGAACTTGGACATTGATAGAACTTGGTTTTAGTACTTCGGAATTTGGTGGAGGGTGGGTCGATAGTTCACTCCGATCTGGGATCCATCCACCGATGTTTATCAAGCTGGTCGGAGTAAGATTGGACGCCAGGCACTAGACAGCCCTACTCCCTCTATTCTATTCACGCAGATGTTAGCCTTAGTTAATTCTATAGCCTCGACAATCAGCCTTTGTTTGGCTGATTGTAATCCCTTCCTGAATAACCTCCACCTTTTCGAAGTCAATTTTGTGCCCCGTGTCTAGCGCATGCATTGCTATAGCCGAATCTCTGAGTAGAGCTCCATATCCTAGCTCATTTCGCAGAGGTCGTGATATGTGTCGCCTATGTTCTGAAATCCCTGTACGTAATTCCCTCGCTGTTTGGCCTATATACACTTGTGTACATTCTTTACATGGAATGTTGTAAATACAGTTAGTTTTTCTATCTAAAGGGAGTGAAGCCTTCAGATGCACAAGTGTGGACCGTAGCGTTCGACCCTTCTGGAAAACTTCCGTTATCTTCTCCTTATTCAATACTCTCAGAATCGCTTTCGAAGTTCCTTCTTTATACGGAATACCCACTGTTGCTATCCACCCTGTAGTTGGTGTTGCGCCTAGGTCGAGACATTTCTGTAGCTGTTGTTTCACTAATGGTTTTGGATATCCGCTAGCTATTAACTTTTTCATCGCCTCCCTCTGAGCTGCTTTCTTATCTTCTTCCTCCATGCACAGAGCACTTGCACTGTGAAATAGTGATGAGGCGATTCCCGCGTACACGTGCTTCGGGTGGCTTTAACTATAGCTAAGTACCTCACCTGTGTCCACTGGTTAGCGATATATTGACGTTTTTAACGTTCCTTCCTTCCTGTGTACCAGACAATCAAATATGTTCCAAATATGTTCCAAGATTTTGTGAATACGTCGTCTGCAAAATCCTTATAGTGCCATGTCTCTTGCCGTATGCTACACCATTTCCTGGCCAAGTTGTCCTCTTGGGCAACAGAAATAATCTGAGGGGGCATTCAACATGAGTCTACTCAATTAATTTGTTCTGTGCATAGGAGCTGAAGCGTCACACCTGCACCCCTATGACTTAGTGCGTCTGAGGTCCAACTGGCTGAAGGCTACGGGCTATACACGCACACCTACACACCTGCACAAGTGACTGACGTACGCACGGAACAAATTAATTGAGTAGACTCATGTTGAATGCCCGTCAGAATATTTCTGTTGCCCAAAAGGACAACTTGGCCGGGAAATGGTATAGTTGTTAGTTTTACGCATTCAAGAATGTTGATTACATTTTCAAATTCCTTTTCTTTTCCCAAAGACCAATAGATATCAGTAAAAGAAGTGTCTTTGCTCATACTTGTCACACATTGCTTACGGGAAGTAGCCCTCAAACCACAACTTGCAGTTTTAGGGAGGAAATGATACGGAAACGTAGTTCACGGCTGCTCCGGATGCCTACAGTTTTGAACTTTACAGAATTTCATGAAAAATTATTAAATGTAGAATTTTTGTTTCCTATCAACCAGGTATTTGCACAATTGCGAAAGAAAAGCAGCTAGACGTTGTACTTGTGTTAGTTTGCCACATTGAAAATCTTCGTGCAGGAAGGGGATAAATATGTACTAATGGTGCATTAGGAAGTTGGGTTGAACAAGATGCGCTTTAATATAAGCTGACGTTAATACTATTACTATACTCTTGCGATAAGTTCTGTAAGGCCTAAATTCAAAACATTAAAGCTTAACTAAACAAAAACTTTTGGATCTGAAGCTAATATGATTAAACATAAAAACGTGGCTATAGTCTTCGATATGCCTAGCCAGCAGAATGCAAACATCCATTGTATACACCGCATCCTTGTATGCCGTCGCTTTCATTCCTGTGGTGCATGTTTTCGACCCGTTTTGGTTTCCGGAATTCTAATTCAACTTTACCAAAAATCCAATCAATTGGTTTCTGTACCATAGTGCGCTATGCGATGGAGTTCTGATTCCTGCTAATCTGCGGGCTGCTCAAAGAACGGATTTATGCCAATCGACAAATATATCACATCAATCACTCAAATTCACCACATACCATCAGATCAATAGGATGACTACCTAGGTTGCAAATTTACTGCGATTCTTAATCTGGGTTAGCGTTTTGATAGGTGTTTCAAATTAACTATGGAATATATGTTCCCGCCTGTGCGTTAATTAAAAGAGAGAGGGCGTGAGAATCGGCTAATCATTTAGCTGGATACAGACTAATTGCTTATATATTCTTTGATGGGAAGCTTCTGCTCCGAACTACTGCAATGATATTTAAAGTTTCTTCCAGTTTATTAGAACTATGCAAATGCCAATGATCGTAAAATTCTGAGTCTATGATCAATGTCCATGCCCATAGATATGGTCTACTGCGTAGGAAGAGAAATAGCACTTTACACACTATGCAATTGCATCATTACAACTTTCAACATGATATCAGTATGCGAGGAAGATAACGTCTGTTTTCTTTCGGTGGCACAATAGCGTTTACATGTATTTAGCGTAGCTGTGGGTTAAATATCATTTATAGTGCATGAAGCGCTATGCAACTACTTATTGCAGAAAGTTCCTCGGGGCAAGCAGAGTTCATTTGCTAATTTGCAACCTTTCAACACAACCCACGTGTGACCTCCCACTGAGAGTTATTTAAGTTTCTTAGTTTACTTTATCACTTTTGTGTTATTAGTCGGTCGAAATATGTCATTAATCAGACAGTTAGTTACTAGTACACCCTTAGACACAAGGGTAATAGCAAGAAATGCCCAAAAGAGATTGTTGAGCCAGAGTTTGTCAGATGAACATCATAAGTTCATAATCTACACTAGATAAGGTACCTTAGCTTGCAGATTGCATGCTTTACTACTAAATGTTAAGGGTATGCAGGTTGTGGGAAACAAAACTTGAGCTTTGGGAGTGAACATGGTTATACACGTATTTCGGCCAAAAACATCCAAGCTCCATCCATAACCAAAAGAAGGAAGCCATGCATTCCACGTGCACTACAGTTACTTCGTCCCCATCTCTTTTATACTACTCCATATTCGTGAGTTGACAAACTTATAGCATGCCTGGCTTGATTCCCTTCAGGTATGCAGCTCACATTAATTCGGCTACGATGATGGCAATTAAGAGTCAGAGGCCGCGCGCCACAAACAACACCTGTTACCGTACACGTCGGAATGATCCAAGCAAACGAATCGGCGGAAACTCCATTCTGCGGTGAAACTGCGAAATAACTGAGCTGGTAAAAGGCATTTCAGCAATGCTTAGTTGGGGTCTATTATTGGGCCGTTCGAAAACACTGTCAATAAATGTGGACAAGCGGCGCGGTTCTCACATTCGTATAAAATTTGCAGGTCGCCTCTCGAAAACATGGAACTCAATGTGTTTGTTTACTTAGGCCTCGGTTGTTCCATAAAACGTGAATGGGTTTGAGCATGTCCATTACGTACAAATCCGCTGGGGATGTAGATGTATGATATTCGTCATTATGTCCATTGCATCTGTGTGTAACCATGACGAACACGATATTCAGGCTTGGAAAATATAGTTAAAGCTTAACTTGACTACTCTCAAGACCCCGAGGTAAGAAACGATAACTGTCAAGAGTTTGTGCCATCTTCTGCATCGACAACAGTTGGGGAAACTTGAAGTGTTCAGCGGATGCTACCGACGGCTAAGCGGAGATGTTATAATGCACGGCGATCAAAATCACTTTCTGCCCCACTTTAGAGCTCAATACAGAAAATAAGCTGAGTGATAATCACTTTAACTTAATGCATAATTATGATGGTACTTTCAGTTTGTTTGTCAGCCCTGGAGAACTTTTACAAACTCACAATCTGTGTCTCAGTTCGGTTATCATAAAGAAGCGGTTGGAAATAGCTCTCAGCGCCTTACACTTTGTTGACAGAACACCGTGTTTTATATTGCGTTCCTGTATCTTGGTTGATTTGGAATCTTGTCCACACTGACACATGAAAAGGGAAGCAAAAAGAACTACCTCATTATTCTTACGGACATGGTACCTCCCTTACGTCTGCATGGTAGTACTTGAATGTCAGTGGATAGCAAACATTGCTATTTCACATCTAGTAACTTAACCACGAGGATCGTTGCAGTCCTCGAGATCTCAGTGGACGGAAGTTAACTGGATACAGAATATTATAATTTGGTCAGTCCACATGAGTTCCTCGAGTCCTGATGTCCGGAGCTGTCAATAAACACTAATGGAATATAAGCACATGAAACTGAACATTGCACTGATGACGACATTTAGTCTCGTGAATAAATGTCTGCATCCAAACCATCCAACTCAGAGAAAAAGAAGACGCTTGCAACTTCTATGTTTTTGAAACAGCAAATGACCGACGCAGGGATTGGCTAGGAGTTAAACGGTAATTCGTTTTTTCTCGTTCGTGAGCTAAGAAAGCGCTGGAGCTAGATACGAGACAGACTGCGGTGGCATTAGTCTAAACCTTTAGTTAAGATGACTAACTGAAAGGCTACAGGCAGATGGCTGTTATCCGATTTTTTTATAAATTGGCTGCCGCTCTAGTTCAAATTAAGTTTGGTTGAGTTCTTACTGTTGCTCAGTATAGCAGGAGTATCTCTCATGAGCTCCAGCGGTATTACCAGTATGAATTAATGGTTATAGAATATAAGCGAAACACCGTACCACTATAAGGTTCAGTTTAGTCCTTGATACCAACGAACAATGCATTTACTCATGAGTAGCAGGATTTTAGTTTTACTTTGGTTGAGCCATTTATCCCAGTAGTTCACAAGCTGCATAGCACAGTCTAGTCCGGAAAAGAACCAGACACGTTTCACCTTGTTGGGGCTCGTCAGTGGTGTGCATTCCCTCTGTCTCCTGCTGGGGATCGAACCCATGGCCGCTAGAGACGGATGCCAACTACTTAGCAGCTTAAGCCACTGAGCCATGGGGGAAGTTAGCTGGGCTACCTAATTCGCAATCTAACTGGGACATAGCACTACCTATCTTCCAATGTAACTGACAGTGGCTAGCCTGCGAGGTGACGACGTCCTCTCGCTAGACGCTATATCCATAGCATTTGAAAGTAGACGATATTTATGTATGGGTGAAAAAGCACTGCTTTCTAAGCCCCGTTGGGCCTTATGCTGGTGCCATCGACAAAACGTTTTTAATAATTTAAGTTTTAAAGGTCAAACGAATCGTTCCTTCCGCTGTAATCCTGCAACCCGCGTACACTCACAGCATCTACAGTTACCATCAAACAAACCCAAGTTATATTCCGTGAGTAAGATGGAGGTGTAGTGCTGAGTAACAAAGTATAAGTGGATGAGTGCATCATGCTATCGTCTTTTAATTAATGCTAGTATTGATGCAAAAACGACTGATTAATGGAGGGCAGTCCATGAGTGATATACACGAATAGAATAGAACTTCCTGCGGCACTCCAGATGGTTGTACTGTTCTTTCAGATTTAATTAGTGGTCCCACAGTATTATACATTTGCCGAGTTGCAGCAAGGAGCTGTACACGTGACGTGGATCGTGCAGAAACGAACGGCCATTAGCAGGTCACCCCGTATTCTGCCATGTAGTCCGCTAAATACCCCCAATCGCTTCACCCTGTTCTCGCATTGGGGACTGAGCACTGCAATGACGTACCTGGATGTCAGACATGTTTCAACAAAGAATGCCAGGCTTGAATTGTATAATCGGTATGGGGCGCTGGTAACGAATAAAATTTTGGACTAACCAGTTCCAATTAAATTTAACTTGCCCTGATGCACCCTAAATAGCGCAGAAATTCCCACTGAAACTTAGGACACAATGGCGCATATTTTTAGCTTACATGGAGAAACGGCACATCTTCGCACGTGATGCTCTGAGAGAAAGAGATGAATTGAAAACACCAAAAGGCATGAATGGTTCTGCGGGAGCTCAGCTGGAATAACACTACTTATTGCCAAAGAAAGCTAAGGAGAAAAATAGTAACAAATTACCTTGGAAATTGGAGGACGAACTGGTCCATGCAAATACCGCTAACACTAGTTAATGAAAACTATGTGCTTTTTAAAGAGACTTAAATCAAACTTATCAATGTTAATAATAGATCTGAGGGCAACGAAAACAGCGAAACTAGCTGTCAGGCGTGATCGCTGATCAAATGCGATAGCGATGCTCTTCCTCACAAGCAGACTCCTAGGCAAATGGCAGTTTGCGATAGGAACATCCAAACAGAATCAAGTTCGTCCCAGGTCAGGTTGCGAAGAAACATCGGATGTCAGGTGGCAGTGCGTCAAGTTGCAGTGAAAGGGATAAACAAACTGCTACAACGTACTGATGCATCTTCAAGTTTGTACATATTTATATGTATGCCAAGAAATATAAATAAGGAAGCTAGAAACCCGCGTAAAGCATACACAAAGGTGGAAAACTAAGCATAAACTGGTAATTGTTCCCTTAAAATTTGCTACCAAAAAGTAAAACTGCAAAGCGTGAATTCACGTAGCTCAGTGGTGTTAAACACAGGCTGGTTACTTTTGAGTTATGGGTTCCAACCCCTTAATGGTCAGATAACATGCGCATTGCTGACAAGTTCCGAAAGAGTGAAACAGCTGAATAGTGTTTTACCACGCGTGTGATGGATTTTGACTGATTCAACCAGTTATGAATTTCTAACCATAATATTTTAATCCCCCTACTTCATCCTTCTAATTAGTATGAAGTGCAATAAGATTATGCTAATAAAAGGAATCTAATGGATTAATTATGACAAGTTCCTCGCTGATTAAGCTGCCACCCTGTCCTCTGAACACTGGTAACATACATGCTAATGAATAGTAAATGACTTATGCCACATACAGTAACTTAGTCGCGACAGTCGTTCCCGTCCCACGTAGCTCAGTGATGTAAACCACAGACTGACAACAGTGGGGTTGCAGCTTCATTCCCCACAATTATCCGCTCAAATGCACACCGCCGACGATTCCAAAAGGATGAAACGGCCACACAGTGCCTTTCAGAAGGTGTGATGTCTGTCCGACTGAATTTAAATGTGATGAATTGCTGCGCATACTAGCTCATTCCTGTATAAAAGCTGCGCTGAACATATCGATCCGTGCCGCGAATTGGTCTTGTGTCATGACAATTTCACAGTCCCCTTTTTATATACTTTTGTTTTGTCGCTGTATTAGTTGCGTGCTACGTCTCTCATTTTGCAACTTTGGCCGCTACCAACCTATGAAATCGGTTGTGTACAAGCTTATTGTACAGACCAAAAGGTACTGTTACACTGTTTCAACTTTATGTTCGTAAGTCTCTTTAAAAGCAGTAACGTGATCAGTAGTGACACTTTTATTGCTATTGCTCGCTTTCTGTGGCTCAACCCTAGTAGCTTTCATTTAGTGAGTATTTTATTAAGTACACTCAGTTTGCCATCTTTAGAGCAAATAAGTATGTTAGTCTGCAAGCATTTTTGGTTGTTTAAGGAGCTATTTTGACTCCCTTGCATAAATAATATTAGTTCAGTGTTTCGGTGTGGCTCTCTCTCTCATCCCTGCACGCCACTACCGAAGGTTTCGTCTTTGTTTCGACTCATCAAGTAGAGATAGCCGATTTGGGAGTGGAACTCGGCGCATAGTACTTGGAGGCTATCGCCATGATCACTAGACCATTGAGCTCCGCGAACAGTGTTTGACACTACGGTTAGAAGTTGCTCTTCAGAATTTGAGGCACCCGCCGTGTGTCTTGGATTGCAACACTCAATCTCAATCTCAAAAATAAGAACATTAGTTCACTTCTCTCCTAAAGGAAAGCTATCTTACGAACGTGTGGACTAGAGGGGAAATTAGAGGTCATCAATTGGCCACATATTAATCAGCACAACTGTAGGCATTTTTGGATATTTTTCTAGCTAATAAAATTCCGCTACTTCTCACAGAACTTCGCAACATTTAATAGTGCTGTTTCCTCACTGCTTAGAAATATCATTATTAGAGGCTTCTTTCGCGCTACCTAATACCTCGCATCATTGCTAATGGCTAGTCTCCTTCACATTAAGGTAATGCTTTGGAGTGAGCTTGAGTCATCACTTAATATATTCACATGATCACGATATTTAAAAAAGTCAGAAGAATCTCGCCGCGTGTCCCCCACAACAGCTTTTCTTCATTGCGTATTGTTAAATGTCGCTGCTTATCACTGCATGTTTATTTTAGGCTGCTATAACGGGAGAACTCCGTAACACCGTTTCGAGAAGTGAAATGGGCCCTCGGCAGGTCGCACGTAAAACTGCTGAAAGCAGTTCGTCATCATGACATTGGTTGCTACGGGCCGGAATGAGCGCGACTACAGCTGGGCAGTGGAGACCGATAGCAAGTTTGAATCTTTCTAGACAAGTGAAGTGTATCAACACAGAAACGTACAACCTGAGGTGATCGCACGCGGACCATAGCATTAACCGTGTGGCGTTCCTAATACATCAGCTGGCCTCGAGCTGCTGCTGCTTCTCCGGCTGGGTTGGTGGCGCAGAGAGTAGAGGCAAGGGCAGCATTATAATAGTTTATTATTCCTTTATAGGTATCAATGACCGTGAGCTTTTGTCTTTGAAGTAAGCGTCTCAATGCATTCAATGGACTATTGGGGCATCCGTGTCGGGGTGGTGGTATTTCAAGCCGAGAAGAATTTGTTAGTTCTGTGCTAAATCATGTTGATTGTTGCAAACAACTAGCGCCTGAAACACCAGCTGGTTTTAATCATCTCCCTTATGAACAAACAGTTGAATGTTTGTCAACGGAACCAAGGTGGATGAATGCCAATATGCTGAGGCGCAACCGATTCATTGACTGTCTATTTGTGGCTTCCTTGAGGGATGGTAAGTTAGCCAATCAAAAATGGGCAACTTCCTTCAGTGATATTAGCCATACAGAGACTTGTACGAGCCCATGTTTGATGTCCACCTGCTTGCAAGCTTTTTCGCAGTTGTCTATGCCATTGCTCTTTTCGTACTGACCGAATATTCGCGCTTCATGTGTGCATACTACATACTTGGTTTCACTTGGCTTAAATTGGCATGAAAAAGATTGTACCGGGGTTCTAAGTACTCAAGTGTAAAGCAGTATAGGGTGCATAATTATTTATCACGCCATGATCCGTATTTGACCTGTGTCTCGTAATGTGGAGAAATTTAACTTAAATATTTCGTTCACTATAAATTGGAGAATTCACCATTTACGGTAAGAATCTTTTCGATGGAGATTCGTCACATTAATACTTAAACAAATGTTTGATGTACGTTAAGAAAACATCAGAAGGCTGTTTTATTCTCTATGGATTTTATAGCATTGGCCTCATATCTGCTCTTGTGGGGCTAGAAACCATCATACTGCGCTCATGAGCAGGTTTTCAAGAGCACTGGGCAACTGGCAATGAGCGGCTGCCGCCATGACTAAACAGCTGCCTGTGACGTGGCACGTATACATATCTATGATTGACTCGTTATGTCATGAACCTGCATTACTAAAAATATGTTGGCAATTTGTCAGCTGCAATAAAAATAAAAAACTGCCACAACCCTTATTGTTGCTTCAGAAGACAAAGAGGTCCATCGCGATAAATCGTGAAATGTGCAGGCTGATTCATGCCTTACATTATATGATGATTTGCGTCCCTTTAACGGTTGGTTTTACTACGTGTGCATTCTGTGATGCGCGCTGCCTTCTAGTGTCCCTTTACATAAATTCGCAACTGTGCTTTATGATTTTGATACGTAAGTAGATATCGTTACTCCTGGGTGATACTTGAACATGTTGCAATTGATTTGCAACATGCTATAGGTATAGCGTCTAGTGAGAGGACGTCATCACCTTGCAGGCTAACCACTGTCCGTGACAGTGGTAGATAGGTGGTGCTATATCCCAGCTAGTTTGCAAATTATGTAGCCCAGCCGGACGTCCCCCATGGCTCAGTGGCTTAAGCTGCTGGCTAGTTGGCATCTGCCTCTAGCGGTCATGGGTTCGATCCTCATTAGAGGACCGAGGGAATGCGCGCCACTGACGAGCCCCAATAGGGCGAAACGCGTCTGGCGCTTATCCGGACTAGGCTCTGCTATGTAGCTTGTGAACTGTTGGGATGAAAGCCTTATCAAATTTACAACTAAAATCCTGCTACTTATGAGTACTATAAAATCAAATGCCTCTCCTAGTTTCAAAATGCTATAGGTATAGCGTCTAGTGAGAGGACGTCATCACCTTGCAGGCTAACCACTGTCCGTGACAGTGGTAGATAGGTGGTGCTATATCCCAGCTAGTTTGCAAATTATGTAGCCCAGCCGACGTCCCCCATGGCTCAGTGGCTTAAGCTGCTGGCTAGTTGGCATCTGCCTCTAGCGGTCATGGGTTCGATCCTCATTAGAGGACCGAGGGAATGCGCGCCACTGACGAGCCCCAATAGGGCGAAACGCGTCTGGCGCTTTTCCGGACTAGGCTCTGCTATGTAGCTTGTGAACTGTTGGGATGAAAGCCTTATAAAATAATTGTTTATTGACGACAGTGGTTAACATTTTGCTGATGTAATCGGACCAGCCATGTATGCGTATATTTGGAATTTGTTGTAATTATCAGTTAACATATGCACACTACCTAGTATTTCGCACATAGTTAGTATTCTTAAATATGCCTTGTGAACAAGAGTGGCAAGTCAATGCGAACATATGTGCATGTTCCTTATGTATTGCCGACAAACTGCCAGTTTAAATATCATGAGTGAATTGCGTATAGTCCTTACAATTGTGTATTGAACTGCCGTGCAGTTCTCTGTAAGCTAGTTCGCATTAAGATTATTTGCTCCCGTTCCGTTCTTCTATGTTATCCTACAAATAGCCATTAGGAGTAGCAGTAGTAGTAATCGTAGTAGTAATAGTTGCGTTTCACCCTGTGATGCACTGCAAGAGTGTAAACAGTAATCGCCGTAATACATCTTGTCTGCCTTGCATTACGTTCGCTTTAGGATTCTGCTGATTTGCTAAACTGCTGTATTTCTGTTGCTTCACTGGAACAACTTATTCAGCCCCCAACCTATCTCCTTGTTTCTGGAAGATTGCACATTAGACCGTTTTTAGTTACTCTAAAGTTTATGCAAAGTAATCGCGAAACTGATGCAATTTAGATTAAACTTCTGTTTAACTAAACAGATATCGAGTGAACTGTGCTACAAAACTACATATAGTAGTTAAAACAGAAGCATGGGAGATTAGCGGTGCTATGACGCTGATGTGGTTTATTGGGGGTTTTCCAGGACAATGGCACCATTTAGTAGTATTAGGCCACCAAAAATTCTTTGTACACCGTTGAATATCTGTCTGCAGCGGATCTTATTATTATGTGTCAAATGCTGACGAACGTCAATCATAGTTGTCGTGATCTATTGCTCCACCGCGGAGCTGGTATATGGTACCACGTTAAAGCTCCCGGCTGATCACGTTCATCCGACCGACATCCACGCTATAGATTTCCCAAACTTTGTCCATCGGCTACGTCCATCTATGCGTGAACTACACTTTATCCCCACACGCGCACACACCAACAAGTGTTATATGCCGAAAGATCTCGAAACTTGTTCACACGTGTGGGTACGAAATGATGCAGTCCGCAAGCCATTACAGCCACCCTACGAAGGACCATTTGAAGTGATCGCCAGAACCGAAAAACATCATATGATCAACAAGAATGGTAAAGTCGATGCGGTTTCCGTGGATCGTCTTAAACCAGCGTACATCGAAAAACCTTGTAAACAACCATCTACTGATTTTCAGACGACACCGTGTACGCAGCAGACACCACAGCTCGTTGAAGATGACCCGCAGCTTGCAACATCTAAAGCTAAGCCACAAGGAGACATTAATACGCAGCAGACACGGTAAGGAAGGCGAGTCCATTTTCCAGTCCGCTTAGTGTATCACACATCTTGACAATATCATCTTGTTCTGCTGGTCACTTGCTAGTACCGCTTGCTGCCAGTCTCCTCTTGCTTGTTGTTCTCCAGATTCCGCCAGGATGCAACTGAACATCTCGCACGACGAAGGAGCGGATCATTCAGTCTAGACAAATCCAAACATCCGTGCATTTACCATCCTGCACTGCTCCAAAATCTTTCATTGTACCTTACACATAGAATATTAACCTACATGCCTCCCATACTTCAGTCGCGGGTATTTCATGCGACACTTTACCAGGTAGAGGTCAGATTTTACCGGCTATTCCCACAGGGATTTTTACTCCTGGTCGGTTATACATCGTGCGACTAGAGCACTGGTGGGGAGGTATGTAGTGTACCTTTTACCTTTTACTACACAAACTTCCGGTCAGCTGATAACATCACCAGCTGTATCGACTATTCTTTCAAACACTTCATGACTTCACACTCGGCCAACATTCTTTTCGAATCACCGGCTGACTCTAGACCACCTCGTGTACAATATCTGGGAGCCCACAAATACAATCATGGGGATACACGTTTTCAATCCCTTTTGGCATCCAAGAATGACGGGCTTTTAATCCAGGAACTCCGCAACCTAAAAGCGTTATCACAATGCGCGTTTGACCAAAATACGATAAGTGGAGACGATAGGTGGATACGATAATTGGTGAAGCCGACGATAAGACTCCTTTGAATCAGCGATTATGCTGGAACGAACAACACTCGACGCGGAGCATACGTATTCCATAGACGTGGAATCGTTTTTCACGAATGTGCCCCTACATGAAACGGTCGACGACCTATGCCAATTCCTTTGGAGTCGGTACCCCCTTGTGGGCCTTCCTCTGGAGTTCTTGCGAGACTTGATATTGTTGTGCACTGAGAATGTGTGATTCCAGTCTGAAGGGACGGCATACAAACAGATTGACGTAGTCGCTATGGGTAGTCTTTTGGGATAAGTTCTGGCAGATATCTTTTTAGGTATGATTGAACGGAAATTTTCTGCCTGTATAGGTGAAGTCAAGCTTTACAAGGATCATGCAGACGATATTCTCGTCTTCACAAATGATGAACATTTTGACCGTCATTCTGCCTTCGTGAACTTAATTCACCCTAACTTTTCTGTATCACAGGAGAAGGAACAAGAGGACGGACTGCCGTATCTGGACGTGCTCATCAAGAGAAGGACCAATGGCACACTGCAGCGCACTGTGTACAGGAAAGCGACCTGGGGGGACAATACCTACATTTTTTCCAGCTTCGCCCCAGTTGTATACAAGCGCGGCTTAGTAAAAACTCTCTTCTTCAGGGCCAGGCAGTTTAGCATTCCGAAATCGATCAAGGCTCAAGAAGAGTTTTTATACGGGACTTTGATAGCCAATGGGTATCCGGAGTAATTCATTCAGACCTATAGCAGACCCCCCAAAGGAGAAACTGCCAGTACAAACAGCAAAGAAGAAGGATGTTTATTTGTTCTTACCGTTCAACATGGATCACATAGTAAATGAAATTGGTCACAAGCTAAGGTCCGCTCTAATGCGCACCTAGTCTACCGCCCAACTACGACTTACCCACACTACACGAAGGATTCCTCTACAGAGCCGTCCGAGTAGCTCGCCAATCAGTTCGGCCTCTAACATCATTTACCAGTTCACTTGCAGTTGCGGTGGCACTTACATAGGCAAGACTGGTCGCCAGCTGGCTCAAAGAGTGGCGGAACACTTCCAATTGTGGCTAAGGCAGTTAGTGTTTAACCGAGGCGGAGAGGACTAAAGAATGAACCGGAACCCTGCTTCGTCTATCACCAAACACTTCATGACGACTCGTCACCAGATGAACCCAATCGAAGGATTCAAGGTGTTATTGCACAACAGGAACCCGACGTTGTTGGCAATTGGCAAGGCGCAACTGATAAGGTTGAATTGTCCCGTACTCTGTGCCCAGAAACAATTGAGGCAATCAATCGGATTGCTTTGGACCAGATTAGGTCATTCTCCTCAGTTTTATCTGCTTATCTATGTTACTAAGTGTGGACCCTATTTATTGCGTGTTTTGTTCTGCCTGTATTGCGTAGCGACTGACAAGAGCAATCGAAATGTTAACATATCGCAACTTATGTATCTTAATTAAAGTGGACTCAGCGTTTCAAGTTTTTTATACTGATGGTTAATCAAGCGAAGATGACGGAACATTATCCACTTCTATGGATATAGTACACTGATGCTACTTTGTTGGGTTAAACTCTTGATATGATAGACTAGTAAATATGGAACTGTTGTATGTTAACAGCTTATGTCATATATCGAAGTTATTGAAACATGGCCACATGCAAGATCCGGTCGTCTCCGATGTGACATGTGTAAATAGCAAATTTTCTATATATTTCGAGCAAGCATCAATCAAGAGGAGAAAAAACTTCTCATCCAACAGGCCAAAGATGTCCGCTTGTGAGCATTCAAAAGGTTTACTGTACCATTTCCGAGGACTGTGTTACCGGAGGCGCGTTCCTTTGAGCGCTTCGACACAAACCAGCAGATACAGACAACGAGTAGAAAGCACTCAGTACATTCCTAGTGAGGATGCCACAAAGCGTAAATTTTCAGCTGTAAAACACATGACACGGACCTTGCTACACGATGCCATGAAATAGCACATGCGGATAGCTATAAATAAATAGAACCACATGCATTTAAAAGGTCGATAGAGCTAAAATACTGAAGTATCCGGTCCCTGACTGACGGTATTGTTACTGGGAAAATCGTGAACCGCTGATGTAATGTAGACCCTTGTGCTGGCGTATGTTACTTTGTGGCTCTGTCCGTCGAGGTTAATAAGAATTCTGATAAAGCTTTGTGGTGGGGTGGTTAACAACAGTGTGTAATTTTGAGCAAGCTTATTACAGACTTTCACATGCCCTTAAAGTGCCACTACACAGGGCTAGATGTTTCACTGGTCTGAGAATTACATTGCAGTATTAATTAAAGACCAGGAAAGTTAGCGGGAGAGCAATAGCTCTAGTAGGGCAACAAACAAGCAGTGCCAAAGTGCTGTATTAGAAAGCGGGTACGGAAGAAATCCTATGACTTCTAATAGAATGGAATTCTCCTACCTTTAGTCTCCTTCACTACTCTGTCATCGCTTCACCATTGATTCAAAAATTGCGCGCACCCTGTTAGGAGTTGCTCAAAGCAATCTCCATTAAACAACCTGAACGGATATTCATGTACTTGGCGATTTTTAACGTTAACATCGAAATTTGGACCAAGCTGTGAGGTTGTCCAGGAAGGTTTGTGGTTTAGCCCATGAATACATATTTAGTTGATGGACGGCAAGTACTACCTAGTCCGCATAATTAAGCAAGCTGACTTCTTAAAGGACTGGGATTAAGTTAATGTGCGTACAAAATAGGCATTTGTACCAATTGGCACCCGAAAGTACGTTGGAATTTGTGCTTAATGGAGAGGAGTTTTCCCCAGAAACCTGATAAACTGGGTACGTCTTGTAGAATGTCTTTCAAAAGAATTTTGAGCTCTAGAAACTAATAGACCACACACCGAAATTGCACGATTCACATAACCGAAAGCTTTGCCAAAATCCAGGAAGTGGATTCTGATGGATTTTCTCTTTTTATCCAGAATTTAGTCAACGTATAAGATGGAACTTGAATCGCGATTTATAAACTGAGGAGAATCAATCCAATGCATGTTGGCCAAGATCCGCTTAGGGATAAGAATTGCAAGGATTTTCGTAGTGACCTACTTGGAAGTGATCTGCGGATACTCAAACCTCACATACTTAAGCACCAGTACAATACTTGAACTTCGCCAACGGTGTACTATCTTGTGTTGCATAGGGCACAGTGTGTACAAGTTGGCGAGTCTGTGTCAGCTTATTCCCACACTCCTTGAAAACGACAAGAAACAAATTGTCCGAAGCAGGTGCTTTGTTCAATTGCAACCTGAATAAACCCCTGTGTACTTCTATTCTATTCAAATATGGTTGGTTAGCTGAGGGTTGTCACTCAGCATATTATAATCCTTTCCTGGTCACAAAAGTTGACGAGTGGTGCTTCATCAGCCGGATTAGAATGCGTGACCTTGTAAGTGACTCCCATTTATTGTTTCAGTATTTTCCCTATTTCTCGGTAGTTTATGTTTTCGAGTATAGTTCGAAGATCGATGCGCTTGAGCGGATGCAATTCGGATTATAATACAAACAATAGAGAAATTACTGAAGTCAAGTCAACCAGCTGTCGTAGCCATACATATCATGCCTGACAGTAGAAAGTCAGGTCGCGAAGATGAAAAGACGCCACAAAACAGTGCTCCAAGCTAATCCTCCGGTGCCGTACGCAATTCAGTCTCTAGTGGAAGCCGAACTAAGTCGATTGTTATCCGAAGGTATCAGCAAACGGGTCCACTACTCCGAATATGCGACCTCTATTGTTATTGAAGAGAAAGCGAACAGTAAGGTCCGTGTCTGTGCTGAATTTTTCAACATGACTGAATTCTGTTATCTAGTATCATCAGTGCACATTGCTTGTACAACAAGAGTTGTTATCCAAACTCGAAGGTCGCAACTGCTTTTCAAAAATTCACCTACCTGGCGCTTACTTTCAAGTTCCAGTTACCGAGGAGTGCAGAAAAGTACTCACGGTTACTACACATCTCCGAATTTTCTAGTACAACGGCGGCCATTTGGGGTGAAAACCGCACCTGCCATTTTCCAAAAATTTTGGATACTCTACTGATAGATATACCCTATACCATAGTCTATTTGGATGATGCATTGATTACGAGCGCAGATCTGCAATACTTGATGCACACACTGAAGAGAGGCCCTTCACGTTTGCAACAAGCGGGATTTCTATTACGGGCTAAGAAATGTGTTTTGTGTTAGCGAGGTTTAAATTCCTCGGATTTATCATAGACCAACATGACCGGTATCCGAATCCTGCCAATATAGAAGCTATCAAACTGACAGTGGCTCCGAAAGCCATTGCAGAGCTTCGTTGGTTCTTCAGTTTTGGAAGTCATTACAGTGTTTTTCTACCAATCCTTAAGCAAACCAAATCTCCACTGAACCAGTTGTTGAAGAAAGACAACGCATAGCCGTGGCAAAGGCAATCCTAGCAGTCCTTTACCGTAGCCAAAGCAGCACTCACTTCTGATCTACTCTTGACTTATCCTAATC
>OX104068.1:35329117-35413578 GCA_944474145.2 Dicrocoelium dendriticum
CAAATCGGATGCACTTTTGAAATCAAGAGACACAACAACGGTAGGTCACCAATAGACATGGTGGTGCCCCAGCAATTGATGCAAAGTGAAGATGTGATCGATGCAGCCCCGACCTCGACGAAACCCGGCTTGCTCTTCACAAATCTGGCTTCGAGTGTGCCAGTCAATCTGTAGAGAATGACAGACGCAAGCAATTTAGAGGCGATTACGTTCAATCTAACCCTTCCGTGATTGCCGCTTTCCGAACGGACGCCTCCCTTGAAAATTGGGACAATGACACATTGGCTCCAGTCTATCGGGACCGCCTCCTGCTCCAAAAGTTTCGATAGCAACTCGTTTGAACAATGTATTAGAGCAGCTCCCCGAATTTAAAGATGGCTAGGGGAATTCTGTCTGCCCCTGCCGTCATATGCGCTTTTAACAGCCTGATCTCACGTTCGATTTCTGCGCGTGAGTGCGGATCCAAGGAGACGGTCCAGGGAGATGGGCGCTCAATGCGTGGAGAAGAAAGCGATAACTGAGGTTGATTTAATTACCTTGCAATGTGTTCATCTCAAAGCTTCAAGCGTTTTGACAGGTTGTGGATCGGCTGCCCACTCTCATCGCGCATATTCTTGCTAACACCAGGTCTCCTCCTGTCTGTTTCTTGTATCAGACGGAATACCTTAATATGATTACCAACGGTAGCGTCTGTTTCTATCTCCGAGGCACAATGAGACCACCAGGCTTCGCGGTCTCTCTTCAGGCTAGCACGTAGTTTTACCCTGAGATGTTTGCGACCCTCATTCTATTCCTTTCCAGCCGGAATACGTCGGCGAGCATCCATGAGTTCCAGTGACTGTGTAGGGACCCACTGTTCAGTTTGGCACTTTGATTTGCCACATGAAGACACGCCTGCTGATAGTAACATTTGACGATCATGCGACCAGTGAGCGTCGAGGTTGTTCAGTGGACGCCTACTCGGCGCGGATGTCGGCGCACTTTGGTACACATTCAGAACACCTGGCTTCGTCAGCTGGCTGGTGTCGATTCGTTGATATCGACGTCGTGGACGTCCACTGAAACGCACCCGGAGGTCGGCGCAAACAACTGCCTTGTCGGGGTTCACGCTCGCGCTCCAAATCGAGCGACAGTTTTGGACGCAGCCTCTCCAGCTGTAACTGATGCCGATATGATCTGTTCGCGTGCATGGCTATTGCGAAGCTGATGGGCACCAAGTAAGGCTTCTGCGGGTGCTATATCAAAAGGTTGTACTCGCGAGAGACGAGCATCTTCACACAGCTGTGGCAATCGCTCAATTTTATCATTGCTGGAGTCCACACCATGTTGGCCGTCCAAATGAAGCTCATCAGAGGGCAATTTTCCCACTTGGGCTTTTAGATCGCTAGCCAACACCACAGTATGTGTTTCGTCTGTAACGAAGGAGATCGTGAATTTGCTGATAGAAAGCATCTTTCACCGAAGCAGGGCTACAGTTTGTAGTGGCGTAGGCCGCAATTACAAACAGGCACCGTTTGTCCTCGTACGACTTCCTAGCACGGAACAAACCAGCTAATCTAACGGCGCACATCCGATTGTTGACTGAGATCCAACCTATCAGGGCAGCTTCAGCCCAGGGACTTAAAACAATGCCGACGCCAGCTTGACCGGCATTTGAAGCAGCATCATCGCCAGACAGGCACAATGAGAATGTGCTGCCAGTGTCACATGTGGAGGATCGCAGAGTAAGCACGGAGCTAGAATCTTGCAGGCAAGTTTCTGTTAAACAGCAAATATAGATTGATAGGGCCTCTAGTGTGCGGGCAAGTGCTGCATGTTGTTCAATCTGTAGCGAAGTGCGCACGTTGATGCATAACTTTCATAGTGAGACCCGATGACTCCAAAGGGAAACAGATGATTAGACGTTGTCCATTTGATTAAACATGGACTTTTCGACTGGATTGGAGCGACGTCCTGCGACTGTGTGCTAGTTGAAACCAGAAGACAGGCGACTATTGAAGCAAGGTGGGGGAGGGCCAAGTATTGGTGGATTGAGGATGGTAGGGAAAAAAGTACAGTTGGATCGCGAAGATAAGGATGAAAGTGCACAAGAAGGGGATAAGAAGACGAGAAGGCCTGAGCAGTAGCATCCAAACCCCTATCCACCCTGCTAAATGCAGCAGATAGGGCTCCGTTGCTTATCCCTGCTAAGGTCAGAGCATCAATAAATGGTTAGAAGAAAGGTTCATTATTTTACGTGAGCAGAATACTGTCAAGTTGCTCAGGCCTAGACAGGAGAACGATTGGGGTTCTCAAACGAAGCCTTTGGTTTAAAACCTTACCGCAACGCAGCGGGGTTTTGGCACTGGACTACAGCGAGCCCGTTTTATGGAGTAAGGAACCACCTTCACTCCAACGCCCAAACTTGAGGACCAGGAGGCTGGGTTTGTCTGGCCTCTAACCATTGACCAACCTGGTATGAGTGGTTCTGAAGGTGCAATGAGGCACCACCCAGCATAGCTCAATGGACCACTGAGGTACCCAAACCATCGCAAAACTTTAATGTCCCGTCTCGTCGCAATGATCAAGGTATCACCCATGTTTAGAGTAAGACAACGCATAAGGATGCTACTTTCTGTCCTGACCTTAGATGGAAACGACCATACCTTCCTCCAAATATAGCGTGCGTGAAAGAAATAGTTGCCTCCAAATAATTTAATTTGTCAAGTCCGAGATAAAACGTAAGCGGAAACCGTAAGGCAAACAATTGGTTTCGAGTTCTTTCTCATCAGGCTTAGTACTTAAATATATTTATATGCATTTTATGTTTATGTGACAGTATACAGACGCATTATTGGTTAGATAAACTTAAACATTCATCGTGATTTAAACCACTGTGTTCCCTTTATCATTCTAAATAAAACAAAGACTGATATTTCTAGACAGAACCATTACGTGTTATCCGTGCACTTGCAAACTGACAACATAAAAATGAAGCACGTGACAGAAAATTCTCGATGTGCGTCGGATGGTCAGGTATTTGGCGGTACCTGGGGTTGATGGGTAGGAGTAAGTTCCTCTCGTGTGGATGATAGCATTGAAACTTGCAATGCTTGAATGAGCTTCTTTTGGGTGCAGAAATTAGGCTTCACCTGTCTTATGTTTAGGGCCTCAGAAGATGCAAGCAGTCGTGCTGCTAACTGATAAGTCAAGTGTGAGAGTAGTTTAACCAGGATTTCGAAGGCACTAATTTTGTCAGCGTTGTACCCAGCGGCAATCAGAGGGTCAGTAATTGCAGTCAAATTAGAACTATCTCTTCGGCTGGTGAGCGAATTTGGTAGGTGTTCCCTGATTCGACATTCTTAGTGCCTGTTTGTGCGTCCGAAAAATCTAACTTCGTACGAGCAGGTGAACTAGTAGATAGTTTTTGACCGGAAGTAATCAAGCACTTTGTCAATGAATCTAGGCAAAACCAACTATGTTCTACTATAGATCATATTGAGTTTAGCTGCCTTGAAGTCATTCCTTCAGGATTGCTTCAATGCTGAAGTAATGATCTCAGCCGTTTTGTCAAATTTAAAGGGGATCTCAAGTAACAACTGTTTCTTGCCAACCATTTGCACTGTTGTCTTGGGGTCCTTAGGCTTCATATGACTGTCAATAAAGCTTTCTGGATAACCATTATCAACCAGTTCGTACTAAATTCTTTCCAGTTCATCTGTAAGTGTCTCTTTGTTACAGTTCTTCTGCGCGCGGTCGATCAACGCAGGGATCAGCGTTCTTTTTGGCTGAAGGTCACATAGCTCTGGAAATGTATGTACTGCCCTGTCCAATATGGCTTCCTGTACTGTCCTAACTGGATTTACATTCAGAGATTTCAGACGGTTGTTCCTTTATTCTTCAGTTGTAAATGAGGCACTGGGATGTGCACTGTTAAAACGCTTGAGGACCTTTGGTAAGTTGGTCATCCGATTCCATTATGCAGAAAATGTTGCAGGTTGAAATGACCGGTTTCAGCCGTTCCTGTTTCCGGCATCCCATGTAGACATTGACAATAATGGCACTAGAGGGAATACCATTGCTACTCCATCTAGCTGCTTGTGTAATTCCTTGTTAAACTGAAGTTGGACGCTGTATTTGCAAATGAGCAAGATGTGCTTAAGCTGATCAGTTGGGTTCTTCATGCTTATCATTTGCTTTGTTATTCAACACATGTATGTCCAGATACTAGGACAAAGTATCACGTTGTCTTTTGTTATCTGCTGTGATCTCTGCTGTCCGGTGGAAAAAATTTCATCCTTGTTTATCCATTTTCTTTACCATAAAATAAGTAACTTTGTAGAGCAAAGGAGAGAGCTTTTCAAAGCAAACCTCTGGCTTTAGTTTAGTCCATTTGCGCTCCTGTTAAGGATAAAGTGTCCCGCCTAAAGCACGTCTATACCCCGAAAATTCTGGGAAAGTGCAGTTGCCAGGAGAGTTGTATGATGTTGGTACAACTCAGCTGATTGCCTCACGTTTGCAAAAATTGCTCTTGGAAGTAAAATAAGTTCATCACAAATTCTTCCGCACCAGCTACGACTCATTCTCTGACTCTTCGCAAAGGTTGTACGGTTTACAGTCTTACCGCGTGCTGTCGATTTTACACCACAACACAAGAAGCTAACCAAGCTGCACTCAACTAGTTTTGTCCTGTTTTTCTCAAGATGTGTGCAAAATCCTAAACCCCGGCTCTGGCTGAGTTGTACACAGTGCGCATAAAGCAAAGCAAACTCACGGATTGGTCAATCGTATATTGCTGATGCAAAAAGTTTAATATGCCCCGCAGGATGGTGAGTGAGGGTCTTCCAGAGAAAAATGAAAACAGGCATAACCAGCGAAACCGAAAACAGTGAACTTGCAGAGCAAAGTTTTATCCTTTTGAATCGTCCACGTATGGTTTTCGCATGTTAACATGTTACTGCCTCTGGTCCTCCAAAGAAGAGTGTGGTTTATTTACTTTTCTGAATCTTCGCATGGTCCGTGTCCTGAGACGCAAACAGCGCATTATTGACGCGACCTTTGAACACAGCCAATGTGAGGGCTGAAATAAGGTTTTGATGGTAAATTCCACGTTGGCAAACATCTAGAGAGATATTTCATCGACAATCCAGTAGTCTGTATTGCTTAACTAGGTTTAAACGTTAGCCTTTCAGTTTGCGGTTATGACTGAGCTACGTCACCTGATAGCAAAATTGATTATGGTTGTCTGAAATCTGATAAACATGATAATTTCGTCACACAAACGTTAATCACCTCCAATGAAGTCTCCCAAAATACTCAGGCGCTGTTTTGAAGTGATATAGACCTTTGTCATTTTTGCTGGCCCGATGTTGCGCAGTTTCCAAGACAGTGAACTCCTGCTTCCGCTATGCCCGCCATGTTTGCATCGCAGATTTCACGTGTATTTGAGAAAATATAGATGAGTGAAAGTAACCAGAAGCTCTCTTTAAGAGCTCCAAGCTTTGTATGACTTTTTTGATGCTATTGCAGAATACTCTCAGCAACCACAGACTTTCTAATTCTGTACACTAATATATTTTTCAACAGAACCATCCGGTGTCGCAGATGGAGCGCTCGACGTTTAGTCCCATTGTACTGGAGACGATTGTGGTCTGACTATTCCTAAAGCTTTTCGAAATCGTTTTGAGTTTGCTTTCGGTCGTCTGGAGTTTAAATGATCTGTTAGACTACAATGCCGTCGGCGTAAAGCAAGCTGGGTCATGTTATCGAGCTCAATAGATTATTACTGAAAATCATGAACGGATTGCGTCCCAACGCCAAGTCGTATGGAACATGGCATTCCAGGTGTTTTGTATGTACAACAAATTCGCACGCTTTTACTTCCAGACGTTTGTGCAAGAGGAAGTTGCTGATCCATCCTAGGGGGAATCACTAATGCCCGATCCTTAATGTTTGACCAGAATAACGCAGTGGTTCAACTGGGCAGATGCATTAAAGAATTCAAGGTGAACAACATCCATTGTTTCGGTTCAAATGTCTGTTGTCAACAGTAAGTTAAGAGTGTACGATCGGTTCCGGCGGAGGCTGTGATGCTGTTTTACGATTTAGTCAAGTTTGTCTAAGTAAGACATGATTGTTTCATCAATGACGGCCTCAATAAACTTTGGAATAACTGGAGGAAGATTAACGGGTCGGTAGGTAGCTAGGTCTGAACGACCGTCCGCTTAGTACTTCGGAGTAATTAGTCCACGTATTCATCCTGTAGAAACATGCAGCTCATTAAGACAAGGTTTGAAGAATCGTGCCAATTACTTAGCTGCTACGGTAAGCGCATTGGTGATGATTTTATCAAATTCAGGAATGCTAGGTGAACACATCAGATTTCCCATTACAGTGTCTGCCGTGAGGTGGATATAAGTAAGTCTTGTTGACGGCACAGTACATTCATGGAACACATAGCAAAGTTGGCGCGCATTGATCCCGCACGTCATTTACGGCTTCTTTGGTGGTCCATGCTAGCGCCTGCGCTGGTAGAAGAGGAGGAAATCCATTTTTACCTAGCTTAAGATCTTCACATATTCTTACAGTAGTTTATGGGTTGAAATAAAATGTGCGGTTAAAAGCTGTTGGTGTGCAACTTTGTCTTCGCGCACAAGTCGAATACAATGGTTACGGGGGACAAAGTATCTTATCCAAGTGTTCGAGTCCGGGTCGGTTTTGTAAGCATGAAATGTTGCGTTTCTAGATACCATGCATTTGCGTCTTCTACTCTGTACAAAAGAGACCATGCTGTTCGAACGGATTGCCTTGGTTTCCGATGTGTCAACGACCAAGTTGCTAAATTTGCTGAAGAAGCTTTCCCAGAGAATATCCGGTGTATCCCAGACTAAGCTATTATCCTTAGTCTTTTCAACCATCCTAGCAAATGTATCGCCGGGAGTTATAGTCCACATTGTTTGGGTACTCTCCTGGGGCATTCTGCTTAACCAGTACACACGAAGGGCAAGCTTGTATGGCAACTGCGGCTTAGCGGAATATCGATGATCACACTCTCGATCATGACTTCTTCGTTAGTGAATTTCCGGTCTAATGCTGGTGGCCTAGTTGCCTCTGTGAATTTGTTGGGAGAATTGATGTGACCACCAAACGGGAACCAGGCGACAGGCAATTTCATTTCTGCTTTAAACTCTTCTCTAGGAACGGCTTTGAATTTCAGATTGCAGATGCTGAAATAGCCGATGATAAGAATGCGGCTGAGAATATTATTACCCACCCCAGTGCGCTGCCAGATAGAAGTTCACCTCGGGCATACAACTTGGATGGCCAAGAAGCAAGCATCGTCACCTCTCAAGCGTAGATGCCACCAAATTGATTCCTGTATCGCCTTGACCGAATCCTCTATGGGATCAAATAAGAGGTGACTGCTGGAATGCTCCGCCACCTACCTTCCTTCATTCAGTCGGTCGTATCGAATAACAGGTAAGCCTAGTAGCGCAAGGCCGACGTCGGGGACGGTTCCATGGACGGCCGTATTACTTTACTTGAACTGGTGATGATTCTTACAATTATTCTTACTAGCAGCGCTTTCTTGCTCTACTTTTAATTGGGAGCAAACTCCCAACACTTCAGAAGTAACATTGTTACACCTTGACATTTTTCACTATGTGATTATGTTGTACAATATGATCAGACCACGTAATATTTCTGTGTCTGGTAATGTCGAGAAACACACTACATTTTTATTATTTATGATAGAGTGCAACCTTGTCTCGGTTAAAGCAATGAGGTCACAGGCTATTGACCTCTGATGGTGTTGGAGTTCGGAAAGTTTACTTAGTAGACCTTGCGCATTTATGTACATACAGGAAGCTTCATAGACGCCAAAAGTGTGCATAGGGTAAATGTATACTGATCCATGAATGACAGGCACATAATTGTTCGTGGGGTGGCTTGCTTAAGAGCAGAACAACGCCAAGTCTCGATAAGGTTGCAATCCGTACTCAATGGCTAGTGGTCTGAGCACATAGGTTTCCTATTCCCTATTGTGACGACTTTGAGTTTCGGGTAGTGTTGATTCCTGATTGATGTCAGGTAGTTGCTGTGTTGTAATTACAGTTTGTAATCGTAGTTCCGAAGGTAGTGCGTTGCGCAGTTTATTTCAGTTAGACATTAATTAGTCTATTGGGACTAAATATAAGATTTAGTATTTTCGGGCCACTGCTTTCGTAGTGCGGCGACAAGGGTACCCTTGAAATAGACGAAAAATTGCCTTCTCTACTCGAATATATTATTGCCCCTAAAGTAGTAGTTAGTAGCCATTCTCCCCGTAGAGGCGTAAGGAAACTAAATTTCAGCTAGTCAATGTACTTCAATTTTCATCAAACCTACAAATATATGAATCTAATTGAAATCTAGCTTAACCGTCTTTCTCTCTCAAAAGGACACATTGGTGTGGGGATATTTGCATTACATGTCCCTAACGAGGCATTAGCCCAGTCTTCGGTATCAAGCGGGAACTTGTCATCAAGCTGGGTATACTCGGAACAAGATTCATGTCAACTTTGCTTTATGGTCTCAAGATACAAGGTGCTGTGATTGAACGAGGCAAACAGAGCGCTATTCTCCCTGTTAGAGGATACTTTAAAACTACCATTACTTGTCGAAACAATTTAATATTGGTTTAGATTATGAGGAACGATTTATTCCGCGCTGTAGTCGGTGTTGCTAAGCATTACCGCTGTATATCCGTTGTGCACGCAATGCATAGTTGTCTTGGCCAATTGCACTTACCAAATACGGCCCAGCTGTTTTTGGAACGCTTACTAATTAACGACGGTATTCGACGGATAGTATTTATCCACTAGACCCTGATGGAGATTTCAAAATAATCTGCCTTGCTTCAGCCTGCACCACTTGAGGAGGAAGGGGTCGTGAGTAGTGGGCTAACTGAATTGCTCACAAAACTTCACCGCCCAAAGCGACATGCATTGCTTCATGTTGTGAATAAGAGTATCCGCGTTGTCTCTGATTGTCTCACTGAAACCTGATTACCCGGGGATAGTGGTGCTGATCAGTTAAAGAGTTTCCAATTTTTACCAACTATTTCCCATAGTACATATATTGAAGCATGCTGGTCCACCAAGCTTCTTGTTAGCTTACAGACATCCATTTATTTTGCGCCTGGTTACGTCTGGTTACATGGTGCCCAGAGCTAGCAGCATGTTTGCATCCGGAATTTAACAGGTTCATTAACCTCTCGACTATCCAGTGATTGCTGTCGTAACGACTGTTTTTCCCTCAAGCATAAGCTCCTGCATCGTGCTTTTCCGCCGTGCTGCTTTTCCACTGAACCTCAGTGTCTTTAGGAAAAGAGAACGAAAGAGCGGGGCACAGCGCATCCTGGTAGACTTGATTGACCGAGGGCTATCAGACGGTCACGTTTGCCGCCCCAGGGAGCCGCTTGGTATGCCTCCCGGTAAACTTCATAGAGAAATGACGGCGTACCAAGGCGTGACCAGAGTCGAGTTAGGTATTCGTGAATGAGAGATGACCTTTGATGGATACATCACTGTCACGCTATAAGGAAAAAGCCACGTGGCACTTCGGCGCCCAGTGTCTGGAATCGGTGATATTCGGTACCTCCGGTGCTCCGTGCATGGTTACAACAGCCACCCACCGTTGTGCGTCCGATGGGAGTTAACTCCATAATAACCACCTAGCTGAGCTCCTAAAGAACTCTGCTGACAAACTAGAGCATGCATATCCCCTGAAATAACTATGAAAACTTAACTGGTTACCCTGCAAAGCAGTGTGTTCAGTTCGCGGTAGAAGCTATTGTTTGAAACGCAACACATGTCAATACTCAGCCTGTTGACATAATTGTTTTGGAGTGCGAAGATCGAGCGCTGCCAACGGAAAGGGACAGTATAGCCTTATAAGGGCCGATGTCGGTAGGAACTCAGTTGTGGCACTGCGTGATAGCTGTAGATGGTTGAACTGCAGTGACATTGAGGCTACGGTCAATCATGCTTGGAGTTACGAATGGAATGTTAGAACTGGGTTTTGGGAGGACAGTAGGTGGAAGGTGGACAAACGGAAACGTGGCCTCGACAGCAGAATGTTTCCTTATTCAACTTGCTGTTGGCAGCAAATAAGGCGACCCATTTACAGATGCGCGACAACCGATGAAGGATGTGGTTGAAATTAGGGAAAATCTTAGGACGTCAACCGAAGGCTTAAGCTTAAAAGCCGGTACGCAAGGCAACAAGTTGGTAATGAATCAGTTTAAGATAAATGTACCATACTCTATGCTCAACGGACAAGCTGGAGGACCAGGAGTCTAAGTGTGTCTGAACTCTGACCATCAACCAACCCGGTAGAAGTAGTCTTCGAAAGGTCCTGCGGCACCAACCAGTATAGCTCAAATGCTTGAAGACGTACGCTACCCGCCTCAGCACTTTAAGTTGCAGTCGGTTTGCTGCGGGCTGGCTCTGTTAATTTTTGTGCGCTCACTTCATAGGCATCAGTGAGTTATTATTACATATATTACCTATATAATGCTTTTTATACTAACTTTTCCGCAGTAGATGGACGTAACACAGGCGCCAAATACTTTGGTGCTGCTTTAAACCACTTTTGTACTCACAGACAAACATCGCTCTCCAGTGACATGGACTGAGTTCTGTACTAACATTCAGAGCATATCGACCCTGATGAATTGTGAGCTGTTCTGCGTTGCTGATTTAGAATTCTATGGGTTGAAAACACTGAACAATGTTCAGAATTCTTTACAGTTCACATTTTTCTTGCCAGGTAATCTGCATCTATTCTACGTATCCGGAAACTTATTGCTATGCCCTCGTACTACTTTGATAACTACCAGGGGTAGGTACTTTATTCCGCATTATTTTTCCATAACAAGGACATTCCAATTATTTGCTCACAAAGTTTGTTAGTTGTTTCCCTCCACATTACGTTCTTTACAGCACTGATACCTAGTGCACATCAGCAGTGAATTTCGACTACTTGTTCTCGACTTGGGTAAACTCATGTTTGTGGCTGCGCCACTAACATGCTTCACGGCCTAATAACACTCTCAGATGGCTACTTAGGCTTTAGTGAATTAGAAGATTCACTATGTTTTCCACTTTATGCCTGTGAGGTTCTACTAGCTGTATTTGTAGGCCAATTGATCATTCAAACCCACAGTGCTACAAAGCATACAGCACCTCACCAACGTCCATAGCTATCTAAGAGAAACCAATATAAAAGTTTTGAATGTCGTTCAGCCGTTATTCAGGAAACTTTGCCTAGAAAACGATGCCAAATCATTCATTATCAATCAATATGGCTGTGGTGCCTGAGGAACTTCCTTACTTTTCTAATCAGTATCATAAATGTGCGATCCTTCTCATACTGCACGGTTCTTGTACAGTCACGTTGCTCATCTAATACTAATAGTGGTGAGGAGTAACTGTAAATATTTCAGAAAAGCGAAAACATACGCTCCTTTTCCGTTCTAATTAGAAACTATTCGGTGGCATCAACCGCCGATGCAAGCGAGATATCTACAAACGTTTCATACCAAATACGATCCAAATCTACTGCTTTTAGAATTCTTCGAAGGCTATCATGGAATCCAACTCGGACAGTATATGTCACAACTGGCTTTTAAACATGTTCCTCAACAAGCATGCTATGAAAATTATGTTTTAGCAACCTAAACCAAATTCCCTTTAAACTTTGGAAATTAACTTGTATCTCTATGTTAACTGCTTAAAAGTTCATACTTGAATGTGCACATACATCAGTACCCATTAGTCAAAGAATTATATTATGTAACTCACTTTAATCGCAGTGTGCAGCTACGTACAAACCATCTTTTGCCAAATGAGAATGTATCCGGCCTCTTGAGATGGTACCTCTGGTTCACTTATTTGACAACATAATATTATGCAACTTATCTCCTAAGGCTACAACACTAAATGAATAGCCTTTGAAGGTCACAAAAGAAACCCTCATATAACTCAAGAATTTATCACACCCACAAAAGAGGAACCTGGTTTAAACGAGTTGGATGAGAAGGAAATTTTGTTAAAAAAATATATTTTACTGTTACGACGTAGTTTTCTATGCTCTAGCGTATAAAAATGCTGACTTTGTAGCTATCACAGTTTGTAAACCAAGTTAAGTAACAGTCTTGGAATCTGAGAAGTTGAACAATGTTAAAGTGTAGATAAATCGGCGGAACACAATTACCATTTAAAGATAAATTAAGGCCAAACAATGTGTTTAGTACCAACGTGTAAAATGCGGCATAGCGTGAAAAATAGAACACTGCCTCTTCTATCTACATTGGATCGTCTTCCATATTAGTAGCCCATCCTGTTTATCTTGAAGTACCTAAAGAATTTATTTAACAAATTACATAATTGCTTGATGACACCAAACGTTATAGATATTAGTGAAGTCAAAATCATATGTCTTTGCAGTCTTCGATTATACTTATATTAGATCCGTTATTTATCATACGCTCAGCTATGAATAAAAACGATAACTAAGTCATTACATCTCAAAAGCAAGAAAACGAGCAAGAGAACAAGGGAATATTGGTCCTTGCGACAATACAAGTTGAGAGATTTTTATACAAATGGAAATGAACTCAATTTGAACTAACCGTCATACATAGAAACCAAACGTCAGTATATGTTACGGCACCACTGATTTGGTGAAATATGCCAAAACAAAACAGAATGGTTCTGTGAGTCATCCTCCCCATTAGACATCAAGACTAAAAACAGTTTCTGAATAGGAACATCATGTAGCTTCAACTGACAATGAAAACAGACATGGTAAAGGGGCTTAATGACATTTTTAAACTAAATGAAACGACGAATGCATTTGCTTGAACCAAAGGCAGTATTTAGTATACAACAGTGATATTATACGTTAAGGGGAGATCTGTAATTTAAGTATAAGTAAGGGAAAATATCCTGCATATTTGATGGAAAAGAAAAACTAGAAATTCCGCTGACTGAAAAAACATATCTGCACAGTTAGTCAACTGCACGCTGAGAGGGAATTGGGAGTGGGATAGTTCTTACACCTAAACCGATCCTGGTAAACTATAATGCATCATTTCGTTTATGTATTGCACTACCCCTGGGAAACACTATAGACTAAAGAGTATACGATATCTGAATGGCATTCGATGAACAGTCAGGTGCATCTGTTGAGGCGAAGTTTACCACGACGGATTGATGTGTTATAACTCGGAAACACATGGCGGTAATTATACTTAATGAAACAGGTTAGAGCAAGGGCTGAAATCAATGCGCTTTTCGTTAACTCGAGTTAAATGGAAACTAGTCGGCTGCCGAAGTGCGATGCAACACGGAGGAATGCAGACACTAGATATGAAGCCGATGTATGTGGATTTTTATGGGACTCCATTAGACGGAATCGGGATCAACAGTTGGGAAGCTTTGGCATGAAGAAACCATCATATTAGATCATATATTGCATACACTGGACTATGATGGTAGTATCAGATCAGAGTGAGCAGGTGGATCAACCGAGCGAACCAGATGGCCAATGGGAGGCGGACGTGACGGATTCGATTATTGGACTCGAATTTGAAGATATACGTGTGAGTGATTCATCGTTTGTTTAACTGAAGCAAAGGAAGAATCTCATCGACTCAGAAGTGTCGTTAGTTATTAACTTGCACCTGCAATTTATATCGAGGAGTGGCTTGCTAAGCATGCTGTAAGTTTCGCTTAGCTGTCTTTGCCTAACAAACGCTTGTCCCTGAATGACTGATTTGTGCAACATGATATCAGAGAAGACAAAGACGAACCCCACTGGCGGCGCGTGGATGCTGTTTAAATCACCAGCGTCTTTTCAGATGCGTGCAACTTTGCATATGGATAAACGGAACTTGGCGAGTAATTGGCGTCTATGGAAGAGCAAGTGGGAGGATTTGTGCACCATAGTGCGTTTGGACGAACATCCGATTGTGTATCGCTTGGCCATGTTTCACCCGCAGCCGGGAATGACGCGCGCCGTGTTCTCGAGACATTGCACTACGACAAAGGCGAAAATCCCAATAATTTGTGACGGTCATTGGAAAGTTCAGTGAAGTTTTTGAAGGTCAAACCAAAGAGACCTACCGGCGCTATCTTTTATTTTTACGCAACAGAGGCCCAAATGATTCATTCGACGCGCCCGTTACTGAATTGCAAATTTTGGCCCGATCCTGTAATTTCGATAAATGTTTGGGCGACGATCTCATACACGATCGGATGGTTTTGGGAATCAATGGTGAGAATACGACAAAGCAGCTTTTGCAACAATGCAACTTATCACTCTAGCAGTGCCCTGATATCTGCAACATTGAGTCCTCAACCACCCATCAATACCAACAAATGAAGCTGATAACAGATCAGAATTGTGTGCCGTTTCCGGAGCCAAAGCAGCGAAGGCTACTAACGTGAGACAGGAGATCGGCAAATTTTGCGTCACGCTACATCCGAGCGCCTGTGAACAGTGTCCGGCGTAACGACGGAAATGTGCTAGATGTGGAAGAAGGAACCACTTTGCTCGTTGCTGCCAATCAACCAATGTGAGTGCGGTCGTTCGTGACAAGTCCCCGCAGATGCAAATCATCCAACTGGCAAAGTGCCTCGGTGGGTATAGCAAAATGTGACTACGCAAGTCATTTGCTCGAACGCAAAGCCGTACGATTCCACTTAGACACAAGTGTTACTGTCAACATTTTCCAAGGAAGCACTGTCCCGGAGTGTGCATTCGATCCGATCAAGATTACCTGTATATGTGGAATGGTACCAAACTTCATCCGAAAGGCTCAGCTACAATCGAAGTCGTCAACCCAAAAGACGGAGCCCCAAATCGACTGGAGTTTGTGATCGTGAAGGATGATCTCACGCCGATTCTCGGCATTGATAGGATCCAGCCTCGCGTTGTTGTTTTTAATCATGATCGTTTTGTGCATGTTTTCCAGGGAGAAACCGATATTAGTGACCAGTATCCGTTTGTGTTTAGCCCAGGTTTGGGAAAATTTGAGGGAACCGCTCACTTGTCGTTAGGTCCTTTGATACGACCGACAGTGCTACTTGGTAGGAGAGTTCCAGTTGCACTGCGTGACAGGTACTTCGCTGAATTGCGCAAATAGTGAGAGAGGGTGTGATTGCCAAAGTCGACGAGCCAACCGACTGGGTTAGTCAGGTCGCAGCAGAAGAAATAAAAATAAGCCATGACATCATCAGCAGTATTGATCAAGAAACTTAGAAATGCAGAAGATTTGGTTTGAGCCGTACACGCTGACAGAGGAACAGAGGCAAACTCGGATGGAAACGTCTGTATATTACCTCAACATGTCTGACGGTAATCCCCCGTTTTTGGAAAACATCAATACACGAGTTGAAAGCTGAACTACAATCAGAGGACCAATCAACAGCCAGTGGCAATATTGTCATCGTCTTCCCTCTCCGAATAAATTCGGCTGACGAAAACGGACGTTCCGTGACCACAGTGCTTCGAGTGATTCCACAAGAAGCGTTTCCTGATCGTTTGCAACAGCTTTACGATCGACATCATAGGCGTGTCGTAATAACTGATGCTTATTTTGAGGGTTGGTAAACGTATTTTTAAGCACTGCTTCCTTTATTTTCTGAATTCATTCACCGAAATTTTCAGAGGCACTTTCATTTACTTCAACAACATACTTTTGTAAACGAAAATATCCAGGGTTGAGGCAGATAGAACGTCTCAGATGGAGTGCTTTTACATAAATCTTATTTAGAGCGCTTAGTTGCAACTTGCATGTGATTACCAAGTTCATTTCGCAGAGACAAGCCGATGTACAACAGGAATTAAAGTGGCTGTGAAAAAAAGCAATCGAAAACATCTGGAGGCCTCCAACAAGTGAATCAAACTCCAGGTTGTAATGCTCTGTTTCCTATAGCTCAGTGGCATAAGCTGCTCCCTTGTTAGTGTAAACTGCTAACGATAATGAGTTAGATCCTCCGCAGAAGACCAAACGAATGCGAACCACTGATGAGTGCTATTAAGGCAAAAAAATCGTCTGGAAAAATTCAAGGCTGGGGCTGGATTATCTGACTTGGGAGCCTATTGGAGGAAACAGTACAGTTAAAGCAAATAAGCGACGTAAAAAGTTATTGCCAACATTAATTAATATACGTTTAAAACAAACAATACTCGGAGTGACAATATTCGACAGCTCTACATGAACTACAAAAAGATGGCTAACGTAGCCATGCCCATTAAGAAAATTTGCAAGTAGCATGATGAAACTTGCGGCACACAGATCGAGTTAAGCTTATTTACCCCACCTAAAAGTAATAGCATCAGGATTTACGTTTGTAAGAGCTCAAGAAAATTACTGGAGGTTTGAGAGGTGTAAAGGAGAAGTATTTGCGACCTATTCCTCGCCTGTTTATCAGGGTACAGCAATTCGCGTATTGGTCAGGCATGGATGTTGAGACTAAACGGACTTAACTGTATTTTATTTTGGAATCCACTAACTGGTGGAATATCAGCTTTGCTTTTGTCTGACGAAAGATAAAGCTATGTTAGGACAAGAAACATAATAGCTACTTGAATTAATTAATTAACTTATAATTAATTACTTAACTGAAATTTCGTCACAGTAGATTTTAACCCTGACAACCCTCTGCATGCGCGAAAAACCACTACAGTACGTTTGATAAATGTGGTCCAATTTGCATGAGTATCAAGTTGAAACGCCACTGGGTTATTGGAGAAATGTCCAAGAGTTTTCCGGCCATCCATTATTGAATGAATATGTTCCAAAATCGCGCGCATAAACACGCTGCCTGAGGACGAATAATATAGCTTTACTTCCAGGTGTACATGCACATGAAGTGCTGAACAGAACTACGCTGATTGATCACACGTCGAAGGACGGACGGAGGCTTAGTAGCCAGTGGAACGATCGATAAGCTGACAGCACATAGTGCATTGTTGCAAATGTGTAATGCGTGCTTTTTTGATTGGCTTTACAGCTCGACTCTTATTGTGACGATTGGTAGTTAGCCAGCACATATGAGCCTAATGAACACGTTATTGCAAACCTTTTCATTTCGTTACAGGATCATAGTCTCAGCGATGCAGCTCAAGCATACAACCCCGTCGTTGACGTACCTGCAGAAGGAATCACGGAATGTGTCTGTTGATCGGCGCCTGCCCATTTTCCGGGTTATGATGATTGCGGGTCAAACGCTGCAGAGTTTGCGTGACTATACAATCCTACCAATGCTGAGAAGCTGCGCGTAACCGGACACTACGTGCTTAGGCTGGTGCGAAATTTTGATAAAACTGGGAGTGTGTGTGCAACACTAGACAAACCGCGCGAACTCACATCATCAAGGATGCATTTTTGGCTTGCGCGGTTATCCGTAGGGCGGTATGGTCCGCGGACCCCCAAGGGTTGTGCGTGGTTTCTCAAAGTGTTATAATTCCGTTAAAAAGTTTCAGACACTATCATTTTATTTTATAGCTCGATGGCAGACCTGCATTTAAAATTGGTTAAATTATATCTAACGGTCTAAATTAGGTTTGTGATTGTCCAATGTAAAGTAAACTTCTTTCAAGAAGAAAACTTGTTTTGGCAGAAGCTTAAAATGTCAGTGAATGAAGCTGTCAGATGTCAGAAAGGTAGTGTAGTAATCTTGTACAATGCGATGGGTATAGGCTGGGTGAGTTATATCCCGTCCACCTAAGCGCACATATTTCTTAATTATCCCCTGGAGAGAGACGAAAAGTAAATCATCGGGAATGGAAATTTTGCGGTAATTTCGAAAGTCGCTATCCTCCGAAATGGGCCAATCGGGAATAGAGGACCAATGGCGCAATTCCACCCAGGGAAGCTTAGAAAGAAAGCGTGGAACTTACGGTGTTTATTCAGTGTGCTGCTTCGCTTTATCCAGTTGAAGATAAACAAGCTATGCTGCGGTACAATACGTGAATGTTCTGTTTACTATGTTTTAAATTCATTCCAAGTTCCACATATGAAAGTATGTGAATTTGAAAATTGTTTCGTAATTCTTGAGGCTAACTATTAGCTTTCCATTTAGTATTTTCATATATAACATAAAAATAAGTCGCTCGCTGAAGAGATGAACATTTATAGATTGTCACAGAAATATTTTCTGTCGAATTCTGATGTAGTGTCCCTGCCTTCTAGCTTAGTACGACGGAATAATACCCTTGCAAAGCGGAGAGTGCTGACGCCATGCTTCTCCAAGTTGACAAAATTATCTATGTGAAGAAGCATTTTCGAAATACACAAATACAAAGAATGTACAGCAATGGACATGAGGCTCAACCGGATATGGGGATGCAGTTTTGCACAATAAAACAAAACATCAGAGAACTTAGAGCTGCATGACAAAAACCATTTCATCCGCCCAATTGTTGATGGTTTTTATACCTACATTCAACATTTTTCAATTTTTATAATTAAATATAACACATGTCTATTCAGTGCATAGTAACGATCGTTTTCATGAATTGCCGCCTTATTAACAGTCTATTAAATCCTATTACTGTGGGTGTCCGCCGTGCGAAATTATACTGAAAAAGAGGTCCATGGTCTAAAAAGTTTGAAAACTCTGCCGTGCGGTATCTAAAACGAACGATTTAGGCAATCGTAGTATAACCCAAAACTGCAACTCCCCTCCATATGTTGTGCAAACAATTTTAAAAGACAGAAAGTTCCGTAGATTTGGTGCAATTCTTGTCCGATTTTTAAAGCCACGTGATATGGCTTACGGGCTTTCATTTTGCTGCTGATTTCTGAATACTATGGACATGCATTTCTTAAATTTTAAAGTTGAGGCTTCTTTCCGTTTGCATGGAACAGTGAAACAGTATTTTCAGGCAACAAGAAATATACGACGATACAGCGTCTCTCGTATGCAACTTATGGCAAATCTCATAGTGTAGGCAGGGTTAACTGGTCAAACAATCTAACGACATCATTCTTTTCCAGGACGGTGACCGGCATATTGTTATTCAGCGGTACTGATGCCGTACATTTCCTGGTTTCTTCATACCAGGAAATGCTGCAGACCTGCGTCATTCCACAGCTATTTTGGTAAGCATTAAAATGTATTTTGCTGGGATGCTACGAATCTTCGCTTCCACACCGATATTAACTTCACAACTAAAGGCTAAATTGTCTGTGGATCCCACCTCCTTTGTGTGCATCAATTTACTTGTTCCTGCGGGATTGATTACATAAACCGCATGCAAGAAGTTTAACTGAACATGTATAAAAGAATCACACAGCATGGTTGAGCCGAGGAGACAAAACATGCACCACCGGTTTGTCGCAAATCTGGCCGACAATAATCACTCGGTTGTTATCACAAAAGCCTTCCATCAGATCTATTACCTGACGGCAGTCCGATCCAAACTGATTAAATGCTGCATACTTGCAGTGGCAGAAACATTTGCTATCCGTTTTGCCACACCGCCAGTGTTCAAAAACCACCAGTGAGGAATCTGTTCCTTCCCACGCAAGCTGTCGCTCACTCAATCAGGTGAAATTTATAATGTATATTCAACCTAAATTTTTATAGTTGAAGCTAACTTCTTTTATCTTGATGTCTTATCTTACATCACGTTTGCAGTGACATAATGTGAGGAACAAATACGCGGTTATGATCTATGTCAAACAGAAGCTTTAGGACCAATTCCATGTTCTGCAGATCCAGTGTTTCTAATTAAATTAGTTTGCAGTGGTCGGAGGAGAACGGAGTTAACTATTATTTAAGTTTGGTTTTTGGTGTCAGCCTCATGCGTTCTACATGTATGCACCACCTCGGTTTCTTCCATTATAAACCATCTCCGGACACTTATCTAGCATAGATCACACACGTCCCTTGCATATAAATAACTTTAAGTCACACAGTACCAATAATTTGACTAGTAAGTTCTCAGTTTAACAGGTTATTTTTCTATGAATTAAGCCAAGTGAACAAAATTGATGGTATTTGTATAACGAATGCTAAATTCACTTGGTTAGATGCGAACTGCAATTAGACCTGTGCGGAATTATTCGGTGTCTGCATCATAGAGCCACGATGCGTCAAACCTCCACATTGTCTTTGGAGAACATCATTCCTCACGTGAAGCACCATCTTTCTTTCTCAAAATGTCTCTCCCTACTTTGTCTAACGTATTCCGCACACGTTAGGAGCTACTATATGTGATAACTTGCTTTCACCGGTAAAGAATATATATATATATATATATATTCATAGCCTTAGCGGCTTACATACCACCTCAATTGGTGGCGATATTCAAAGGAAGTCGTTGCAGGAAATCGCTTAGAGTTAGCTTACCCACTACATGTCATTACCTACCATACCAAATCCCGTGGCTTTGCAACCTAGTAGTCCCTCTCTTTATTATCTACTACTGATGATACAAACATCCGTAAATTTTACATATGAGGTGCACGGGTCTAGCACCCAAGGAGAAAAATATCATGATCCGAAATTCTATTAAAAACCTTTCTTTAATACTAGGAAACGTATTCAGTATACAAATGATCGCTCCCACTTATGGAGCCGTGTACCGCCTGTCGGTAAATATACAAATTAATTAATTAATTTATTTAAACCTGTGTGCTGCACGTTCATAACATGTATGATAGTGGAGGATGAGCCGCGCTATATCACAGTTATATATTGGTTATGAATATCCGCTGCCGTCACCCATGGTTCAGTGGCATAAACGCTGGCTCATAAGAGTGTGGTATTATGGTTCGAATCCGGCTGGATTCGGTGGGTGTGCGCAACTGACAGGTCCCATTAGCACAAAAGGTTCGTCCACCACTTTCCTGTATGTGTGATTGCTGTCTATCTGAGTCTAGTTGCGACGAATCTTCACAAAATCAATAAATCTTCCTACTACGTACTGTTAATGTCACCAGTTTAATTGCGTCAACTATGTAATCTGTTATGATCAACGAGAGCAGAGAACAAAGGGCACTATTTTAGACTAAATCAATTGTCACATTATATGATAGCAAGAAGGAACAACATTCCAACAGGATACACTGAATTCAGAGTATCCTATTGCGAGGTTGTTCCTTCTTGCTAAGTCGCCTCAGTATACCTGCTACATTCATGGACACGTAGTCTAAAATTGGGGTGAGGTGAACTGTGTCAATGGCGGGGGATTGAAAGTGTGGGTGAACTGTTGCAAAAGCGCGTCTAATGCAACGGCGTGGTTAGCTCCAGACCATCTGCTACACGCGGAAAATCGATTCTTCACTACCATCTGCAGAGATTTATGACGTGCCTGCATTGAAATTCAGGATTAGCGCTGAATTTCGTCTCTGGGCCCTGCTGGTGCTGGTGCTTGTATTCACAAAGTTAAAGCAGTGTTTTCATTACTACGTGTGACAGATGGGTGCGAAAGATGATTGCCAACGCTCATGTGATCGCCGCAACGCGTGCTCGGGACAAGCCCAGCGAGCAAATCGCCACTGCCCAGCCGTGTGTCAGACATCATGTACGTCGCCATGCCCATGGTAAGTGGCTGAAGACTGGCGTGCCCGCGCAAGCCGGTGAACTGACCGGACGGTGTGGACAGTCAAATGTAGAGCGTGGGCCTACGAGGAAGACAGGTAGCCAAATCCGCCAGGTGATGTTTTAGAGGGTTGGTGAGACTGGCCTATAAACATGAGCGTTCTCGGTTCTAATACAACCCTGGTCGGCTGCGTTTTCTGCTGTTTTCCTTTCTGTTGTGGTGGCCAAGACGTCAAGCAGAGCAGGCGTAAGGGTGCCGATTTACCAGCAGGCGTGAACCAACCGGTCGTTTCTGGTCACAACGTTATAACAACGGCGACGCGATTTCAACCGAACCCGGAAGTGGCAATTAGCTTTGAACGCTTACAGATGCTTTTGTAGCAACAACAGGCGCAGTTTGAAGCATCCCTTGCCAAGCTGCTCGCGATGCTAAGTCAGAAGCTGACAGAGCAGTTAAGTCAAGGGTTAGATACAAGTGAAAGTTTTCCCCCTCCAGAAACCCTGACTCAGCAGATCAGTGCGTTCCATTATGACGCTGATGCCGGCAAAACATTTGTTGTTTTTTTGGTCCACAATTATGAAGGTATAATCCGGATTGATTTTGACAACCTAGCAGCGGAAAAGATGATTCGACTAACGCTGCGGAAGCTGAATGCTGCCGAACAAGAGGAGTACACCAATTTTATCTTACCTAAAAAGAGTACCGATTTGTCGATTTGTCGCAAATATTGGGAGAGTAGGCATCTTTGATCAACGTCCGGTACAAGTGTCTGCCAATAAGAAAAGAAAACGAAGACTGGGTCGACTATTCCAGCTGTGTGAAATGCGAGTGCGAATAGTCAAACTACACAAGATGACAAGTGATCAGTTTAAATGTCACATAGACGTTTGTGGCCTACAAGCATCCAACGAAGCCGACACTCGAACAAGAATACTGAACAAAACTGAACAGAATCCGGATGTCATATTGCAGCAAGTGACCGTTGATTACCGACGCATGACGAATTTAATGCGCGATACCGCAATAATTCAGCAGTTGTCCACTCAGAACGATCAAGATTTCGTCTATACAGTCAACCGCACGCCCCAAAAAGAAGCTCCCACGTGAGTTCACCGCATTCTGAATCTTCCTCTGCATGTTGATTTTGTAGAGAGTGGCACTTGCCCTCGATTGCCCATTCAAAACTCACACTTGCAACAGTTGTACCAGAAAAGGGCATAAGGAGCCGTATTGCCTGGGGTCGTCCAATGTTGACCAAGAAGATGCGTAACAATGCCAGATCGTTCCTTGGTCCCAATTTGACAAGATCTATCACCGCAATTTTCAGGGTTGACGGGACCAGCAAGCGCAAATATACAATTGTGAAAATCAACGGCTTCCAAGTCAAGCCACAAATCGACAGGGCTTCAGATATCACCCTGATATCTCGCGACACTTGGTGCATGCTTGAACGACCGACATCCATAAAAACGGGCCACACAGCACGAAATGCAATTCAAGCCTGACATCCATGGCTGAAACACGACATTAATGCACTGGGGCAGCCACAACGTCGAGCATCTAAGAATGTAATTGAAATGCGTAATCTTTCATACAAGCAAATGCTGCAACGATTGGGGTATTCAGTGGAAGTTGTCGCAGACTACGAGGCGACCTGATTATGGCGTACTTAATTCTGAGAGATCCACAACGTATGCGCTGCCCTTTACTGCAACTCAACACCAATACAACCCTGAGGGGCCACTCGTTGAAACTCGCTGTACAGTATGACCGTCTAAAGTGCCGCAGAGATTTCAGTACCATTGGTGTCTGTCACACGTGTAATGCTCTCCCAGGGTCGGTCGTATCTGCACTGACACTAATTGTATTTAAAAGAGATTTGGATGACGCGCTCTTCCACTTACAGTTTGTCGCTTAGCGCTACGCCCCCATCCTACACCTGGAGTTTGTCATGGACTTGTTTGATGTTAACTGCGGGTGCTGTGAATCTAGGCGGATCGCAGGACAACAGCGGAGCAAACGATAAGTCCTTAGTTTCACATTTAATGTACTGACTGTTTTACTGTTATTATTATCATTATTGTTATTTCGATATACCCACCAACTATCTAACGAGACTTGTAAAGCAACGCTCCTTAGCCGGTACAAATTAATCGTTCATTATTCATAGGAAGTAGGTTGAAATTGCTTGGTGAACTGAATTTGTCAGATAAGGTTTCGCGATAAACAAATCCAGACGACATGTTTTGTGACAGACAAGGCGGGATTAGATTTGTTGGGGCTCGACTGGATGGATGAAATGAAACTGCTTGATCAATCAGTGAACAGTATATGTCAGCCACCGCAACTCAATCTATGAAAAAGTTTTGCTCCAATCCCAAACTGTTATACAGACATGTAAACAATTTGCGCCGTGTTAAGCGCGGTATTCCTGTTCTGCACACGGCACGCGGGTTAGCCCAAGCCGCACAAGAGGCGGCGAACCTTCTTGGAAAACAATTTGGCCGTACCTTCCAAAGCGTGCAATCATCGTACATCCTGCCTAAGCGGATAACGGCGCCATCAGGGCTTAATCACATATCGTTCACCGCCGCAGCTGTACTGAAGAGGCTGATGTCTCTGCGCGAGTTCAGCTCTTCGGATGCGGACTGCATTCGCCCGAAGGCGTTGAAAGTTGCTGCCATGAGTTTGGCAGGACCACTAGCAATTTTCTTTCAACGAGGTATGAATGAGGTGCACGTCCCCATGATGTGGATGCACGGAATCATCACGCCAATCTACAAAAGTGGCAGTCGTGCTGAACCAGTAAATTGTCGGCTGATAACACTACTTCCTGTGATCTCCAAGATTATGGGGTCCATTGTAGCTGAGGCTTTGATTGAGTACCTGGATTAAAACAAAATTCTCGTTCCGGAGCAGCACGGATTTCGCTAAATTCGCTCCTGTACCACTAATATGTTGATTGCTCGTGCAAGCTTGACAGAATCTGTGGACGCTGGTGTAGGAGTCGACACGGATTTCTTAAAGGCATTCGGCCCTCTAGACCATCGCATTCTCCTCCACAAACTCTAGAAATATGGAATCGGCGATCCTGTTCTGGGCTGGATAGGAGACTTTCTCGTTCAAAGCAGCCTATCGGAATCCATCGAAGTTCAGTGCGGCGTACCTCAGGAAGCGTTATCTGGACCCCATAGGTTACTGGTTTTCATAAATGATCTCGCGAGCGTGTTATCTTCTAACTGTTTACTATTTGCTGATGATCTAAAGGTATGACGTACTGTAGCTGCAGTGGAGGATCACACAGTGTTACAAGAGGACTTGGAAAATGCGCACACATGGTCCATCGAGAACATGCTACAGTTCAACATCACCAAGTGCAAAGTTCTTATCATACGGCACAAGAGTATGTACAACTACCACCTAGGACTACGAATTCTACAGCGGGTTTCTCACGAGTGCCATCTCGGCGTGATAGTTCAAGATGACCTCGGTTGTTTGAGACAGACTGGAAAGGCATCTAAGAAAGCAAACCAGTACCTCGGCCTTCTTCACAGAGCTTTCGGAAAGTTTGACCCTTCGATCTTTCCAAAAATGCTTAGTGCGTACGTAAGGCCGCAAGCGGAATACGCTATTCAAGCGTGCCAATCCTGGCTCAAGCACCATCTCACCGCGCTCGATACTGCAAAACGTAGGGCAAAGAAAAGCGTCAGAGGTTTGACCAGCCTCCCCTACCCACCCAGGCTGAAGACACCCTAAATATACAGTGAACGTTATCGACGTCTAAGGGGCTATCTCATAATGGTGTACCTAATGCTGAGAAACCCCAACCACCCATGCCATTCCCTTCTAATACTCAGTCAAAACACCCCGGTCATTAGTTTAAGCTGGTCACGCAGTACAGCCGACTGGAATGCCGGCGAAAATATTCATCTCTCGGAGTGGCACAGCCTTGGAACGCCCTCCCGGAACATGTAATTAATGCACCCACCCTATCCCTTTTCAAAAAACGCCTTGAATATACTCTGTCACATTTACACCATGTGCTATAGCCCATGACCACCCGATGCTGACGCTAATGCACAACAGACTGTGGATAATGCCATAACATTACTCGGGAATGAGTCGCTCCAAACCCCTTGCATAAAATTTGATAAACGCTACTACTATAGAAACTGGATTTCTGTTTCCCGTCGACCCAAGCGTTGTCCTTGGCATTGTTCTATTTTATTTTCTCGCCTATAACGTGATCAATAACCACTCCCCTTATGGCTTTGTGTGCGTACATTATACTTGCAAACCCTTTATCCGGCAGCACGGTTAAATCTGTAATCGCCCGAACTGACGATTCCATTATCCTTTGATCTATCTTTTCTCACTCTAAACACCCTACGGAACATGTCAAGCACCTGCTCTTTTACTCGTTAGAAATCAATGTTCATTTTTCATTGTTATCGAAAACGTCGACTTCAAGCCCGATGTTTCATAGTCTGATTACCGAGATAAAACGACCTCACGATGCATTGTTTCAACCTGGTCTTGCATGATGCAACATAGCTACTGCCGCGTTGAACCTTAAACCAGACTCCAACCCAGTCTTCAGACCAAGAGACCCGGTACCCAAAGCAACCTAGTCCTTAAAGAAAGGCGAGTTTAACCGACTACAAGCTGAAGGGATAAACGAACAGGTTCACTGTGCAGAATGGGCATCATGAATCGTGGTGGTAAAGAAAGGAAACGGTAAAGTGCGTACTTGTGCTGATTTCTCGACAGGTTTGAATTCTGTGTTAGAAAACCATTAGTATCCCTTGCTGGTACCAGAAGACTTGTACAGCAAAATCAATGGGAGAAAATATTTCGAAAAACTTGACCTAGCTGAGGCGTATCCGCAAATCCACGTTGTTTATCACTGCAGAACATTACTGACAGTAAATACCCACCTCGGACTTTTTCAGTACAACCGGCTGCCATTCGGAGTGGAAACCGCACCGGCCATTTTTCAACAAATAATGGATACCCTGCTGAGCGATATACCAAATGCCGCAGTATACCTGATGGATGGGTTGATTGTGGGCTCAAATCCGCAAGACGATACAGACACTGGAAAGATTGCTTTCCCGTCGCTAAGAAGCTGGATTCCGATTATGCACTGAATAAGGTGAGTTCCTATTATAAAGTGTCAACTTTCTTTGGTTTATCATCGACAAAAATGGCTGATGCCCGGCTCCCGCCAATATTGAAGCCATCAGAAAGATAGAGCTCATAGAAGACATTTCAGAGCTCCGCTCATGCTTTGGGCTCGTTAGCCATCATGACGCTTTCCTACCAGGCGTTTACCCAACCAGAGATCCGTTGCACCAGTTAATGACAAAAGACCAGGGTTGAAAATGGACGAAGGAGGCCAAGCAGTATTTTGATGAAGTCAAATCAACACTCACTTCTGATATACTCTTGACTCACTTCAATCCGATTTTCAAAAATATGGTTGCTGAGGATGCTTCCAATTATGGTGTCTCTGCAGTTATCTCTCACGTTTTTTTACATGAAGAAGAGAAGGCTATCGCGCACGCACTACGATTACTAACGGTAGCTGAAAAGAACTATAGCTAGATAGAGAAGAAAGCGCTCGCGATCGTTTTCGCAATGAAACAGTTCCACAGGATGCTGTATGATAGACATTTCACACTCCTGACTGACCACAAGCAACTTCTGTCGATATTCGAGTCATAGAAAGGAATTCCAGTTTTTACAGCAAACCGATTGCAACTATGGGCGACCATACTACTGACCTACGACTTCAGTACACAGTATAAACCTACCTAACTAATCACTCAAGCAGATGCTCTGTCACGTCTCATCAATTCACACCCAAGGGAGAACGATGATTGTGTGATTGCAGCCATCAGTTTTCAATCAGAAGTCCAATGAATGCTGGATGATAATGTGAGAAGACTACCAATAACAGCCGACACCATCCGTTTGGAGACATCAATGGACAGAATCTTGGAGAAAGCGATGTACTGTGTAAGAACATGTTGACCAAATGGAGACATACCTATGCACTTGAGGCCGTTATACAATCGACGTGGATCCATGTCAGTCGTGCACTATTGTCTGATGTTTAGAGATCAAGTGGTGTTGCCAAAGAAATTACAGAGGCTAATATTGCAGCAGTTCCACTGGTACCAGTCGCATGAAAGCCTTGGTAAGCAGTTTTGTTTACTGGCCAGAGATGGATAAGGTAATAGAAAAATTTTGACAACTGTATGGATCTTGTCAACTTGTAGCGAAGGTCCCTCCCAAGTGTCGGTGGAAACCTTTGCATAAATTAGAGAAACCGTGACAACGAATACACTTAGTCTATGCAGGACCAATCAATGACCAATGCTATCTCAAAATGACTTGATGAACTGGTAGCTCGGGTTGATCGTTCCTGAATTCACTTGTTCGCTGAGCTTCGTAATTGGCATGCAAACGTTTCATCACCAAACGAGGTGACTTCGTCAGTGCGTTTCTGGGTCAAATCTAATCAGCTGACTTGTTCGTCGATTTGTACTCGATCAGCAAGTGACTTTGAACTGACCTCCTCGATCTGTGCCCCGTGACCTTCACCGGTCTACCCAACTCTGATAGACACAGGTGATCCGTGGGACGGTTTGGCCCCGGCTGTTGCTGATGTGTTGCTGATGGCTTGTTTAGCTGACCAGGACGATTTTTTAAGGTGTTTTAGTTGACTCCGTCTTAACGTTTGATACACTGGATCAATCTATATGTGCATGTTTATCGAATGCTTCGTCGAATACCATGCTTCGAGGAACTCTCTTCCCTTTCGTGTCTCTCATTTTGCTAGGAACTCTGTGTTGTTCCAATTGAAATGGTGTCCTGCTTTCTCCGTATTTATTGAAACCAGTGAGAGAGCGTAATGGTTCTTAGGAACACGATTATACTCTCGTATTCTTGTTGACAGTAGTCTTCCTGTTTGACCCGCATAGTTTTTATAACAATCTTGACATCGTATCTTGTAAACAACATTTCGTCTTTCCTGTGTTCCGGGTCTAGCTTTGGGGTTCGACAGAGTTCTCCTCAATGTGGTAGTTGGTTTGTGGGCCACTGTAAGACCGTGCTGTTTGAATAATCTTTCTGTCATCTCGGAGATGTTCTTTACCTAGAGTGGAACGATTCTCTTCGTTGCCGTCTGAGCAGGCTGAGGTGTCGTCGCTTTGTTGTTTAGACATCGCCGGTCGAAGCAACGTGGATATCCATTTAGATGAAATGATCTGAACAGATACATCACTTCTTTTCGCTTTGTCTCAAGAATGCTGCAATGTGTTTCAATTCTACGAAAGAGAGTTTGCACGCGGTTTATTTTGTGACATTCTGGGTGTTTGTTGGAGTAGTTTAGAATCTGGTCGGTGTGTGCTCATTTCCTGTAAACCGACGTTTGTAACTCTCCGTCAAACGTCCTGGTGACAAACACATCAAATAATGGGAGCTGGTTTTCTATCTCTGATTCCATGGTGTTCTTGAGTTACTGGTATGCAGTCCCTACTTGACTACCTTTCAGTATCACGAAGGTATCATCGACGTATCGCATCCCCAACTTTGGGTTGATTGTTGGCAGTGCGTTCTCTTCAAGTTTCTGCATTACTATCTCTGCAACGAGCCCTGACACAGGAGATCCCATCGGCGCCCGTTTCACCTGCTCATAGATCTGTCCATCAAAATCAAAGTGGGTCGCGAGGCATAGGTCAAGTAGCTTGTATAGATTTTCAGTCCTCAGCTTTCCGATTGTTTGCTTACCTCGTTTGGTGATGAAACGTTTTGCATGCCAATTACGTAGCTCAATGAAGAAGTGAATTCAGGACCAATCCGATCTCGTTTTGGTCAATTGATTCACCAAGTGGCCTGATGTGATTCCGGTAAACAATCCGACTGCCCAGCACACCGTCAACGAGCTGGAGATGCTGTTCCGATATTTCAGCATGCCAGAGATGTTAGTGACAGACAATGGAACACAGTTCACCTCAACTTCTTTCCGCGAGTGGTGCGAGGTAAAGGAAATTCAGCAGATGTTCTCCCCACCGTATCATCCGCAATCAAACGGATAGGCAGAAAGGTTCGTGGATACGTTTAAACGTGCACTCTGTAAAGCAGGGCAAAGAAGGGCTTCCTAGGATGTAATTCAATCTTTGCATGCATCGGAACGCTCCGAACCAAAACGCTACTGATGGGAGATCCCCCACAGAAGTACTATTTGGAAGAAATATGCGGACGTTGTTCTATAATGTTTTGCCAAAGAGAATAGAAAAGTGCGGCCGTAGTCACCTGGAGGTAGATCGCAAAGTCAGGATCCATAACTTCAATGTCGGTGACATGGTTTACGCCAGGGATTTCTGAAGTCCGAAGGGGTGGTCAAGCAGGACGGTTAACGACGGGAAGTGCAGAGTTATCTACGAGGTGAATCTTGGACGGGAGAGGTGGATTAGGCACATCAATCAGTTGCAACCGAACCATAGCTAAACCTAAGGTCCCAATGAACCACCAGATTTGCATTGGGACATCCTATTAGACACATTCGGGCTGGAAGTTGGAGGTCAGCAACCCGGTGAGACACAACCAATGCTGCAAACATCACATGCACAAGACAGGCCGGCTCGGAAGCGGAAAAGACCATAATGGCTGCAGACTGATCCCTGGGGGAAAAGCTACGAACAAAATCCGTTTCGAATGGTTTGCAAGCTGACACAATTCGGAAACGGCGATAAAGCTGATTGCCAACGCTCACGTGATCGCCGCAATGCGTGCTTGGGACAAGCCCAGCGAGCAAATCGCCACGGCCCAGCCGAAAGCTGATGCAATCGCGTGTCAGACATCATGTACGTCGCCATGACCCGGGTAGGTGGAGGAAGACGGGTGTGAACGAGCAAGCCGGTGAACCGACCAGACGGAGCGGACAGTCAAATGTAGAGCGTGGGCCTACGAGGAAGACAGGTAGCCAAATCCGCCAGGTGATGTTTTAGAGGGTTGGTGAGACTGGCCTATAAACATGAGCGTTCTCGGTTCTAATACAACCCTGGTCGGCTGAGTTTTCTTCTGTTTTCCTTTCTGTCGTGGTGGCCAAGACATCAAGCAGAGCAGGCGTAAGGGTGCCGATTTACCAGCAGGCGTGAACCAACCGATGGATTACGAGCACAGCGTTATAACACATGTAGGCACGCCAGGTGTGCATAAGCAGAAATGCTTTATAAGTGCACCAGCCTGAATCACTAAGAGCCATGCATTTTCGAGTCCGGACCTCAGGAAGGTCTTCTTTTGCTCCGGATAGGACTTAAGTTTCCTATTCTCCAGGCGACCACTAAACGCCACACGGCTCGGAAAGACCGGTTTTTGATTGAACGGGGTCAGACAAGTTGTCTTTATGGGTGATGGCACAGGTTTAGTCTATGTTTCCATTGATCTATTCCGCGTAGCATATGTAACGTAAGTCGAGCGGCGCATGATCACTCGAGCAACGGGTGCACCTTTGGTTACGGTATTGACTATTATCACCTATTGATGGGCCAAATTTAAATGCCAATGGTTGTTAACCATTCTGAATTGCGGTGAAGAGTTGACATGGATTTCTAGCGGTAAATCGGTGTTTACTTTTTGCACATCCATCTTGAATCGTTCAATGAAAAGAGCTTGGACCTTCACGGCGTGCAATTTGAAGTCACCCCCAGAAGGACTTGGCTCCATCATCCTGCCAGTAGCCGCCTCCTAGCAGCAATTATTTGGCCCTTCATTTCCCGTGTAGACATTGGGTGCCGGTAAAATAACTTCGTAAACACACATCACCATGTCTCAGGTACGGACAGCACCAAAGATAGATGACAAACTGCGTTGGTGGATCGTCTATAAAATCGATATACTGGTTAGACGGCTAATACAAAATTACCCTGCTTTCTCTACTGAGTCCATCGTTTCTTAGAGGAATCATGCCGGGTAAATCTATCTCCTGATTTGTTAACTAAGTAATCAAATATTACTATTAATATTAGGACGTATCCAGGCGTTGAAATCTGACGTGTTTGAAGATCGGTTAGCTTATTAAAAAGAACTGCGCGTTGATATGCAAGGAGGTGAGAGCCTCAGAAGTTAGGAATGGACTTGAGGATATTGATTTCAAGTGGGAGTTTATGCCTACTCTTGCGAGGCTGAAGGTCTCCCAGGGTCACTATTTGTGGGTGTGTAAAGGGCAAGTCGGTCAAGTCGGTATTCATGAGCCTGGGCATGGGTGGTAATGGTCGAGTCTAGCAGGCCAACAGGTACACCCATCGCCATACGTGAAACATCTCGCCGTCCTCTCACGCTGCGATATGAAGTCCGTTGAAAACACGAACAGGTTTTAGCAAAATGGTCTGTGCATGCTCTGGGTGCTCCAACCATAGTTCTGCACTTGATCCAAAGAGGTTAACATCCGTCACTTCACTTCTATCTTCAGACTAGTGTTAGGGTACAGCTCACTCGCCTACTGTCCGCTCACCGGGGGCTAGGGTAAAGGACTGAGCGAGTACAGTATGTGGCCACAAGGCTGATCCCCGATTTACGAGGTGTGCCATATGAAGACCGGCGCAAGAGACTAGGGTTGTACACCGTGTCATAGTGTTGAATGCAAGTTGACCTCATCAGGACGCACCGGATATTACATCTGGGTGATTACCCCATATTAAGGCCCATATTAAGGCCGCCGCACACCAAGCAGTACAGGAGGTCACGGGTACAAGGTTGTCATACCTGATTTGAAGCGGGTCGCTCACAAACTGTGCTTTGAGCGGAGGGTAGTGGATTTTGGGAACAACCTGCCCGCAGACCCAGTCAAGGCAAAGTCGGTTTCAGTGTTTAAGAACCTCCTGAACTCGCAATTTGCCGACTAGAGATTTCGAGAATACCCACCACCGTAATACGTAGGTTTGCTTAAAAGATAGATGAAGCTACACAGTAATCTCTACTCGCTGCACTTGCTCAGCATTCAATATTCATTATACAATACTCAGTGTCAGCAGAAGCAGAGAACCTAGACATCCAGCTGTTCATGTGCTTTGACAACATTTCGGTTCGGAGTTGCGGGTTGACGTGGTCGCTCATGTGGCCTGCATGTCAGCGTTATCTTGTATATTTGTGGCCGAGTGTCGATCTGCTGTATACGTATCTCCAATGGCAGCTTCCAGTGAATAATTTTCTTCACTTCAAGTGCTTTTTGACCTTGGGTTTGCATGCCGCATTACTTTTGTCATTCGCGAAACACAGCCTTTTTATTTGTGTTTTTCTGACAACGTTGAGGTTGCAATGGTGATTACATTTTCGAGGAAGAGAACTTCACAGATAATGTGTCATTACTGTCATTCATGTGCTCGGGATTATAGTTGGCTAAAGTGTGAAGCTCATGAATACCGTGGAAAACGAATAACTTCAGGTCTTTAGATTACGATAATCATTCAGATTTTGTCCATATTTCTGAGTTTCATTCCAAGGAACGTCTGGAATAATGCGAACATTGTACGTGTTAGTGACTGACAAGAGAACGGACTCCCCATCATTTCATGACTGAATCATTACTTTTAGTAGCCGAGGTTCACTTTAGTGAACCGAACTTGGATGACGGACGACGCGCATCATACTGGCCGGTTTATTTTGGACCCTGATTACTTGATACGAAGGAAAACGTCGATGAGCTGATAGCGACTCTGAAGGAAGCGTCACATGGTTCACGTCACGCGGGCTTGAATGTAAAGTATATTTACTAGATCTTCGTCCGGCGTGACATAAATGAAGCCGTGTGAGCGTGATATATATAACCGATGGATTGGCATACGGCGTTTCGTGCCCTGGTCGATAGATCATTCGCAGCTTAGGTGTTGGATGTAAGGCTGATATCTCGAAGAGCGAGTAGGCCCCGCAGCGTGGAATCATAACACACTTTATGACTACAGTAAACACTAGAGAGGTGTAAGGGGTGCAATTTCGCTAGAACGTCGTTGTAATGCTTCATCGAGTGAGGCCAAAATGTGTTTTATGACTGGGAAAACGCAACGGAATTTACAATGCCAAAAGACACTCACGTGAGGGTCATATCACTAGTTGGCACTTGTCAACACAAGATGGTAGGTATATATAGACGGTAGGTACAGATAGAGGAGTAGATACAGTGAGTTGGCCAAAAGGTGGTAGAGCAGCAACGGAAAGTTGAACCGTACACAAATTTGCGCCCAGCACAGCACGTGTCGTTGTACGGTTCAACTTTTAGTGGTTAGCCCTGCTGTCCAGCCCTACTGCAAACATTTGCTGTTATAATGTCAGGCCGGAAACAATTTGCGTATATTCCAGTCAAATTTTTGTACGGCTATATCGTAAACCCCATCTTTTCTTCTCATCAGCCAACTGTAATACTAATGGTGGAACTAAACCTAGGCATATGCTTGAAGGTTCTGCTTACATTTACTGCAACAGACCGCTCTAAGTAGCTTCAATCTCAATAAACTTAATTCCATGAAGACACGAAACTTGAAAGAATATCATGCAATCAGCTGCCTCGAACTCAAAATACCTTGCGCCCTTAGCTATTCGCAACAGCTGTAAAAACAGGCAGTCGAGAAGGTGGACTGCTGTGGAGAGCGTTCGGGAGTTTTGACCAATCCATCCTCATAATAATTTACAAGTCTTACGTGCGCTTTTACGCTAAAGACTTTATGCAAGCTTGGCAACGGTTCAAGCACGATCTCAAAGTGCAAGTTACTCCAAAACGTAGGCTGCAGTTGCTGAAGGGTTTTCAGCGGACGCTAGCCAATGCTACGCTATGAACTCATATTAGTGTATCAAATATTGCTTGACCCAAGTGGCTGAAACTCATTCACCATACCAGCCGCAAAGATAACGGTCTGAAACTGTGTGAACAACACAGCCGTCTAGAATACTATGTAAGTTATTTCTATCTTCCAGTTTGCCAAACTTGGAATTATCTCCCAGACACAGTTGTCTCCTCCCACACTATGGATATCCTCAAAAAATCAATGGATGTTGCCCTTAGCTCCCATTACATCATTGCTTAAACTGTGCTCCTTTGAAATATATTACTCATATCTTCATAGCAGGTTTATGTGTCATGCGGACCCAGGGAGACCGTACATTAGTGAGCGCCCTTGTTTTATCTTTTTCGCGGAATACGTCAGTTCTAACTACCCCATGTTGCCTTGTTGGCTTGCATGTAATTCTCATGTTGCAGTACCATTATTCAGCCGTGTGTTTGCTCGATCGACGCTGAAACGGAGCACTCACGTATCTTTTACTATTGTAGTTTTCACCCCGGCCATCCTACGGGACTTGTCAAACACGTGCATTTTTACCCGTTATACATCATTGTGCATTGTGCATTGATTATACTCATTCGACTAATTGAACCAAAACGATCCCCCGCTACTAGTAGAAAAGTCGGTCTGCCAGAGATTGTATCCTCTATGACAACTGAGATCAGTTTCGAAGTAAGGGCTTTTATTACTTTCGACCAAGTCACTACTTGGCCACCCCTCCGCTTCTTCCATCCACAACCCCGACGCACAAGCAACCCACTTCGCGTGAGCTGGTGAGCTGGCATGCGTAACACGTGGCCGAGCCATCGGAGCGCGGTGCGTGAAATGACGGGGTTGAACGGTTCATTTCTTTTTCCTGTGCCGTAAACAAGGCGTCGAACATGCTCGTTGCTCACCCGATGTTCCCACCGGATGTGAGTTAAACTGCGAAGCCACCGGTGGTTGAACGTAACTAGCTTCTTTATGTCCGCTGATCTAAGGGGCCAGGTTTCGCAACCGTACAGTAGAGTCAAACGTACTGCTGCATTGTACATTCTAACCTTCAGGGTGAAAGTGATGTCGCGCCCGCGCCAGAGATAACGAAGATAAGCAGAAGCGCCTCAAGCTTTTGCTATGCGATTCGATCCCATTGGCGCTGATATAACTTCCCAGGTAGTTGAATTTTTCGACGACTTCTAGCTGTTCATCACCAAGGGTTAGCACAGAAGGCGGTCCCTACCAACCTTGGAGAATAGCCATACGCTTCGAAGGTGCAAAGCAAAGCCCGAAGCGGTTGACAGCCAGTGCTGATCTGTCCAGTGCAACTTGGCACGCCTGGGAGCTGTCAGAGATGTGGGCATTATCGTCAGCATAATCCAAGTCAAGAAGTCGTTCTCCTGGGAGCAGCTCCACACGTTATAAGTCGTGTCATATAAATGCAATTTCCAAGATTGCCTCAATAGTGAAGTTAAAGAGGTAAGGTGACAGTGAGCATACTTGTCTCACACCGCTGAATATACTGAAGGGCGGCTGCTTTTTCCCGTAAACCATCACTCTGCCCGTGATATGCGCGTATAGTGCGAGGATTATTTTTACGTATTTCTCGGGCACACGCTTTTTGAGTAGACACATCGATCAACCAAATCGACGGCACCTTTAATGTCGAGGAACAAGAAAATGGTGGGCCACCAATATGTGTGACGGCGCTCCAACAGCTGACACAAAATGAATATGTGGTCGATGGCGCCACGACCCCGACGAAACCCGGCTTACTCCTCATGAACCTGGCTTTCACGAGCGCCAGTCAGTCTGTGAATGATCACAGAGGCAAGTAATTTGGAGGCGATGTGGATCCGGCTGATTCCTCTATGACTGCAGCATTCCGAACGTGAGCCACGTCTGAAGATCGGGACAAAAACGGAGGGGTTCCGGTCGGTTGGGACAGATTCCTGCTTCCAAAGTTTCACTAGTAATTCATGTAAATCATCAAAAAGCGCAGGGCCCCAAAGTAGAAGAGGGCTATGTGAAGATCATCTGGTCCCGCGGCTTTATTTAACTTAACAATTCTATCTCATATGCGACTTCTGAGCGAGCGGGTGGATCCAAAACGACAGTTCAGGGAGCAGGGCCATCACTGGTCGGTGAGGAATCTAACAATTCCGATCGATTAAATTGCCTTTCAAAGTGACCAACCCAACACTAAACGCCTTGACAAGTTGTGGGTAGGCTATCCATTCTCATCATAAAGTGTTTCACTAACACCAGGTCTCCTGCTGCCCTTTTCCCATATCAGGCTAAATAACTTTCTATAGTTACCAAGGGCAGCGGCCACTTCCATCTCTGAAGCACGAAGGGACCATCAGGATTCGCCGTTTTTCTTCGGGATAGCATGGAATAATGCCCGGATCTCTTTGCGAGTCTCATTGTGTTCCCTTCCAGCCGGAATGTGTCGGCGCGCGTCCAGAGACCGCAAAGTAGTCCAAAGTCCATGTCGGCTATTAGACTTACCGCGTGAGGATTTGCCTGCTGCCAGTAAGGTGTTCTGAACATACAACCAAGAACATTCATTTATCTCCCGTGAGCGCTTACTCGACCAGCATGTCAGCATACTTCTTTACACATGCAGAGCAGCTGGCTTCGCCAGTTGACTGGTGCCAATACGCTCACAGCATCGTCGTGAGCGTCCGCCAAAACGCATCCGCAGGTCAGCACATACAAGTACATGGTCGGTGTCCACACATGTGCTCCAAATCGAGCGACAGCTCTGAACGCAGAATCTGCAGCGGTAACTGATCGTAATATGATCGATTTGCGTCCATAGCTGGTTCGAGGCTGGTGGTCGCCAAGTCACCCTCCGGCTGGTACTGTGTCAGAAATTAGTGATCGCAAGAAATAAGCATGTTTCCTCGCACAAATGAAGTAACCGCTCACGGTTATCATTACGAGAGCCTACATAATGTTGGCCGCCAGGATGCAGTTCATCAGTGGAAAATTTTCCAACTTGCGTGTTCAGATCCCCAGCCAGCACTGTGGCGAAGGAGCTAGTTCAATTGGCGATAAAAGTCGGCTTTTACCGAATCATCGCTAGTTTGTGGGCTCCTAGGCTGCCTTGACGAACAGACACCTATTAGTCCCGCGCGACTTCGAAGATTTGAACTAGTAAACCAATCGAACCACACACATCCAGCTACTGATTGGGATCAAATCAACCAGAGCAGCTCCAGCTCGGGGACTCAGGATAATAATAACACCGGCTTAGCTGGTGCTCGAAAGTGCATCGTCACCGGATAGGTGCAATAAGAAAATACCATTGGTGTCACCTGAAGGAGAACTCAGGTTGAGCACAGAGCACAAGTCTTGCAGGCGGTCTCCGATAAGTAACAGATATCGATCGAGAGGGTCTCTAATATTTGGGCAAGTGCTGCATGTTGACCGATCCGAAGCAATGTGCGTACATTGAGGCATGTCAAACAGAAGGAAGATTGAGGGCTCCAAATTGAAGCGGATGAACTGGGGTGGACCGTTTTGTTGGACATCTGCTTGTCAACAGGGTAGGAATGACACCTTGCGTTCGCATGTGAGTTGAAATTAGAAGCTAAACGCCTCTCAAAGCGAAGTGGGAAAGGACTAAGCATTGGGGGGATTAAAAACAGGGGGATAAAACTGCATTTGGAACTGAACGATAAGGGTGTAAAAGCGTAAGAAGGGGAATAAGAAGCTTGGAAAGTCTTAAACAGTAGCATCTAAACCCATTTCCACCAAGTATGATGCGACAGATAAGGCACCATTGATTATTCTCTGCGGTTGCCAGAGCAACAAGAAACACTTTAATGAAGGTTTCATACTATTGTGTTGGCAGGATACTGTCAGGTTGGCCACTTATAGACAGAAAAGCGATTAGGGTTCTCAAGTAAAGCCTTTGATTCAAAAACTTGACCGTAAGGCAGCTCGTCTGGCTGTGGGCTACAAGGAGTCCGTTTTCAGGAATAAGGAGCTATCCTCATTCCAACCCACAACCTGGAGGACCAGGATGCTAAGTTTGTCCGACCTCCAACCACTGACCAATCTGGCAAGAGTGGCTCTGAAGTTGCCAGAAAGCACCACCTAGCATAGCTCAATGGATCTCTGAGGCACGCAAAACTATCGCACCACGGTAAAGTCCAGCCTCATTGCGATGGCCTTAATTGCACTGTTAGTTGGCGCGACAGCAACCCTGATCACTTCTTGCAAGCATGTTAGGTAATGTTTCACCTGACTGTACACCTTTTCAATTGGTTAAGATCGCGAAAGAACAGAGTCTTGCCTCGCCCTGACAAGTGTTGAAAACTTCGTTTGTTCGCGAACAAATTAGGTTTAGGCGTTGTCTACGAATTCAGGCAAGCTACATCCCAATACCCTAACGTAACTACAACGCTGTTTTACAACCCTTACATTAATGCTAATCTAAAGATTCCTGTACGCTGACTAGTTTTGGGTCAGCTGAACTGCATCAATGCCTAATGAATCAAGGATGATGGAGACCGTGGTGCCGATCGACCGTGAAAGTAAAACGTGCAGCTGGGTACAGAAGTATGGGTCACGACTTGCATGAGTGGATGCAGAAGACAGATATAACTTCACTTTTACGCTGATTGTTAACCATTTGCCAAGAAAAAATAAAACCTTAAAAGTGGAAAGTGTCTGGCAGCCATATAACATGAAACTATGATTTCCCTGGTTGTGTTCTCAAAAATCAAGTCGATCACTAATGGACATTTAAGAATCCCACCTGCACCCTATGCTTCGGAATATGTTAACTCTTACAGAGGCAAGGTGATGGTAAATATAGGACAGCATTTTCGCAGTGTAATAAAGTCTAATAAGAAGAATGCTGCATTCGGCTCTAATGATCACGGTCAAATAGTAGATGTGCACGGCACCAGCTCTCCAACACTGCTAGAATTGCTAGGTCATCTTCATCTACACTTCGTACGGGCGAATAAAGTCGCACGATGTCTTTAGTAAAATTACTTCCCATCTACGTGATAATAACCATCATACAAGTAAATCGTAACGACAGATAATATGAACGAGCGGACTATACCATTTCCCAATTGCATGAAGTGAAAACATGGAAAAACGCGCCGTTTAGCAGTCAGCTCATGATAGATTTCGCGCAACCGCCAGGGTAAGATATTTAGCAAAGCTTGCTCATGTAGAATTTGTTCGAGAAAAATTTCGGCAAATTTCCCTGAGTTACGATGCGTCAAAGGTGAGTTCGTTTGAATAGTGTCAGAGTAAGTTCATTGTCTTTGGGCTATTGTCAATCACTTAAAAATACTACTTTTAAGTATGCTTCCCACTTGCATCAAAACTGCTTTTGCCTCCCGGGACAGTCATTGTACTTCAGGCCCCTGGAAGTTCTAGATCCGTAAACACACACAGTTGTTACCATGCCTACAACATTTTGTTTCATATAACAACAATAAAAGATCCAAGGCTACTATGTTGCTGGAAGCGCAAAGCTTTTCCTTGTTATAATACTCGTGTACAAAATTGTAAATAGATCGTTTGTGCATTACTTGCGTCCAAAATTGTCGACAACACACATCTTGCTTTGCCTCTGATGTTACTATTAGCCTTGAGGTTTCCACAGTTCTGCGCTTTGCAGAAACCCTCAAAGGATTTCCTTCACTTTCGTGGAAACCGCTCGGTGTGATCTTGAGCCAGCGAAATGCAGTCGTCACTTCAACTGATTAGTTCATGAGTGTAGTTGAAGCCTGCTGGATGATTTCTGCCCATAATTTATCGTGGTTAACAAAAATCAGCCTTCTCTTTAATTAAAATGTTATTTAGTCACATACTCTCAACATGAGGCATACAGATAGCTCTCTTTGTCACAGGTAAGCTCTGTATAAAACCTTACTGTAGGATGCCCTCCGGCGCCATCACTCAAATTCCTTTCCGCTATAAAACCAAACCTCATTTTATTCACGGTATAATCTGTGTACGTAGCGGTGCGACTGACAACCTATGTGGCTGCACTAATTATGTCAAATAAATGGGGCCTAATGTAAATGTCACTTGAAATCCATAAACCATGAGGTCGAAAAGTAGCAGTATATCACATTAACAACTAGTCTGGTATACCGTGTTCCATCCTTAAAAGTTGTCTACCTAATTGATTTGAAGATATTGAAACTAGATTTTGAGCTGATAAGTAAATTTACTGTTCAGTTGGAAAGAAATCCGTAAGCAACAATGTAAACATTGCAGCCGCCTTATTTGTTCACTCAAGGTCATCCACACACACGCATGACGTGCGTGCTCCTGGTTCAATTGGATTATCCCACTCTATCCTCTTTCCATCTTCTCATAGCGTTGTCACTGTACACTCGGTCGAACCGGATTTACCAGCCCTACGCAGCGATCCATCATTCGTGGAATTATCTTCTTTGGTTACAGTCCGTGCCATCACTAGTCGTTTTTACTGCCATCCTTGATTAAGCGCAAGCGGATAACTTGATCACACTGAGCCGATTGTCTTTCTGTGTGACACCATTCGATACAGAATTCTCGAGGCAGTCCGAAAAGCCTAAGCTTATTCTAATCCGGCGTTTCTAAACACAGATGTGAAAGTATTTGTGATCCCTCATTCTGTCTTCAGCGCTGTGTTCAGATTCAGTTAGTGGGTTCCAGTCATTCGCCATTTCTTGTGACCTTGTCAGCCAGTGTGCCTGCATAACCCATCACATGGACCGCGCGACCACGCCGACCGCACATTTGATCTTGAACCACCACGATCGCCTGACCGATGTGCCCCGCTCACAAAGCTGGAAAAGCACAGAACGCCAAACAACGCACTGGGTCAGGTAACGACACCACGTTGAATGGCAGAAATGCGAATCCGAAAGGCTCCGAGTGAAAGGCATTTGCAGGTTAGGAGAATGTCATAAAGTAGTTAAAATAGGTCTGCTTTCCTCGCACTGTTTGGAAAAGTATCATCCAAAATGTGCAAACGTATCCCAACAACAGGTACGACAGCGAAATAGCTCCCAAGAAGCATTGTGGTTCTGTACTGCATGGTCCACCATCCCACTCGTTAAGTGCATGCTTATCCTAGTTCAGAAGTGCAACCGTTTAACCGCAGAAGCCGAGCAGAGGATAAACGATAAGATTACTTTAATGGAAGCGAGTATGCACCACGGAAGTGTAGCGGTTTCTAAGCTACGGAATGCTGCACAATTCGCTTCCCGTGAACCGTACTCACCCACGTCCCCATCTCCGTTGTCTTCTCCAAGGTTGGTAGAACGCCGAGCGAAAACTGATTGTACCTACGAAAGTCGAACTGGACTCATGGCAACGAAAATCAGGCACTACTCGAAACGTCTGGTTAAACAACCTTTACTGGACCTGACATCTAGCATTAACAAGGATGAAACAGCCGAACACCAATCATCGGTACCTGTAGCTCAAATATCTCTTGTCGAGGCAAAGCCCCCCGGAACATCAGTTACATATGCAAAGGTAAGCCGGGAAACCGCCGTTGCGGCCTCTTCTCTTGTACACACCGTGAACGCGAATAGAGGGACAAACAGTAAACAATTAACAATTGTCACCAGGTCAGGACAAATGATTTCCCTAACTTGCAGATCAAAAAACGACCTATGCATAGTGCCCGGACTGTTGTATGCTCCGATCTCCCTGCATCTACCGCCATCACATTGCGGGAAGTTATCGGACGACCAAGACCAATGGAACTCATCGTACGAATTACTCGTCATCCGAACTCGCCACATTATTGAGAACATAGACTTATTCGAGTAACACTAGGATCCTCCACCGACTTTGCAAACTTTTGCTCTCCGCAAACGCGCTAAAACACGGATCCTGTGGGATACGCCGAAGAAGGACATAGCAAGCAAGACCGCCTAAACGCCATGTTCATACACGTCGTGCCAGCACATCCTTCTAACGATGTTCAAGAGACGGAAAACACGATTCAGAACAATGGCGGTTCCTTCGTGAAACAATTTCTTTGGATCATATTGTGACGGTTTCGCTCACCAGGATACCTCTCTCACGAAATTATGGAGGATGCGGCCATAGAATCCTAAAACTTGTAGTTCAGTCAGGGCAACAAGTAATGGATGTTTTGGATCGATGGCAGAGAAATCGGATAGGTGTTCCTTCTGAACTTCCGTTAAAGGTCGCAGAAGCTTTGCAAAGTTCACATACCAAAGCACTTGAAGCAGTAATTGTACAGACGATAGTACATAAGCTTAACTTGACTGCTGATTTATTTGACTCTGACGTAAGTCTAAACGAAGATTGGGAAGCACCTTGGCCGAAACAAGTTTCAGACGAGGTATCATTATCCCACCAAAAAACGAGTAACTGCCGACCTCTCATCGGTCGGCATTATCCCACGCTTGATCCCTTTAGCCTTCTGGGCACTTAGGGACCGAGAAACCGGCCTGCTTGTATACAAATGCTCAGGGTCTTTTTAATAAACTGGCCGAACTGAAAGATCGCCAAGCTTCCGAATCATATAATGTCATTGGTATCATTGAGACGTGGTTGCACACGGGAATGACGGACGCTGAAGTTTTGCTACCGGACTGGTCGCTGATCCGGAACGACAGGCTCACAAGAGGAGGAGGGGTAATCCTGTACTGCCGAAGTCACTTTCAGTGCGAAGCCGGGGAGGATCAGACCAGCAGTTCCCCGACTCTCTTTGGTGCCGGTTGCAGTTAAAAGGCAGTGACGCTTGCCTTATTGTTTTGGTGTATCGCCCCCCCAAACTCTACACTCGAAACCGACTGCCACCTAGTGACTGCTTTAAGATGCAGTTCACAACGAAAGTACACTCACCTACTTATCATGGGTGATTTCAACGTACATTTTATAGAAACTCTTGCCGCGATCGGAGAACAATTCGTAGTCAACCTACAAGATCTTCTAACCAGTGTTCCTCTTTACAATCACATCACTTTGCCCACTCGGTTCAGAACAGGTAACAGACCATCTGGGCTGGCTCATGTGCTCGCCAACAAGGAGCATATGATTGATGTGTTGGCTGTAGTCTACCCATTGGGTCGCAGTGATTACTCAGTCAACAATTTCAACTTCGTCTGCTATGTGGAATATCGGAATGAAAACGATGAGACTGTTCGAACCATCACAAGCTACAATCGATTAGCTCAGCTCGTCATCGCTACAACTTTGTTATTCCTTGCCGAAGAACCCCCGGAAGTCGCCTGGCTCGAGTTCGTCAACAAATTCAGTCAGCTGGTCGCAGAGGCTTCAGAAGTAAGAGTTTGCTATAAGTGTACATCTATTTGTTTCGTTAGCAGCAGAACTCAAAAATAGATGACAGTACGCAACGCAACATTGCGAGTGTACAAAGAAGCTCCAGCACCAGAAACTTGGGGCAACTACGTAGCCCAACGTAACCAATGCCGCTTACCAGCAGAACATCGCAAAAACCTTCCGTGCTAACCATAAACTGCTTTACAAGCACGTCAATATACTACGAAAGATGAGGCAAGTATTTCCTCCACTCAGGACGGCCGATGGTCCAATAAAAACGGCTGTGGAAGAAGCAAACGCCCTGCGGATGCAATATACCTTCACGTTTCAGAGGGTCCTGCCACCAAGCGATCTTCCAAGCTTTGTCGTCTCCTCGACAGGGGCGAGTTGATGTGCCATGGAACGGGACAGCGTGGCCTTATAAGGGACTGTTGCCGATAGGCGTCCGATAGGTGCTGTGGGATGGTGGCTGCAGATGGTTCTACTCCAGTAGCACTGCGGTTGCTGTCAATTAAGCGAAGAGAAGGTTGTAATGGGGGCCGGGATGGGAGTAAGAGAAAAAGGTGTAAAAGAAAGAAGGGAGGCGCCAGCAGTAGCATGTTTTCGCTTATCCGCCCTGCTGTATGCAGCAGATAAGGCGACCCTTGATAATCTGCGCGACGGCCGATGCAGGATGAAGTTTATGTTTGAAGAAAGTTGTGTACTAAACCACTGTAGTTTTACTGCGAAGGCTGTGTTGCAAAAGCTGAGGTCTCTACGCAAACACAGCTCGCCTGGTGTCGGCACCATTCGTTCAGAGACACTGAAAGCAGCAGCAAGCCAACTGGTAGGACCTTTAGCTCAGTTTTTTCCGCGCTGCTTAGACCTGAATCAAGTTCCCGCCATGTGGAAGCTTGGAATAATAACCCCGAAACACAAAGTTGGCAGCAGAACTGATCCCTCCAACTACCGCTCAGTATCCCTTCTTCCTATACTCTTTGAGATCATGGAATCCATAGTTGCCGATGCACTGGTGTGCTATCTAGAAAACTGTAACTTCCTCACGCATGAGCAGCACGGTTTCCGTCGACAGAGGTCATACATAACGAATTTACTAATCGCACGCAGTAGTTGGACCGAGTCAGTTGACGCTGGAGAAGGCGATTATGTGATCTACCTGGATGATCCGGAGGCTTTCGATCGTCTGGATTATCGGATACTACTCTCCAAGATCCATCATTACGGGATCGGCGACCCTGTTTTAAGCTGGATTGCTAACTTTCTACTTCAACGGCGATTAGTGGTCAGAGTTCGAAGCACTTTATCGGACTCCATCCAAGTCGAGTGTGGAGTGCCGCAAGTCACAGTCCTAGGTCCAAGTTTTGTTTGGTGTTTATTAATGACCTTGCACAGAGAATCGCTTCAAACTTCCTAATATTTGCCGGCGATATCAAAATTTGGTGCAGGATCCATGTGAATGCCGACCAGCATCTGCTTCAGAGTGAACTAGGTACGGTGTATCAATGATCAACCCAAAAATTACTGCATTTCAACGCCAGTAGATGCAAGGTACTTTTCATCCGACTGCAGAGGAGGTACTCATACCGGCTCTGGACGAATGTACTGCAACAATCAACTGTCGAACGTGACTTGAGTGTCTTGATTCGAGATGACTTGGGTTGCTCCAGGCAATCCAAAAGACCTCTAAGACTGCAAACCAGCACCTCGGGCTGTTGCGATGGGAGTTAGGACAAAGAAATAGCTCCATATTTCGACAAATGCTCAGTGCGTATGCTCGTCCCCATATCGAATACGCAATTCAAGTCTGGCATCCATGGCTGAAACACGACATTAATGCACTGAGGCAGCCACAACGTCGAGCATCTAAGAACGTAATTGGAATGCGTAATCTTTCATACCAGGAGAGTCTGCAACTATTGGAGGTATTCAGTGGAAGCTATCGCAGACTACGAGGCGACCTGATTATGGCGTACTTAATTCTGCGAGACCCACAACATGTGTGCTGCCCTTTACTGAAACTCAGCACCAATACAACCCTGAGGGGCCACTCGTTGAAACTCCCTGTACAGTATGGCCGTCTAAAGTGCAGCAGAAATTTCTTTTCCATTAGTGTCTATCACCCTTGGAATGCTCTCCCAGAGTCGGCCATCTCTGTACCATCACTAACAGTATTTAAAAGACGGTTGGATGATGCACTCGTCCACTTACAGTTTGTAACTTAACACTACGCCTCCATCGTACACCTGGAGTTTATCATGGACTTATTTGATGTTAACTGCGGGTGCTGTGAATCTAAGAGGATCGCAGGACTACAGCGTAGCAAACGATAAGGCCTTAGTTTCACATTTAATGTACTAACCGTTTTACTATTATTATTATCATTATTGTTATTTCGGTATCCCCACCAACTATCCAACGGGACTTGTAAAGTAACGCTTCTTAGCCGGTATAAATTCATTATTCATTGTTCTTACAGTCAAATCCCATTGGTCCCACCTTCTAGTTTTTACCAGCTCTACTTATTGAGATCAAATAATTCCGAGACTGATTGTGGCGTGCAACGTTTTCAGTCGGACAACACCCGATATCCATCTGGTTCATCAGTTTCGGTCCTAGTGACCGATTTGACTAAGGTTCAGTTCCATTTGAATGGCGGTTCACATTGCAACTGCTTGTCACAATCCGTTCACACAACGTGTGGGCCAAAATCGCCCCTCCAACCAGTCATTCAATATTGCGGCAAGCGTTACCAGTCGTATCCCCGTGACTAAAAGGGTAGATGTCCCAACTAACATCCCGACAAGAAAATATGATCAAAACGCATAGTGGAGTACAATCGTTCCGGGCGGAGACCACCCAGTTTCCATACGCTTCAGCTTGGTCCCAGTGATCGAATTGACCAAGGTTCACTTCATTGCGAATCACGAGCAAAATTGAGACTACATGTCGCAGTCCGTTCACATGAATGCTTCAACTGATTTCTCGATCTTGCCTAATATATGTCTCCTTTAAGATAGTTGGCAGTGTCGAGCAATCCCAATTATCTACTCTTCACTGATCTAAAGATGTTGCACATCATCAGTGCAACGAGAAATCACAGCACTGCACTATGACTTTGAGAGGGCCTCCATCTGTTCAACTGTAAAGATACGCCAGTCCAACGGGACTAGTTGCAAATCATTGAGTGTTTACTATCACTCACAGCTGCTAGTTTTGTTACAACTTTCACAGCCTGTTTACAGTGACAGAGCTCTGAGACTACTCGGACAAGCTTAGCTTGCGCGTTTGAGACCAACTGAGATAACATCAAAACAAGCAACTCAGCATTTTTGCCTCCTGCGAAGGGTGTTCTGGGATTTTAAAACAGTTATGTTTTAGTAACCCCTTCAGGCGGACCGCGCTATCCAAACTTGGTATCCATCGTAGAAGCACGGTTTTACTGTGCTTAAGACTGTTCGAGGCAGGACAATGACGAACGCCAGCAGCTTGTTCTAACTTCCTCGTCAACTCAAGATGGAAGCACTTTCTATTAATGAACACGTAGTTGAATCTTTGGGCAATCACACACGTGAGCAATTCAGTACGTCCCAGTGAGTGTAACTGAGCCTGCTTTGTATACTAAGCAAAACATAAAACCCAATCATAAAGTGCCATGTATACCAAATTTGATATGCTTGATGCAACAGGAACACAATAGAGTAAAGAATCATTATGCGCCCAGCGGTAGTTTATGATTATTCTAATCTTGCTAGTCTGTTGTTAACAAAATTTCCCTCAGCCACAGCACTGTTTGATTAGGCCGTCGCCTGTTTAATCACTTAGGTTTACTAAGTTATGGGAGCTGTTACTTGCGTCCATCCGCATATAAGCTCTACAAAGTGATTTCATTGTTTCCCTTGTAAATCAGGTTCTGCATGTAATGCTGTGTTTCGTCCATCAGAATTTATTTTACTACATCACACTAATGTATTAAGTTACTGGATATGACAAAAGGGTACTCGCTAGTCTGTGACTTGTACACCATTGCTTTGCTGAGGACACGGTGATCCCATCACATTTACCACTCTACTTTGCCCAGTAGTCCGAACCACCGGCTGGTTACAGTCGAGTTGTGGGTAATATCCCAACGGGGGTCAGATGGAATACGCAATGCTAAAGGTTCCCGATAGAACGAAATTGCCATACAGTGGTTTTCCGGTCTAGTGACGGCGGTCTCACTGAGTTTAAATGTGACGGATTCCAATTTATACCATTCTTAGCCTCTTACATTTACAAATAAACGTTTACATTTACGTTTAGTTGTTTATAAATTCAAGTCATTAAAGTGATTTCCCGATCACGTTATCAATGCAAAATATTTTTATTTAGTTAACATGTAAATGAACATATTCTTTTTATGTTTAGTTAGTTAGCTCTTAGGTGTGTCTACCGTATCAACTCTCAACACGATCTGTTCCATAAAAATATAGTTATTTTTAACTAAACTCTGTTTGATCTGGGCAGCTTTCAAGGACGGTGATTAGAATTGACTATACTTTTCTGCGGGGAACATGAGCATTTTGGCAGATCCAAGTGTGATCTTGTGATGATCCATAATGTAAGGAAGCTGTTCAACGTATATGGCAGTTGAAGTTGTCTTCGATTCCCTTCAACTTTCCGTTTCGTTCACAGCCGTCACTCGCACTTTTCTCACCATCCACACAGCTGAGACTCGATCACTTCGACAACCGTGAAAACTGCAGCCAGCTCTCAACAAAGTGTTAGCCAGGATTACCTTACATACAATGTGGTATTTTACTAGGTAGATGTAATAAGTGCATCCAGACGCGTGGCGGGTATTTGTTTTTATTGCAGCCCACAAAGTTTACTACGGTATACGTACGCTTTGCACGGAAGCTCTGGAAGTCTTCGACCGAACGCATACTAAAATGTCATTAAAACACATTATCTCAATTTGCTATTTTTTCCCGTCTACTCGTTTGTGTGGGTGTATGCTCCAAATATTGCCCAAACCTTATTATTCCTCTAGGTAGGACAGTAATGGGAATAAGCATCCGAAAGATTTCCAGTTATTTTTACCCGACAGAGTAGGATCTAATGCGTAAGTAGTAGGGGGATTTATGGGGTACTTTGCGAAGCCTCGTCACAAGTAACGTTTGGTCATTAAATCTCATGCTGCATGCGACAGAGATACAGAAATTTCACTGAGCAACCAAAATTTGGATTGTGTGGTTAGATACATCAGTAATAATTCCTGCGATCTATCGCTGAAGAGGAATTGACTAGTATTTACTCGCTTTTATTAATGGTAAGTAGCTTATACCCAATGAAATCCAAATAGTTGTTCACTATTAATGTGTTTATATCTAGTTCATTATACTTATTTACTTCTTTTACCTAGACATTAATCCTCCAGACTCATTCATATATCATACACAGCACAGTCCACAGCTTAATAGTTTTATTTATCTTTTATTGTTTTATTTTGGTCTATTTTGCATTTTGCCAACCATTCCTACGTATTCTTTTAAAGTGATTGATGTTACCATTGAGCGTTATTCGTCAAACCTGTTCCCGCAAAAAGATGCATTCGGTGAGCCTATGTAGTACAAAAAGGGATTAAAATAAGGTTTTATTCGATTTATCGTTATGACCCTAATCATAACAGCGGCTTCATAATCAATTGCAATTTAATCAAACGCTCTGGATAGAAGAGTTATGGTTGATACAAAACCACCGGCTAACCGTAGAGATTTTTCGACTGCTTCACATTTCCTAGTTTTGGACGTCAGTGAAGCATGCGCACAGTTTTCTGTGTTGCTGCCCGGTAGCAACTAAAATTCCACTGCCTAGACATCTAATTCTAATTATGATGTTACTAAGTGTAGTGAACTGTTAAGATTTCAGTTGGGATGCCACAGATATCTGAGCCAAATGCTCATCTTGGATACTATAAAAACAGTACTGACTGCAAGACCAGGCCACAGAATCTACATCTAATGTCTGGATTCTGGTACTTTGAGGCATTTATTCCCGGTGCATGCAAATGGTGCTACTGTCAAGTTGTGCAGAATGATTGTTGGCGATGAACCGCACGACTTCCATCACAAAAACCTGGACGGTGTTTAGGAGGATTACAGTGATCTTCACTCGGTTACCATGGATTCAAGCAAAATGGTCGATAAATGTCTCTGCCGAATAGCGTGCATGTGCTTGGAGAAGTTATAGTACAAAGGGAGTCAAGGATGATGTTTTTAATGTTTATGATAATATCCTCCTCCATAGGTAATCAAGGAAGGTGTCGCAGAACAGAAATCAACGTATTATTAGATTGAGAGAGTCATCGGTTAAACCCTTTTATTTTTCAGGTTAGCAGGTATGAAAGACGTCAGAAGAACATATTCGATGCTCAATATATTAAAGCATTCATTAAAGTTAAGGTTTTGCTTCATCTTCATTATCAAGCCTGGCTGGTGCTTATCCATTCAAAAACGGACAGAGTCAGCTTTCAAAATCGTGACTTCTTATTGACCTGCTTTTTCGCATAAAATTCCGTTCACTTTTGCTGCCCCGTAAGACCAACTTGATGTGCCACCAGTCGAACACTTTACGCGGTATGAACCTTTGGTATTACAACAGAAATCCCCTCCTCGGGTTTTACCAAGACTGGTAGCCTGCCCCAACTAACCTTTCATACAAACAAGCTAACCCTATCGAAAAACCGATTTTATGGAACGTTGAACCATCTCATCACTTGAGATGTTCCATGTTCATCAGAAAGCAACCTAATGACATTAGATAACGTGCTTATTACCGTTTGTACAATAACAAGACGCGGGCACTTTCACTTCCGTCTATTTTATTACCACGTCTAGCACATAAATGATTGCTCTATTTTGATGATGGTGTTTATCCATAAATTTTGGACCTTCGTAGTTTCCCAGAGACTTGGAAATTACTTAAACAGTGCTGGCCCTGGTTAACTGTTTAAGTCTCTATTTGCTCACCGTGCTTGGTAAACAGATTGCAGGCATCTCATCACCAGAGGAGGTAATGGTGTATGTGTGCTGCGCTAGAGACCTGTTAGATGTCAGCTGATTTGCCCAGACAGAATCATTGTTCCGCTGTCCACTGTATTGAGTAGCAGAGATATTTGTTCATATTGCAGTGGTATGTCCACAATGAGAGTCTGGTCCGTGACAGGTTGCTGATAGCTGAATCGAAAACAGAAAATCAAATGCCAAGGCAAATCATTTAATCCTTCATACAGCCTAAGCACTCCTAGACCAACAGAATGAGTAATTAGGCTGCAGATTAGTTGTGACGTTAAGCCGTGAGTACAAAATAGGCTGACGAGTTGAAGACATTGTGTAAAGCGTTTTTGCTGTTCAAAAGGCGATATAAAAGGATTTTACAAACAGACTGTGTTATTGACTAATCGCTTACTTCGTTTGTATGCACATCTTGCACCTAACGGGATTCAGTATTATTATAAATTACATCAGTATACAATAAACAGCTATTTCTTGAATCCTAAGAAGGAGAATAATACGCAAGGAAAAACCATGTGATCATTATATATACCGGTTAGTTGCATAAGGCCACCAAGGGCTTTCTGAAGAGTTGGTGGTGCTATCACGATATGCTATGACTAAGCACATTATGTTATTTCAATAGAAGTTGTAATTAACACTTGCCTTAATATGTCAAAGCAGTTGAAACCCCCCAGATAGTCTTCGTACTGCTTACTCATGCCTAAGTGACACATGATTTCTTTCGTCCTATACAAGATAGGTATATCATTCCCCATGTGCTATGTAGAAACTGCTTTAATTGTCTGAGATTTCGTTTTACGTTCATTTGGAAAATTAAAATGATTTTCATTATCTTTTAATTCAAATGCTTCCAACTGTGCGCTCACTAATAAACGATTGTCATACACCACTATGACGGGTAAACAGCAGTTGTCCTAAAGTTTAAGGTAACAAATGCTTAAATAAGGTTAAAGTGAATTTCTTAGTGTCCAACTTTTGTTCCCTAATGCATATATTTATGTTTATCCCTCGAAATTTGATCGGTTATTCACCCATATCCCAACACTTTCATTCCGATCATTGTCAGTTGCTAACAAATATATGTTACTTTAGCGAAAATTGACAATGCATACCGTTTATTTTAATCATTGTTGGGTATTTGCCTTTTCTCTATTCCACAAAAGTCCGCAATAATTTCCTACTTGTTCACAACAATTGTATCGACAGCAGATTATGTTATCATTGCGTTCCAATGCCAAAAGTTTGACGTCTACTGTAGGTTATTTATTGATGATTAAAATGACGTTCTTTCATATGTTATTTTCATCATTTTATGAGCCAGCGTGGACTGCATTTATTCAGACTGTCATTAAACCTTTTACCATGTTCTCCTAATAGTATAATGGTTTGTTTACTCACAACTTGGCCCGATAGTCACTTATCTCACCTAACAAAACCGATAGATGTCAAAGAAGTTATATCAGGTACGTATGGTACTCTGCACCAAGGTATCCGTAGGGTTAGTTTCACCTAATACGATGACTCATGGAGTCAATCCCGCACGATTTCCCCATGCACCTCCTCTAGGTCCTCCTGTGCAAAATAAATAGAAGACACAAAATCCTTAGTAACGCTTGTAAATGTAGGACCTACATTTACAAAGCTATAGAAGAAAAATTTACTTGCATGTTGGATATAATGTACTTCACGGTCAAAGCAATAGATAGAAAATATGTTACGCTTTATTTGTAATTTAATTTTAATCGCTAAAGATTAATGTTACATGAGATAGAGTTGTAGCCGTACTGTCAGCCGTACAGTCAGCAACATTCATAATGTTTTCCGGCAGTAAAAATCATAATGTCACATTAGATCACAACGGAACCAGAAGTTTCCTTTCAGGGTGCTTAAAGATATTTATTTGTTAATTACTTCATCATCCAAAAATAACTGATATATTTCATATTCATGACAAGTTTCTACTTCACATGGGTTCCAGGACAAGTATGAACTCATTGTGCGTTTTTGGTGTATCTCAACTATTTCAAGGACATTTCCTTTATTCGACAAAGAATGATGTTCAATCTGGTCCCGTCAAGCCAGATTCCGCTTGGCGAGAAACAAGGCTATATCGATGAACCTGTGCAAAATATATCCACTTTTCTTCTCAATGTCCATCAAAACAATACTTTCGGCGTCATTTGTCATGTTCGGCCCACACGAGTGTACTGGCAGCTCAACGTGAAGTAACATTGATTTACAATCCAACTTTTTCTCAAACATTCTACAATTGCTTCTAATTCAATGGTCATGAAAAAACAAATTAAACTGGTCGTGTATTCTATGGTTTGTGTTGGTTATTAACCACCTAGGACCTGGTGACCAAACATATAATGAAGCTGCCTGATTTTCTTTTGAAATTCGGATATCCGTCTTATTCGTTTACGGCGTAAGCATTTCTATTTTAAGGTTTCCGATAGCAACATTATCGTTCCTTCCGGGCGAATGCTGTTTCGTGACTGACGTATTAGAAGGTTCAACCTCTTAATTGCGCTAGGCCCACAACCCCTTTATTTGCAAATGGCTGTCTGTGACCCCGTCACGGTCTGCTGTGGAAACTGAATAGCTGTCCTCCAGAAATCTGCATCAGAATCCCTACTACACATACAGGGATACAAGTTATGCTTTAGAAACTTCTGCATCTTTTATTGCGCTTTACAAGAATCCGCTGGGCAACCTGGCTCTCAGAAACATCCCGTGCGGATATAACGAAACTTTCTCGATATATTACTGTTCAGTGCAGGTAGTTGCTAGATCTAACTTGCTCGGGTGTACACCAGCCTATAGCTTTGGGTAAGATTTTATATGGAGTTAGGTAATGGAGAACTAGATGTTAGCGGCAATGTCAAAAATGTTTGGAGACTCTTGTCACGAAAGTAGGATTTAAACTGGGGTACACTCAACAGGGTCTGCTACAAGTTCGGTTCCGTTTTGATTGGACTGGAACAATAAGAGAATCCCGTGAATTTTTATTCGTGAGCGGGTCATTGAATCAAGATTTAATACGATGTTTTGAGGACTTGACGAATATCAAACGAAACACCCAAACAATACCCTGGTTAACCAATTAGTGCCCACATATCCTGCACTAACAGTTATTGCCGGACAATTAGGTGAAGTAAACAAGAGATAGAAGACTGTATAAAAGTTGGAAAGTCATTTGAACATTGCACAGTGCCAAGGCGTAAAGAAAGTAAAATCTATGTATGAGAATTTTAGCCCTTGAGACTAGTAGGGTTGTGTTTGCTGTTCACCCCCTCCGCACAACAGAGGCTGACCACAAAATGTCCAGAGTATGTTGCTAGCATTATACAGCTGGGAACTCTAAGCAACGAGCGACTGAGTAGCAGACACGTCCGTAAGCATAGTCAAAAGGAGATAAGGTGTATGACCACTCGTAATGAAAATGACGACAGCCGCCAGCTGATTAATGAAACATACCTCACTAAAAGACTACAGGTTCCTATCACACTTGTCAGAACCAGGGCGTAAACTTTCTAGAACTTGTCGTGTTGTAATTGATGCAACGATAAGACTCAAATATCTGCTTCAGGGTTAAATTTCCACTTGTACAAATACCTGCACCCTGGCCAGAGATCGAAGCAGGAACCTATAAAGTTTCAGTTTAATGATCTCCTAACTGAGCTACCTCGATGCAGACGTGCACGACCAGTTCCGAACATATCTGACGCAATCAGGTGCAGATATCAAACACTCCAACCCCGGAGCCTTGTAAATTTGGTCGAATTATCTCCTTATTGGCTACCAAATGAATTTAGGTAATTAGAAGTAAGTTACCATGCTCGAAAGTTATCACAAGATAAATATATATGGCAGAGTGAATGGTTGTTTATAACAAAGACCAAAAGAGAGTGAAATAGCTGATTTTACGGGGAATTTAATCATTTTGGTTCCACAAGTTCGTTACGTGGGCTACGTGTCACGGCTCCTCTACGTTTGTCTAACTGGATAAGCGTCCTTTGAAAAGAAACACCGTTGCTAGGAGCAGATAAGCAAGTTATATTCATGCCGTCGGCCGGTAAAAGTTGCCTAATTTTACCTCTATGAAAAAACAACATTTTCTCCTGGTGACTCATGTGACAACAATAACTGACCCGGTGGAAATTAAACGTTAAATTTAACCTTGGCAAAAGCAATTGACCAATGAAGTGCTAACACTTATTTCTTAGTCTGCACTCTACTAAATAATTTCGAATATTTTGCACCCAGTACAAGAAAACCTTTTCCTTCTTTGAGTCTTCTATTTCACTTTAATTTTTCATCACTGGATGAACAACGAAGAATTTATGTTGGCCCCATCAAGATATTAATAGCCATACCGAGTGTTAGGTTATCCAACACACTTGATAAAGAACTGATTCTACAATTGGATCAATAACGGACGTAAGTCAAACACTTCTAAGCAGACTAACATATGGCATTCTTCATTTCGCTGGAACGAGAGGCTATAATCACCGAATATCTCTCATACTTGACAAGCCAATCTGAATGATCATGTTATGAAGGTCAAACACAGAAGTAAAGATATATATATATATATATATATATATATATATATATAATAAAATTGGTTTGCGGATGGACACACCATAGCACATAGAGGAGCGCAGGCGTAAATCCCATCTATCCATTTTTATGATTAAGCTAATGGGCTTACGGAATGCTTGGTTAGGTATCGTCGCAGACCAGATATATCAAGTGATGCTGATAGCATCGTGCATCACTGTCAAGTTTATCTACCAGCAACGTCGATGCAAATACAACAAATATTATCACAGTACCAAGTGTCTGACATATGATGGGACGTTCAACTAGACTGCACTATTAGTTTCCAAACCTTTTGGCCATATCGGAGTTGTTGCATCTTTTCCCTAGTGGCAGCACATGTACTTGGGGCACAGCAGCAGCTGTTACCTGATTGTCTAATTATCCAGTAGATGACAACGCTACCCGTTATTCACACATAGAATTTGCAGTCTAGGTTATGACTATAGACGAGATATCCATACAATTTTCTTAGTTGCTTGTGGCTGTGAATTCAAAAGCGCAGCTGCTGCGCGTTTCCAAGCGTGTTGTTAGTCGCAGATGACGCGTTTCCCGCTTATTCTTTACATTCTTCTTTAGTAAGCATCGAAAAATAAATGGGTTCTACCAAGTAACCGCCCATCGCCAACTGTCGAGAAAGTTGTTCCTAAGTTTCGAAACCTACACAGAGTACTTAGCGAATTTGACGTCAACGTTCGTAATTGTTCCACAGTCACGTTAGACTGAGACATGTTACAAGATTTAGCTTTCAAACATATTTACCTTGCTTGACTGAAAACGTATGCGGATGTTGTTACCGCTCTTTTAATCCAGACATCATCAGATTTGAACGGGCTTCCGAAGGTCTTTCGATTACATTGAGCTTTCTAGTGTCGCTGTCAGGTCTGCAAATGCGCCTATGCAAGCCCAACACATTTGACAGTAACCGAAGTATATGCTCCGACGCGATTAGATGTTCATGGTGTGATCTTGGCAGCAGAGTATCCGACGGTAGGCGCAGCTCACGTCCCGTCAACATAAGGTGTGGCGTTTTACCGGTCGATGAGTGAACAGATGCTCAAAAAGCCCGTAAACATTTAGGTAGGGCTGTGTCCCGTTCGTGACGCGACTCACTATTCAGAAACAACTGTAGTACTCCCTACGGTGTACGGTTGGTACTCTCAACCAGCACGTCTTCTTCCGGATGATATGCAGTAGTCCCTGTCTTCCGGATGCCGAACAGTTGACAAGGCTGATTCATTAGCGTGCTTTTGAAGTCGGTTCCACGGTCTGAGTGCAACTGATAAGGTGATCCCCACCTTGCTACCTCATTGCTGAAGTAACCTAGAGTCACACTCGATGCGTCTGCATATTGGAGTGGTACTGCTTCATACCATTCGGTAAAATGGTCCACCATAACAAGGACGTGATGACGGCCTGCAGTAGTCAATGGCATTGGGCCAACTATGACAAAACCCACCATCTGGTTTGAAAATGCAGCCTTAATTGGCTGCAGTGCATAACGATAGTAGTCGTATGTTTCTTGGCCCTTGCAAAATCGGTGCACGACTGGCCACCAGAACCGACCTCGAATTGAAGCCCCCATTTTATTCTGTTCTAGGTGTCCTAACTTCTCATGGATGCTTCGTATAACTTCTTGTTTTGCAGGGGTGGGAACAACCATTATTCTCGAATAAGCCAGTCCGTTTTGAAAATGAAGCACATCGTCGATTACGCACCAATGCAGCCATACTGATCATAGTCATTTGCTTTCCAAACTGGCCCCTGTTACCTCCCATTGCGTTGGTCGGTCTTCACTCCGCACAATGCGGCTATACAAGAATCTAAGCTCCCTGTACCACGATTGCAATTGAATCCGTTTATCTATCTCCAGTGCGTCCAGGACGGCCGTAGTTAAGCAAGCCGTTGTGCACTATGGGCATGGTCCATAAACCGGGGCAGGCCTTCGAGATAAGGCGTCGGCATTCCCATGCTTTGTCCCCGGGTTGTGTTGTTGTTGAAAGTTATCTTCCTATAAGTGCTCCTCACAACGGGCGATATGTCACTCGGGGCTCCGAAACTTTTGAAGCCAGATCAATGCTCGGTGGTCAGTACGCATAATGAACCTGCGGTAGAGCAGATAGTACCTAAGTTACTTGATGAAAAACACTAACGCCAGCGTCTCTTTCCGTGTTGTGCAATAGTTGCGCGCCCTGCACGTAAGACTTCTGTTGGCATACACGATCACCGATTCCATTCATTCGATCGTGCATCTTGAGTGCACCGCCTCAATATCAGTGTCACTTGCATCTGTGTCCACAATAAAGGGGCCCACGAATGGACGCGTGTCAGGGAATAACAAAATCCGCGTTTAACACCGTGTAGTCCAAAGTGTTTCAAATCCAGAAGGAACAATAAACACAGTATTGTACTTGCCGTCAGGGTGCAGCTCGACCTGCCAATAGCCCGAGGCCAGATCCAAGGTAGTGGATCAACAAGTCATCCATTGTTGTTAACGGGAAGGAATCCTTTCGAGTAATCGCGTGTAGCTTCCGATAATCTACACAAAGCCGCAGTTCCCACTCTTCTTTTTGACAAGAACAATGAGCGATACGCAGGGCGATTTGGACGGTCGGATCATATCGAGCCGTAACAGGTCTACGAGTATGTACTTTAATTCTTCCTGGAACTGAAGAGGCACACGTATTGCTGGTTGTCGAGTCCACAGAGCATTGCTTGTCTCGATGCTGTGTTGTAGAAAATTGTATCGACATATGTCGTATCTAACCAAGGAAAATCATGTTGGTATTTGATTAAAATGTCTTCCAATTCACTACCGGTAAAGATCGGTAGTTCCGCAACAAATGTCGAAGAAACTATTCAACAGGAGTCTCCTCTATCGCACAAAAAACACAGGACTATTGATAGAGACAAAGCGTATTATATCCTTTTCGGCTTCCAAGTTCTTGGTGACCAAACTGATGTTTGCAATAACATTAGAGTTAAAACAGGTAAAGAGGTCCGCTACCTCCCATGGAAGACCACAGACAATAAAAAAGGTGACTGGAAGCTGTGGTCCAAACTATGGGTTTGACAGCGGTCGTCTTGGCCGCCATCAAATACACTGAACTGTCTTAACAGAGCAAGAACAACGGACATTTCTGTGGAACCTTCTGAATTAAGTATATTTCGTGTATTCTGTTTAGCCGCTTACATACAATGGGTGAAAATTTCATACGATTGGGTGTAACCGGTCAATATTAGAAATCGATGGTTAGTTGAGTTGGGTAGTCTGTCTTGCCTCACCAAGGCAAAGAAAGATTAGCCACAAACTGAAGTTATTTACATAGGTAAGGCTTCAAACGCCGGATGGCAAAAGCCTCAGCAAAACGCAACAACATGAAGTCGCTTTGTCTGTTGAGGACCTAGAATGATTCGTGAGGATTCTGGCACATCGAGCAGTCGAGTAAGTGCCGGGCAACGGAAATGGCAGGTAATGTTGCGCCAGGGAGAGCAAGGTTCCGTGGGAATTGTTCTGAAATCCGAGTGGACAACCTCCTCGCTGTCTAGCTAATGTACAAGCTACCGCAAGTACAGTTGGACTGGTAAACATATGAGGCGGTGAGAGTAGATTGAGGCTTGTCCAAATTGGATTCGTGTATTAGCTTTTTGGTTTTGTGGAGCAACACAAGCTCAGCTGTATAGTGCCACCACTCCGCCTCAATCGATGGATCAGATAATCTCAGTCACACTACGTGTCCACCAGCCATTTCGATAACATAGCGGTGAGTGAAACATAAACGTTAATGTGAATATCTTGATGAGTCTCTCGAAACCAAGATATCTAAAGTTTCATGTTAATTTTTACCGGATTTATAATCATCACTCCGGTCATCTTACAAGACCTGTTAAGCACTCACGTTTTAACCTGTTTTAAATGCCTGTACATTTTTCATTTGATATGCTTTAGGCTAAATGTTTTGTAGCGTGTTATATATGGCCTATGATGCGCTGAGGCTGGTGATGGCTAGATCCTAACAGATGGTCTACCCACTGCTGCTACTGTTGTGCTATGGGCTCATGTCCTGGACGCCTGCACGTGGCGACCGCTCGGTGGGAGCCGGGTTACTCCTTCCTGCTAAGATCCAGGACACCAATCCGCAAGAGTCAGTGAACTGACCATGTGCTAGATCCACTGCCTTTCGTGTGTTTATTTAATCGAAGCCTTTGGCTGTGGACACGAGCCGTTCTCCTGTCAGATGTGGAAGCCCTGTCAGTATTCTAATCCATCCTCTTGGGAGGTTAGGGAGTCGTCGATGTCCCTCTTCCCGTTAAATCTAGCCATGGGTGACAACAGGTCTACGGGTTGTAAGCTCATAGCTCGATTGGGGTAGAGCAGGAGCGCCACGCATTGTCTCTGACGGTGGGGTGGGCACCTCCATGTGCTCAATGGTTTGCTACCCCCCGCCTCAAGTCTGACAGCCCCTGGTCAAATTGGTGCAAACCCGCCAAAACCCAACTGCGTCTGGCAGTGGTCGCAGGCGCGTAGCCTACTATGGACGCAAAACATACACGGATCGTTCCAGTAACTAAAAGGCTGCGTGTGACGGACCACAAATTGATCCCAATCTGTCTCTGCAATCACATTCCTGAGCTGGATCTGCTCCCCATTGCTTTGTCGGTCAGGCTATTGAGTAAAAGACTCCGGGTGGAGTTCCTCAAGCAAACCTCTAAATCACCCACTACCTTGTGTGTCAGGCTATTCAGCTAAAGGCTTTGGGTGGAGTCCCTCAAGGAAACCTCCGAAGCACATTCGCCACCTCGCATGCGATTGCCCACCAATGCAATCGTGTGCCTGCGCACAAAGTACCCAGCATAGGGTGCTGGAACGTGCAAACACTACTGGATCGGAATTCAAGTGAGCGCCCTGAGCGACGCACTGCACTCGTCGCGATGGAATTGGCGCGGTACAACATCGATATTGCGGCCCTCAGTGAAACCCGGCTCACTGAGCAAGGTAAGTTGCATGAAGTATGTGCTGGCTACACATTCTACTGGGTGGGCAACGCCGCCTCAGCACCACGTGAACATGGGGTCGGATTTGCAATATCCGATCGCCTCCATGGCCAGCTAGTGGGTGAAACAACAGGCATCAGCGCGCGACTGAGGACTGTTCGCGTACGACTCGGAAGAGATAAGTTTGCCACTTTTATAAGCATGTGTTATGCTGATGACATGCGTGATCAGTTCTACACTCAGCTATCCTCCGTGATGCAGTCTGTGCCGAGAAGCGACGGACTATTTCTGCTGGTTTATTTCAACGAGCGCGTTGGGGGTGATGCATCGGTGTGGACAGATGTTATCGGTCCGCATGGCATTGGTTCAGCGAATGCAAACGACGGCAGGCTGCTCTCACTGTGTGCCACTCACGCCTGACGATCGCGAACACTCGGTTTGTAGTGAGTGCGAGTGATATAGCAACTTGGACGCACCCACGGAGTGGTCACGCTCACCTGCTCGATTGTCATCGTACGTCAGCATGATATGCGGGAAGAGCGCATGACACGTGTACTACGTGGAGCTGAGCATGGCATAGACCACTAATTGGTGCAGACCAAACTACACATATTTCCGCAACTCTATGTATTGCACTCCCGCCATGAACCGGCATAAAGTTAACCTTCTCTTCCTCGGCACTGTGGAGAAACGTATTGAGCTGGAGAAGGCGATGGCTGCACGCTTGTGTGATGTGGACTGCATAACCACAGTGGGCGACGTGTGGCGCCAACTTCGCGCCCAGGTGACAGCTGCTGCCGAGGAGACCATCGGGCGCGTAAACTTAAGCGGCCTGATTGGTTTGATGAGAACAATGCGGCGATTGTCGCATTTGTATTGTATACGTACAGCTTCCGTACAACCCGTGTTTCACTCTGATGGCAAGACACCCTTGTCATTTGTGAAGTGACAAAGGCACCACAAAATAAATTAGCTCGCTGGTTGGTTAATGTATTGTCCCCGCTGAGACGCAGTTTAACCTATATGGCCTCCAAGTTCTTTCGACCTTGTAGAAGATCTCGATAAAATGAACGTGTCAGATAAGGTGATGTGTTTTTAGATGTGGAATTCTTGTTTATTAACATGTCGCTACACCAGACCGTTGACTACATCCGCGAATTAGCAGAAAGTTCCGGGTGTTCATTGTCGATTCCGGTTGAATTCTTAAGAGAATCGTTACTTCTATGCACAGAGAAAATCGATTTCTACTTCCGAAACATACTGTATCGCCAAATTGATGGGGTAGCCATGGGCAGCCCACTGGGTCCCATACTAACGGATTTTTTCATGCTGATGCCAGAACGAAGCCTATCCGAAGAAATAACGCTGTTACCCTATTACAACCATTACGTGGACGATATCTTCGTGTTTCTGTTTAACAGAAATGCAGATCGCACAGTTAGTGACGCGTTTTAACTCCTCGCATGTCCATTTGATGGCTTCCTGCGAAGTCGAACAACAGAACTGTCTTCCATATTTAGATGTTCTCATCAGCCGCAGGCAGAAAGGACCGGTAAAAAGGTCTGTCTACCGAAAAACAACATGGTCAGGACAGTATCTGCATTTTACCAGCTTTAGGCCAATGCGGCACAAGCAAACGCTTGTGAAGACCCTATTTATTCGCGCCAGACGAATATGCTAGACTGATTGTCTAGCCGAGGAAATAGAACTAATTACCAACACGCTAATTGCTAATGACTACCCACAAAAATTTATCCAGAAGCTCAGCGAAATCCGTGAAATGAAAGTTGCTGTACGTACTGAAGCTAAGAAAAAGGTATTCTTAATGATGCCCTTTAACGCTGACATTGCTTCTTTGAAGAATACAAGACGTCTGATTTCCACTACACAGAGCACATTCTGTACTGCCGAAGTTGTAACCATCGACCGAACTCATAAGCTGCGGTTGCTTCCACTAAAGGAATCTCACCCTATTGGGGCCAACTCCCACCGCGTATATCAGTTCGCATGTAACTGAGGAGATAGTGACATAGGCAGCACCAATAGAGCACTGAGTTCCCGACTAAAGGAGTATGCACCAAAATGGGTTCAATGCTCGATTATTCATCAAGCAAGCCCAAAGCAGACTACATGTGTTCACAGGCCGCCGACGTTTCGATCGGCAGACACATATTGAAATCAGGTCACCGAATTGAGGTCAACAAGGCGTTTAGGATCCTGCTTTGCCATACCAATTCCCGGCTCCGTCGGTTTGCTGACAGCATTGCCAATAAGCGGATTAAGCCAGTGCTTTGTGTGCAAAACAGATTACCGGTCAGCTTCATGCTGCACTAGTTGTAGAAGAAAGACACCCGCTTCTTCTCTCGTTTGTTTTTATCTATATCTGTACCCACAACCTGTTGTATAATATTACCGGTTATCGTTATCGGCACGGATGAGACGATACGAAATGCATGCATCTGCCGAACTTCGTCTTCACTTATGCTTTTCAAGTTACTAAGGGGAACTAACTATTGTAAATTAGTGAAATTGCCCGGGGTCGGCTATTTTACACTCAGTAACTTCACTGCCTGCACCTCAGCGACATTTAGAACGATGCTAACTGCAAGTAAGTCCACGTGGAAAAGGACCTTAGGCCCCATACCGAAAATACGAGCGGATGAAACAATAGCCGCTCTCCGTCCATCACCTACTACGTCTGGCTTAACGACTCCAAATATAACTCGTAGTCGAAATCATTCCGCATCTTCCCCAGAGCATTCGCTACTTGGGTCACACAGTACCCAGTGAAAAACATATACCTTCATCGTGGGTCAGAGAACGAAGAAGGCGGTTGCAGTTTGCAAAGATAAGGTGAATAAAGCCATTAAACCTAAGACCCTGAAAGACTTCTTACGGTCACAGCTTAAACTGGTCTTAGACAAGATGCATCAGCTAGTGAAGATATTCAAGGCCAATCCAAACCCCACGAAGCTTCCTGGAACCTTCAGGAGTTAACTCCCACCCTCGAAATCCCCGCCTTATTATCGTCAGTGTTTTGTAACCTGATAAGAAAACGCCATCAGAGAGAATACTGGACCACCAACGTTTTTTTACGACCATGGTCTCCCTATTGTCTGACGACGGATAACTGGGAATCAACCTAGTTTCCACATTTCGTCTCATTAGAAATCAGGAGGATGCTGCTAAATTTCGTCCCCTCATAATTGTTTACCAAGGCGAGCCTGAATGTCACCGTATTCTAAGAGGGACCTCATGTCTTAAGAGAGAAACATTCTATGTTCTGTGAGATCTTTGCCCTGAGGACCATGTTAAAATGAAGCTGGCCGCTGATGAGCTGAGAACCCGAAGGTCAAACGGCGGGATCAATCTTCATATTGTGGCTTTCTGTTGTGCAGAAGGTCCCAAGAGTACGCTGGAGGCCGATCCTAGTCCTACCCGAATCGAAGGATCAAGACTGATACGTGGACTTCGTGTGATGTCTGTCAACGGGCGCAACATGAGAAACAAACTGCATGAGATCCTCTTCCTTACCTCGGAGCTACTCCCGGACCTACTCCCGGACCTAATAACCTTGACCAAGACTTGGCTATCTTCGAATACTCCCAATGGCGAGGTTCATATCCCCGGATACCAGCTTTCTAGAGCTAATCTCCATGGAACAACGAATGGAGATGGTGTTATCCTTTACTGGAGAACAGATCTTAAAGCACACACTATCAAGGCGATTAGCGATGGTGGTGCAGGAATGACATGGTGTCGAATTCACGACAGATGCAAACCCCTTACAGTTAGCGTAGTGAACAGAGCCCCATGCGGTAACGTAATTATTTTCTGGACTCACTCAAGGGATATATGAGGGGGCAGAACTTCCTAATTCTGGGTGACTTCAATGCACTGGATATTGACTGGCATCTGCTTTACTGTGGGCTTTATCTCACATCATTTGATGCTGGCCTTCTTGGAGCATTCTTCAATGCCAACTTATCGCAACATGTCTCCACGCCTGTAAAGATACTTCCTGGTTAACCACGTCATTTCCTCGACCCGGTTCTCACACCAGTCTCTTCTGACATTATTGAATTAACCACTCCGCCGCCAGTTGCTCATATTGATCACTGTACCCAGGTCTTCACGTGGACGCGACGTCTTGTCACTTCTGAACAAGGAGTATATCGCCGCAATTTTTGGCGCACCGACACATCCCGCTTTAAAGAGGCGGGTGGCAAGTTTGACTAGAACTTGCCGTATGATCTGAAACTCGACTGTACCTAGGCCCCTTTTGAGCTCCAAAATGAACTTTCTGACTGAAAGGCTTGTCCCAAACACTAACTGACGGCGTATTGGGAGAGGTCCTCGCTGGAATGATCAAGAACTACAGATACTAGTGAACCAACAACAAAATTATGGGATAAAATTCAACTACTCTCAACTAGTCTCGAATTATACCCAATATAAGGATGTTAGAAACCTCTGCTCTCTAAAGAAGCACGAGAAGAGGCTCCGGTAGGAACGGAATCTGACTGAACAATCCCGGTCTTGGCCCCAAAAGCTCTATGCGTATATTAACAGGAGGACCAAAGCCATCTGTGATATACTTGCGCTGTTTTCCCATACAACCGACTCTTCAGTCCAGGAGGATGATGCGAAAGCGAATCTTCTGGAAAGATATTACTCCTCCGTAAATTCGCTGGAAGCCTAATTTATCAACAAATATGGGTCTAAACTTTCCCATAGTCTGCATCAGATCGAACTCAACACGGTAACTATTAAGAAAATCCTACTAAAGTTAGACACAATCTCCTCACCAGGCCCTGACGGTCTTCATCCCCTGTTCTTCAAGACAGTGGCTGAATACATGGCTGAACCCATCAGCCAAGTTTCCCACTTGTCTCTATAAACTGGTCGTCTACCCGTCAACTGGAAAACAGGTATCGTGATGCAAAAACACAAAGGCGGGAACCCTCAAAATCCAGTAAACTATCGTTCTATTTGTAGAAAGTAAAAGTCACGGTTAATATTCACGCTTAATAATGTGCCTCGACGGGGAATCGAACCCCGGTCCACGCATTTCCGTTTCGCTGCTCTACCACTGAGCTACCGAGGGCTGACGACTAGAAGCACAAATTTTAACGCATGACTTTTACTTGGTGCGCAACGTATTGGGTAGTGACGGGTGAGTGATCCAGTCTGTAACCCCAGGACAGGTACTGTGAGCTTATTGGCAATACGTCGCGCACCAAGCAGAAGTCGTGTTAAAATTTGCGCACCTAATCGCCAGCCCTGGGTAGCTCAGTGGTAGAGCAGCGGACCGGAAATTCGTGGACCGGGGTTCTATTCCCCGTCGAGGCACATTATTGTGCGTGAATTTTAACCGTAACTTCTACTTTCTACAAACTTTACACTACTCACAAACATCCAAAATTTATCGTCCTATTTGTTCGACATCGATAGTCTGCAAAATCTTGGGAAAGCGTATTAAACGCGCTCTCCAGAAGCACTGTGATGAATTGTACATCACAACCACTACACAGCATGGATTTCAGAAAGGAAGCTCTTGCACCTCTAACCTGCTAGTCGCAAGAGAAATATGGACAAGATCAATCGATGCCGGTCAACTATTAGATATTACCTTGGTCGATTTTAGCAAACCATTTGATAAGGTCACACATCAACGACTATTCTGCAACCTCCGCGAAACTGGTGTCAATAGCAACCTTTACTTATGGATCGCAGATTTTCTAGACAGAAGAACCATGCAAGTGAAGTGATATGCGACACTTTCTAAGCCAGTGCACATGACTAGTGGAGTTCCGTAAGGTTCTGTACTTGGGCCTAAACAATTCAAGCAGTTATTAAACGCCCTACCCGGATTACTTCAAAATGAATGTCCAATCTATGCATATGACCTTATGCTATGGTCTGAGGTACCCGACCTTGATGACTCTGATAGACTACGGGATTCGCTAGATGTACTACATCAGTAATCCATCAAATGAGATTTACCTAACAACTATGAAACATGCTGCGTCTTTCTAATGGGCGCGTCTGAGTTACTCAGTACCTACCATATTGGTGGTTTCCTTCTCAAGAATGCTGTTCATGGGAAAAACTTACGAGTAATCATCGCCCCTAAACTAAAGACCACCCACGATACGTTGAGGAGAGTGGACGCTGCTAATAAAGTGTACTGCGCCATAAGAAGGTCATTCTCTCGAATGACATCGGATACCTTCAAGACTCTGTTCATTTTTCACGTACTTCCAGTCATCAACTATGGCTTACCAACTGGATTTCCACTCTCAAAATTGGAATGTATCCCGATTGAAATGGTCCAGAGACGTAGCTAATAGTTTTTCTCTGGATTTCGAAACCTCTCCTACCCTATTCGGCTCAAACAAATGAGCCTTTTCTCCCTGGACTACTGTCGTCGTCGCGGGGACCTTATCTTCACCAGGCGCATACCAAGGGAGGAACTTGGAAACCAACTACAACTGTTTTTTCCAGCTCAATACAGGAGGTTCGACACAAGGGCATAGCTTGAAATTCTTAAAACATAGATGGCTGCATGTTCACAGTGCTGTCTCCATATCCGCGCGGTTAATAAACGACTGGGATTTCCTTCCGGAGAACGTTATTAGTGCACAGACTGACGAAGGTCCCAAGCGGCTGTTATACTCTCACTCGTGTACGATGTCAGGATGGCACTGTTCTCCTGAGACTGCCCCAGCCTACTAGGACTGCTGGTCGCAATGACAAATGCTCCTGTTCTGAACCGGAGGTGATGGGGCAGACATGGGATCCCCTCTGCCATCTATAATTCAATGACACAGTAAACACAATGTTCATATTCAAAAAACTACGTCTCAATTTGTGATTTTCGATTATATTCGGTCATCGTCGACACCCATTCACTGAAGTCGACACATCACAAGCCAGGTTAAAGCGCTTACCTTCGTAGGGACCAAGGTCAACTTACAAAGCAGGCAAATTGCGCGTGCGTGTGTGTACTTTCCTACGATAACCGACGACAGCTGTGCGACTGTAGCGAAAAACATGAGGTTCACGTATCCTTTATTTCATGCGACCGAACCGGTGCGGCGTTCAGGTTCAAATACGGCCGTCGCTAAACATGACTCCACTGAGCAGTAAATGTGGGGACCGAAAATGTGCACGCTTGCTTAGGAGAGGGCTGCACTGTTCTAGCTGCGCCGTTGCATTTCCCCCTACATACGGTGAAGTCAACTAGAAACAACGAGACAAAGTAAACTGACTGATATACCCTGGTTTTTCTAAACATGTGGAGCCATTCCAATTGTCAACTGTAAATTGGTACTTATGAAAATGTTTGGAAAGTTGACTTAAACTGCTGAGCAGATAGCGAGTATCATGGCTTTGCCTTTAGACTATACCATGACCCATCTTGTTTCCCAGTAAGTTCTATGTGCCCTGTCATTAGGTAAAAATATAAAGCCATGCTTGTAAACTACCCCACGGCATCTGCGCCACCTAAGCTGACACCTCGTAACCCTCTAAGTGTGCTAGTCACATTTAGCGTGACTGACTTTAGCACATTCACAGAAGTTGCACCTAACAAGTCGGTCACAACATTAGCACCTCAGAGCATCAGCCGCCTTGATAAAAGCACCTGAAGCGACACCTGTGGATTTAGCTTCTATACCAAACAAGAGCGATGCGAAGTAGCGTGCACGACCGTTTCCAGTGCCTGCTAAACAATCCATTTCGCCGACCGCAACTCTTAAACCGATATTCGCTATACGTAAACACAGTGCGTTGACCCTCGTGTGTACTAACGCTTCCGTATTCAAATATGGCATGAGAAAAGGCAAGGTGCTAGACGACCGCAACAAGTCGAATTCTATCTCCGATGCAAATGTTGTTTGGTTTGAGTCCACTGTGTTGCGATCCATGGCGCATCGTCCACTGGGGTGAACCTCGAGTACTTCGAGTAAGGTTGAACTAAGCCGAAGATAAAGGGACCATCCTGCTCACAGCAGCCTGTGCTACAAGACGTCGAGCGAAGTACGCATCCTATGTTCCATGGAAAGGGCGCTTAAAGGAAAAGAACAACCCGTGCGACCTTCTTAAATGCGACAGCAAGAAAACCGTATTTATGCATGGTGTTCCTAACCTATTAGATACTCCAGATCGCGAAATGCAAAAAATATGATCGTGAGCAGCGTTGTTACATCTGCGAAGCACTCTTGCTAGGCAAAGTTATGATAAGTCATTAACGAGAATTTCGTTTTTAGAAGACAAAAAGGGCTACCGTCCAAAACTATGAAAATAGTGATACAGTCTAAAAAAGAATACCAGTAGGGCTATTAGATAACTGGTTGAAATTTTGCTCCAATTAACCAACCGCGATTCGGCTAAGGATAGCGCCCACATGGCGAAGAAAGGCCAGACATTTATGGAGCAGGTATCCTCAGTAAAATGTTTGTTTACGTAATCTTGTAGAGAGATAGACACATTAGCAATCATGGAACTCGACAAGATAGAGCAACGTATGACAGAGCCTTGCAAAATGGAGAATTCTGTGTTTCCGTGCAGCATGAGTAAAATTCAAGAACCAACACAGTCCTAACTTCAAATACACTATCCCGTTTGTACACTAACGCCCGAGGCCTACTTAGTAAGTTGGCTGAACGTAGTGAATGCCAGGATTTCCCAACGCGGGATCTCATCTCGATTACGGGGACCTGAACATGGCTTGAGATAGTAGATTCTGAGATCACTTCACTTGGTACGTCGCTGCATCAGAATTTATAGAGTTAGAAAGGATGGTAGTGTTATACTTTATTTCAAGGGTAACCTCTGAGGTAAACTTATTGATCATCCAGAAATCCGCGCCAGTGATTCGCTTTGGCTCCAGCTATCTTTGCGTAACAAGAACACATGCCTTGTAGCTTTAATTTGCCTTCCACCAAATTCTACTTCGGGAATGGACTCAAAACGGAAATAAGTTCTTCTGGTTGTTGTAAGCAAGTCATGCCGTCACATTCACATCGCAACTGACTTTAGTTTACAAGACTTAGAAATATCGGCGACCGCTGGCATTTAGTTTTAAGCCCGTTTGCAAGGGCAACTTTCCAGCTACCATCTGTACAACCAGGTAAACTCTCCTACCAGGTTTCGCATTGCTAAGAAGCGTTCGACATTTGCCCTTGTTCACACCAACGAAGAACTCATGGTCGACGGAATAGTTACAGGCACTCCAATAGGTTGTGTTAGCCGTGTTACTCTATTATTTGAATAAATATGGAGGACAATATGTATTCTGTCACACGCTTCAGCGCGTTTTTTACGCCTGTTAAAGAGACATTTTGGACCTACTTAACTGAGTACCCAACCCCCAATAAGTCGGCGAAAAACGTTCATAAGGACATTTAGCGCACTGGTAGCGCACCCGTCGGAAAGGTTTCTTTCCATCGTCAATGCAAAAGTGCTATTTCTTAGGAGCAGAATACGTAAATGCATATCATTGAAGGACTTGGAATGGAGAGCTTACAAGGACACACGAATGCATAAACCTGGACTGCATGTGTGATACAACGCAAATTTTGGGTGAAATTGATTCGTGAAGACAAGGTGACTCCTCGGCAGAAGTTAATGAAGCGAATTTGTACGAGCCGAAAACTTTTATCCAGGCATGTTAATAGCCTTCGTAAGATGCAGCATGGAATTCCAACACTGGTCACGACTGACAGGTATACGCGATCAGCAACGGAAGCAGTCGAACTCTGACGGTTCCATTACTCACATGTGTTCCAGAGGGCGACAGGCACAAAGACTAGCCCTGTTTTTATTGCACTACCGTTAGGTTTAGCACACATCTCCTTTACTGCAGTAGCTGTGTTGCAGAAGTCGTTGTGCCTGCTACATACAACCAAACCGGTACCGAAACTATTTTGCTGAAGGCTCTACAGGCAACAGTCAGTGATCTGGCAGAACGTCTGGCTATTTCCTAGAGAAGAACCAAATTAAATCAATAGGGAAATGAGAACTCATCACTACTATTCATGAAGGACGTGATAGCACTGGCCTTGCCAATTATCGCCCGATAACGTTGCTTTCAGTGCATTTCAAACTTATGGAACCAGTCAGAGCAGATGCCTGGATGAAGCATCTAAACAACCACAGTATAATAGCTACGGTGTAAACTGGCTTCCGCGAAATCCACTCATGTACTACGAATCTGTTAACTGCATGCAATAGTTGGACTGAAGCGGTTGATTGTGGAGTAGGAGTCGATCTCATCTACTTGGACTTCTAATAAGTCTTTGATCGCTTAGATTCTCTCTTTTATGAACTTCAGTACTATAGCATTGACTATCCAACCCTGTATTAGATAGGCAAGTTTCTACCCGATGATTGATTAGAGCTGAGAGTACAAGAATCCTTGTCCGACGCGATCGAGGTGGAGTGTGGCGTCGCGAAGGCTCAGTGCTAGTGTAATGAACGAAGCGGCAAGAAAGCACAATCTATAATGCACGCGACCACGGATTTCACAAGCTGCGCGCACAGATGCCTTTATCGACCATGTTTCCGTCCCACAACACAATATACATGAGGAATCACAACATGTCACGTTCGTGCCTCGTCGGCCGGAATATTCCATGGTACTGGCTGCCTGTCTGACCCCGTAGCTTGGCTTCCGTAGCTCGCATCCTGACCAGCCTGGAGTTGTTCTAAAGCTCTTGAATTGCTTGATCTCGGTTGCGTTATTCGGCTTGCGGTTACTCCTGGGTGCACCGATAAAGGTGTTTCTGTTTGATTTATTTGCTTATCGACCCAATATTCTTTGGATGAGGCACGTTCTCATTCGTTGCTCGCGTTCCGCTCGTTGTTGGTATTGTAGGGACGTGGTTGTGCTGTCAGATCTCGTCCATGATGTTCGCGCCAGTTTCCATCCTCCCCCCGTTCTAGTGGCTTTCAGTCTCCTGCGTGATCGCTGTCTTTATCCCCACTAAACTAGGGCTTCGTCTATCCTCGGTATTCATAAAATTCCTCGCAAGATAAACTTCTGGTTTCTTATTCTTAGTATATGATATCAGGAGATGGTGAGATATGAGGTATTTGGACGATCACGGAAAGCTCCAGTGTGACATTAACACCATTTCGAACTGGCAACTTCAGAAGCTGTAACTTGCAGGTGCCTCCAACGAAGGAAGTTCAACCGATAGGGGCCAACACATTGCATATACAAATTCGTTTGTGACTGCGGAGATAGTTACATAGGCAGAACCAATCGGTCTTGGAGTTGCCGAATAAAGGAACACGTGCCAAGGTGGGTTCAACGTGAAAGTGACCAGCATCCCTGTCCCACTGAAGTTCCGTGCTTGCGCAAGCCGCCAACTTCCTCAATAGGTAAACACCTACTGACTACGGGTCACCGGATAGAGCTTGGATCAACGCTCACAGTTGTATTACATCACCCTAATCCCCGCTTCATCCGTTTCGCAGAGGTCTTTGCGATAAGCCGGATGAAGCCGGCCCTGTGTGTTCAAAAGCAATTATTTATCAGCTTAAGACTGTCGTGGACATAGGGGTGAAACTTCCGTCATTCATTTTGCACCTCATGCTTATTCGGTCACACGCATATTTAAGCATATAGTTGCATACTGGCTATTGTTAATGGTACTGAGACAATACGAAATGAATGCGTCTACCAGTTTTCGTCTTCCTACCGTGCTTTTCAAAATTCAGAATACGTTACCATGCAACGTAGAAAAAGGTCACGTTTTTCTACGACTCCACACGTATGGCGGCATATGTTCTCTTGGGTCACGCATAGTGCAATTTACTTCTAAAATACATGAACTTGGTGTGCTCATACGGTGACCTCAATTATTAAAAACAGTACGAGGCGGCTGCGTAAAGAAGTAATAAGCAAGGCGGTCTGCTACGGAGAGCATTCGTGAGCTCTGACCAACCCATCTCTCTCATAATGTACATATAGTTCCTGCGTCCTCACGTTGAATAAGCTATCCAAATTTGACAACGGCTGAAGCTTAACCTCGAGGTACTAGAGACATCACAACGCAGGGCTACAAAGTATGTCAAGGGTCGACACAGTCTCTCTTATCAGCAATGACTGCAGTGACTGGGAGTTTTCAGCGAACGCAACCCACTGCTACGCCGTGATGCCACATTAGTGTACCAAATGTTGAGTGACTCTAATCACGTAAACTTTCACTAGTTGAAACGCAGCCATAACGCCAAAATTAAAGGTAACTGTTTGAAACTGGGTGAACATATAGCAGTCTAGAAAGTTGACGGAATTATTTTATTATTCGAGTTTGTCAATCCTGGAATTCTCTCTTAGACACACTTGTCTGCTCAGCCAAATCGAATATCTTCAAAATACGATTGGATGCTGCACATGGCTCCCAGCACATGGTTACTTAAACTGTGCTACTTTGAAATATATTATTCATACCTTTATACCGGATTCAAGCGTCACGGTAAACTAGGGAGGCGGTACATAAGCTATTGCTCTTGTTTTATTTTCGCAAAAATTAGTTCAGTTATACCTAACTCCATGTTGTCTTGATTGTTTGTATACAATTCACGTTTTACAATACCGTTAGTCATCAATGAATCTGCTCGATAGAAGATTAAACAGACGCACGTATCATTTGACCTTGTGCGTTTCACCCCAGCCATCCTACGAGACTTGTCAAGCACCTGCCTTCTACCCGTGATAAATCATCGTTCATTGTACTAAAGCAACACAGAACAGCATAATATCATTCTAATTGTAGGTTGACAAATGACTAAAAGCCAGCTACTAAAGGCCATTGTGTCCTTATACCATGACGCTTTTCAGTTTTCCCAGTTTTTCTATTTTCCTGTTTTCATTAATTAGTTGCAAATCTAAATGCTCATATAAATCCGTCGCGCCGGAAGAGAATGAAATATATATCCATAAGTCTTAGCATGTATACTTTATGCTTAAGCAACTTGGAGCAGAAAGACGTACCGAACCTGAATGTGTCAGCAATAGCAGATGTGATTTTTATTTCTTGCATCCTTGTTTTCGGTTTATTCCTGTCGGATTACCAAGTACACAAACAGCGCCTTCATTATTCCTGGTATCAGAGCTTTCAAAACTTCTCAGATGTCTGTGGAGATGGACGCCATTTGTTTAAATATTTTCACTAGAACCTAGCTCCTCGGGGAAGATAGAGTTACAGATATATTTACCTATGCAATGTAAATCACTTATCCGTCGCAGGAACATATCATTCAGTATTTTGTTTGAACGAACGAACGATTACGATTATCTCGCTAGCTCGTAGTGTAAAGGGAGCACCAGATGCATACAATAGCTACCCACGAACTGGATTCATTACGGGGACTATATCAGCCGTTTTGTCAGAGCAGTTATCCTCACTTTGTATGGTGACACACGCACGAGCTTTGTATTTTTTCACGCAATTGACTAAACCAATGCTTTGTTCCTCAAATCATACCATGCGCAAATTCGTTCAAAATAAATGCCTCGTAGTATTGCGTGAGGAAGCATTTCTCGTTAGGTATGCTAACCAGATGTAACATAAATCTGACAATCCTTTTGATGAGGCTATCAATGGCAACAGATCCGGAACGGGAGAAATTAGTGTGTGCTTAGGAATAAAATCGTATTTTGCCTAAAGCCAGGGTGGTACTTTTATATTTAATGAATGAGGATCGTATGAATAGCCGAAATTTTAAGCTGATAAAATATATTTACAATTATACCATGCGCACACACTGCCTAGTTATTTAAGATTTCGAACAATATCCGCAAACATAGCATTAGTTGAAGGCTTGGCCGTTATAGTCGTTGCTTTAAGTCTCCTTGTTTTTACAAAAACATCAATTTTAAACGGAAGTACAAGCAACGATTATTTGCTTTTGGAAACACGATTAAACACTGATACGCATCTTGGCATTATTAATTTTGAATGGGCGCACCACTACACTTTGTAATACTAGGACTGCGTACACTTGTTAATAAAGGTTCCATCATTACATTCTGCAGTTTGCATAAGCATACAACTAATTGACGCAAGTTCAGGGTACATGGAATTAAAAATGTTTTATATACTCTACCATTTTCTTTCTGGTATTGATATTGAGATTCCTCTTTGTGTTCACCAAAAACTACCTTAGTTGTGCTTCTATGTAATTGTTTTGTACACATGCGATTCGTTTGACGACTTCCCAACTGCTCTCCGTGACCGCTTTCCTTAACATCCTCGTTTTACCTTGTAGTCTTTCAATCAGTCTGTTATTTAACAGTTGTGTACTTGCCTGTTTGAGCTGTTCTCTTACATTCCCTATCTTGAATAATGTCGTTTGATCCAGAAAGTTACATCTGCTACCTTTTCTGCCGTTGAACAAACTTCATTTTACATGTGGCCAGGCATAGCTTTGAGTAGAAGTTACTGCACTATAACCCCATAGTTTAGCTTCCAAAAATCTAATTGCAATAGCACAAGAATGACACTGTGTCTCCTGAAATTTTCACATTGTGTCCTTGAGACCAAAAATCTATAGTAAATACCTGATGTACCATATTATAATTCTCACATTAAGCACCAGAGTAATGACAACCGAATTTATCTTCAAAGCAATTGGATTGTTAGTATATCTTGGATACAAGTGATTACCACTGCTGCTTAACTTCACTACTTGTTTATGAGTATCCAATATTTCTCCCAAGGTTTAGCTGTTCAAAATATGCGGGAACATTTGGTATATAATGTCGTAGTTACTGCTTGAACGTACAAAGTTAAACAAGTCTGTAGAGGGCACATAACAGGAAGTTTGTAACATTGAGGTAGATTTCCACTTCATGCATGTAGACTCTTCTATGGATTCGCGTATAACGCAGTACTTATTGTTTGGACCTATTCATCCTTACAGCTCGACGTGACCTTTCACGTGCTTGTTCGTAGCCATTGGATTAATTGAAGTATGTCGGCTCAGCTTTTGTTCTGTTCTCCGAGCTGAACAGTTTCGTTACAAACGTTTCATCACCAATCGTGGTGACTTCTTCAGTGCGTAATAAGCAAACTGAGTTGTTTTGTCGACTCTTACCGACGAGTGAGTGACATTTGAACTTGGTCACTTCGATTCACTTCCCTTGACCATCGCTAGTTCGGAGCTCGGGCGCCGCCTCTTTTCGGCTCATATGCCAAATGATCCACGTAAACACTTTTTTGCAACTGCCGGTGTACCGGATCTAAGCCGATGCGCTGGTTTATTGAACTGTCTGTAGAAAACCGCGCCTCGAGGAATTCTCTCCCTTTTTTGGTCCCTCCATGCGCTATTATCTCTGTTTTCTTCATCAACGTGTGTCAAGACCAAGGATGATGGGTAATGCTTTGGACAGGCTAGTTTGTGTTCTTGTAGCCTTGTAGACAATTTTCTTCCCGTTTGGCCCACATAGTTCTTATCGCCATGTTTACACTGTATCCTGTAAATAGCGTTCCGGCGTTCGTGTGCTCTCGTTTCGATCGGTTATTTTGAAAGGTACACGAAGGCTTACGCCTGTGATTTCTCTGCGATTCGTATGACTGAATACTGAATACTGAGAATAGAGTGCGAGGAGATAAAAATCTATGTTTCAATATTTGTGAATATATATACACACACACTATACACGTTAGCTAGAGGTGGGAAACACCTCAGCTACTGTGCCGCAATACCTGAAAGAAAAAGGGAATAAAATGCAACAGGTGCAAGCCAGCTGAGCTACCGGTAACGGATGGGCATCGTTCCATTAAGCAAACAGCCGGCAACTATGCAGCAGAAAAAAATAATTTACTATGCAGAATTATAAATGCTAAATAATGAGATGGTTGTTGTAGGGGGAAGCTAAGAGGGATGGGGTGGAACAAAGAAACTCACAGCACGAATGCCATTGAAGTCGGCTCCTAGCCATATCAACAAGTGTATCCAGCCAAACGTGTTCATCGTCTTTCGGACCACAACGAGGGAGCCGAGACGCTTTAACTGAGGTCAGCTTCGAAGTGAGGGCTTGCATTCCTTTCGATCAAGTCATCGCTTGGCCACCTATTCTATTCTTCCATCCACACCCCGGCGAGCAAACAACGCACGTCGCGGATGCCGGTGGGCTGGCACGCATAGCATGTGACCGAGCCATCGGAGCCTGGTGCGTGAAATGAATCTACTGAGCTGTTCAGTTACTTTTCCTGTGCCGTAAACAAGGCGTCGAAGACGATCGTTGCTCACGCGGTGTTCCCAACAGATGTGAGCTAAATTGCGAAGGCACCACTGGTCGAACCTAACTAGCCGCTTTATGTCCGCTGATCTAAGGGGTCAAATTTCACAACCGTACAGTAGGGTCGAACGTACCGCTGCATTGTACACTCTGCCCTTCAGGGCAAGAGTGATGTCGCGCTTGCGCCATAAGTGGCGAAGGTTAGCAAAAGCGCCTCGAGCTTTGCTATACGGTTCGTGATCTCATCTTTAATCCCACGGCCGTTGATATAAGTTCCCAGGTAGTTGAATTTTTGAACGACTTCTAGCTGATCCCCACCAAGGGTCAGCGAAGGAGGCGGTCCAGGCCAATCATGGAGAAAAGCTATACACTTCGATGGTGCAAAGCAAAGCGCGAAGCGGTTGACAGCCAGTGCTAATCTGTCCAGTGCCGCTTGGCACGTCTGGGAGCTGTTACAGATTAGGGCAATATCGTCAGCATACTCCAAGTCAAGAAGTCGTTCACCTGGGAGCAGAACCACATCTTCTAAGTTGTGTTCTGTGAAGGCGATTTCCATGACTTCGTCAATAGCGAAGTTGAAGAGGAAAGGTCACAGCCGGCATTCTTGTTTCACACCACTGGAGATATTAAAGGGTGACGATAGCTTGCCGTAAGCCCTCACTCTGCTTGAGCTACGCGCGTATAATGCTTGGATAATATTCACATATTTCTCAGGTACACCTTTCCTGAGTAGACAGTCCCAAAGTGCACGTCTATCCACCGAATCGAAAGCACCTTTGATATCGAGGAACACGACAACGGTGGACCGCCAATATATGTAACGGTGCTCCAACAACCGACGCGAAGTGAAGATGTGGTCAATGCAGCCACGACTTCGACGAAACCCGGCTTGCTCTTCACGAATCTGGCTTTCACTAGTGTCAGTCAGTCTGTGAAGTATGACAGAGGCAAGCACTTTGGAGGCGATGGATAGCAAACTGATTCTTCTATGGCTGCCGCATTCCGATAGTGAGCCTCCCTTGAAAGTTGTGACTATGACGGAGTGGCTCCAGTCGGTTGGGACAGTTTCCTGCTCCCACAGTTTCACTAGTAACTCGTGTAAATCATCCACAAGAGCAGGTCCCCCGAATTTGAAGAGGGCTGGAGGTAGATCATCTGGTTCCGCGGCTTTATTTAACTTCAACAGTGCGATCTCACGTTCGACTTCTGAGCGAGAGGGTGGATCCAAAAGGACAGCCCAGGGCGCGGGGCGATCAGTGGCCGGCGAGAAATCTAACAATTCCAATCAATTACATTGCCTTTCAAAATGCTTAGCCCAACGCACCAAGCGTTTTGACAAGTTGTGGATAGGCTGTCCACTCTCGTCACGTATAGTTTCACTAACACCAGCTCTTCTGCTGCCCGTTTCCCGTATCAGTCGGAATAACTTACGATGGTTACAAAGTGCAGCGGCAATTTCCATCTCTGATGCACGATGGGATCACCAGGATTCGCGGTCTCTCTTCAGGCTAGCACGGAGTTTTGTCCGGAGCTCTTTGCGAGTTTCATTGTGTTCGCTTCCAGCCGGAATACGCCGGCGAGCATCGATAAGTTCCAGAGACTGCGAAGAAACCCAATGTCCATGTTGGTGATTAGACATACCACATGAGGATTTTCCTGCTGCTAGTAAAGACTGGTGAATTTGAGACCAGTGAGCTTCAACTGCATCCAGTGAGTGCTTACTCAACTCGCATGACAGCGTACTTTGATAGGCATTCAGAACAGCTGGTTTTGCCAGTTGGCTGGTGTCAATGCGCTCACAACGTCGTCTTGGGCGTCCGCCAAAGCGCATCCGCAGGTCAGCACACACAAGCGCATGGTCGGTGTCCACACCTGTGCTCCAAATCGGGCGACAGTTCTGGACGCAGCCTCTCCATCGGTAACTTATCGCAATGTGACCGATTTGCGTCCATAGCTGGTTCGAGGCTGGTGGGCGCCAAGTCACCCATCGGCGGGTGCTTTGTCAGAAATTAGTGATCGCAAGAAATAAGCAAGCTTCCTCGCACAAATGAAGTAACCGCTCACCGTTATCATTACGGGAGCCTACATAATGTTGGCCGCCCGGATGCAGTTCATCAGTGGATAATTTTCCAACTTGAGCGTTCATATCCCCCGCCAGCACAACAGTGTCCGAGCATCTTCTGTGGCGAAGGAGGTCGTTCAATTGGCGATAGAAGTCGTCTTTTACCGAATCATCGCTAGTTTGTGGGTGCATAGGCAGCGATGACGAATAGACACCTGTTAGTCCCGCGCGACTTCGAAGCTTTGAACGAGCCAGCCAATCGGACCACACACAACCGGCTATTGATTGGAATCCAGTCAAGCAGAGCAGCTTCAGCCAGGAGACTCAGGGCACTATCAACTTTGGCTTGGCCGGTGCTCGAAGCTGCATCGTCACCGGATAGGCGCAATGAGAAAGTTCTGCTGGTGTCACCTGAAGGGGATCGCAGAGTGAGCACAGAGCTCGAGTCTTGCAGGCGGGTCTCCGATAAGCAGCAGATATCGATCGAGAGGGTCTCTAATGTTCGGGCAAGTGCTGCCTGTTGACCGATCTAAATCAATGTGCGAACATTGAGGCATGCCAATCTGAAGGAGGACCGAGGGCTCCAAATGGAAGTCGATGAACTGGGCATGGCCGCTTGGTTGGACATGGGCTTGTCGATAGGAGAGTAATGACCCACCGCGTTCACATGTGAGTTGAAACTAGAAGGAAAAAGCCTAGCAGAGGAAGGTGGGGGAGGGCCAAGAATTGGGGGTTGAAAACAGGGGGATATAAGTGAAGCTGGATCTGGACGGTAAGAAAGAAAAATGGTAAGACGGGGAATAAGAATACTGGAAGGCTTGCACAGTAGCATCCAAACCCCTATCCACCCTGCTCGATGCAGCAGATAGGGCACCGTTGATTATCCTCTGAGGTGGCCAGAGCATCAAGAAACTGTTTGAAGAGAAATTCATTGTATTGAGTTGGCAGGAAACTGTCAGGTTGCCCAGGCCTAGACAGGAGAACGATTAGGGTTCTCAACCAAAGCCTTTGGTTCCAAAACCTGACCGCAAGGCAGCGGGTTTGTCGTTGGGCTACAATGAGTCCGTTTTAATGAATAAGGAGCCACCTCATTCAAACCCCCAACCTGGAGGACCAGGAGGCTGAGTTTGTCTGGCCTCTAACCATTGACCAATCTGGTATGAGTGGATCTGAATGTGCAAAAAAAGGACCACCCAGCATAGCTCAGTGTATCACTGGGGAATTCAAACCATCGCACCACGGTAAGGTCTAGCCTCATTGCGATGGACTTCGGAATATGCGTGGAACCGACTGGGATCTCATGATTTCAGAAGGTGTTGCATACAAATCCGTTTTGTAAGGTTTTACTATGGCAACGTTTCGCCCTTGACACAAGAGCTTCTTCAGGCCAGGTGAATCGGCACATAATTGGCTTAGCTTTTTATGGGTTAGTAAGGTGAAGATTGCAATCAATAACAATAACCATTGGACAATGGTGTTACAGGTCGATAGGTGAAGTGTCCATTCTAGTGAAACAACAAGCATCTAGCGCTTCTCATTGATGCACATCACCGGTCTTTCACATGTGAGGTATTCCTTTCTTGCAGCTGCTAATTCACGCTCCGACTTGGGTTCGTCCGCCGCCACCTTTACTGACTGACCTGGTTAACACAGCCCGACACGCGTTCGATAACTACACCCCGTCCGTTCTGTTCACACAGTTATTAGTCTTAGTAATCTCGATTGCCTCAGCAATCAATCTTTGGCTTGTTGCTGGTAATTCCCACTTAAGTATCGCCACAATGTCCCAATCAATCTTGTGTCCTGCCTCTAGCGCATGTACGACCACCGCTGAATCTTTTAGCAGGACCCTGTATTCAGGCTTCATTTCTCGGTGGACGCGAAACGTACCTCTTGTGTTCTTCTATCCTCGTGCGTAGCTCTCTCGCTGTTTGACCTATATACACGTGTTCACAGTTTTTGTAATTGATTTTATAAACACAATTTGTCGTCCTGTCACTTGGAAGTGGATCCTTCAAACGCACAAGTGCTGAATAGAGCGTTTGACCCTTTCGAAAAACCACTCTTATTTTCTCCTTGTTTAGTATTCGTCTGATTACTTCTGAGGCTCCCTTTTTATAGGGGATTCCCACTGTCCCAATCCACTCCGTTGTGCGTCGCGGAGGTGGATTTAGAGCTCTCTGCAATTGGCGTTTCACTAACCGCCTCGGATATCCACTGTCTACTAATTTGCTCACCGTCTCCTTACGAGCGGCCTTCCTGTCCTCCTCCTCTGTACACAGAGTCTGGGCTCTGTGAAACAGAGAGGATGCGATAGCGGCATAGACTTGTTTTGGATAACCTGAACTGTAATGAAGCACTCCGTCCGTATCTGTCGGCTTGCGATATATCGTCGTCTTTAGCCGTCCACCGTTCCTATGAACTAGACACTCAAGGAATGGCAGTGTGCCACTGCAAGATTCTAGTTCCATAATAAAGTTTATATTTCCATTAATGGAGTTCAGATGATTTAGAAACGCATCCTTCATATCTCGCTTTATAATCACAAACGTAACATCCACGCAGCGCAACCAAATCTTTGGCGAACTACTGGAGTTTGTCAGTGCCCTTCTCTCACAGTCTTCCATATACAGATTTGCCAATACGGGGGATATTGGTGACTCCATGGCAAGTCCCTGTTCCTGAGAGTACAGTCTCGACTTGAAAGTGAAATATGACATATTAAGGCATACTTTACTTCCATCGATTATCTGATCTACCGTGAGTTTCGTTCGCTGCTCCAGGCTATTGTCCTCAGTAAGACAACGCTGTGCTATACCCAATACGTCATCCTTGGGCACGTTAGTGAATAGGGAGCTAACGTAGAAACTAACCATTATTTCGTCTGGCGCGAAGGCCAGACCTGTTACCTTTCGCGCGAACTCTTAAGAGTTCCGTACGAACGCATTTGTTCTCCCTGTTAGAGGTTGCAACAAACCTGCCAAATATTGGGCTAGTTCGTGCGTTGGAGAACCGATACCATCTACAATGTGCCGAACGGGAACTTTGGGCTTATGTATTTTCGGCGGCCCATAGATCCTAGGTGGAATGGTTGATTTCGGATATACGCTATACCATTTACTCGGCCCTAGGTTGTCCTTCACACTTCTCAGGTAGTTTCCTACCTCAGTTTTACACTTATTCATTATGGACGATACGGATTTTTTCTCAATTGCTTCGCAGGGCCCTGCTGATAAATGCTGTTCCGTCTTTTCCACATAATTCGATTTGTTCATTATCACTACGGTGTTGCCTTTATCGGCTTTCGTTATGATAATGGTGTGGTCTTCTCTTAAGGCCTTTAATGCGGTAGGCTCCGCTGATGTAAGATTTGGCTCCCCAGGCTTCTGAAATCTGATGATGTCTACCATCTGTGCACGAATATTCTCAGCTGTTGATACTTTGGTACTTTCGTCATCACGGTCTCAACGCTAGTAATAATTTCCTCTGCAGTTAGTTTAGACTTATTTACAGAAAAGTTCAAACCCATTTTCAGTAAATTGGTTCACGTTTTTGCTTGCAAACTTCACCTTACTTTCCCATAAAATGCTAAGCCAATTGTGTGCCGATTCACCTGGGCTGAAGAAGCTCTTGTGTCAAGGGCGAAACGTTGCCATAATAAAACCTTACAAATACTGATTTGTATGCAAAACAATCTGAAATTAAAAAAGTCTATGTTGTTTCATCGTAGGTGGATCGGGTACATGTGCGGAATCACATCGCTGATTTCTTCGCTGTGACATCATATTGCAGCTGCGTTACATCTTTTCCGAATTAGATACCCTTCCTGTATCTGTAGTCCGCGGAGTGGGCGTCAAGTAATATCTTTAATTCAGACACCGATTTCGCTTCGACTAGCGTCTCCGGCAATGTGTTTTAATATTTCATAACTCTACGCTCGAAGCATAGAGGGTGGACGATGTGCTTTAAATCCGGTACCACTAGTTTCTACCGGTGTCCCCGTGTGCTGCTTGGCGCGTGAATGTGCAGCAGCGGCATCAACATAGGGAAGTGGCCCAGGTGCAGTATCCGGTGCGTCATACTGAGATCAACTGGAAGTCGACGATATGACAGGGTATCAAGCCCTATTCTCTTACATCGGTCCTCTTACGACATACCTCGTAAAATGGGGGTGAGCCAGGTAGCTACATGCTGCACCCCTTCCAGTCTCTGCACCTCACCTATTGTGATCTGGCAATAAGGGAGTGGGCCGTACTGAAGCACCGGTCTTATTACGGAAGACAGCAGACGAGTGGCAATCTCTTCAGACCGTGCAGAAGCTGCTTCTAAGTGCCCAAAGCAGGCGTGGTCCGTTTGCGTACAGTCTATTCGTGTTGTCGACAGACTTCAGATCACAGCGCAAGAGTACGCCTAGATCTTTTACGGAACTGGTGGGATGCAGCGGGTGGCCGGTCAGGGTGTATACACGCCCATTACTACCCCTCCCCAGACACAGAAACGAGGACTTGGCAGTGTTGACCGGTAGGTCAACTTCTGCAGACCACCGGGATAGGCGGAGAAGGTCCTGCTGAAGGATGTCACAGTCGCCGGAAGGATTAATAATCCTCCAAATCTTCAGGTCATCCGCAAATAATATGCAGGGTGACCGAAGAAGCTGTGGTAATTCGTTGATGTGGATCAAGAATAAATGGGCCCCAGTACTATGTCTTGGGGTACGCCGCTAGTGGAGGGGTACCATTCCGTTAGGTGGTCATTCACCTGAACTCGTCATCTTCTCCCAATAAGGAAGTCACTGATCCACTGGTGTAGTGCGCCACCAACACCATACCTCCTCAGTTTGTGGAGTAGGACCTCATGGTTCACTTTCTCGAAAGCTTTACTGAAATAAATGTAGATAACATTCACTGACTTCCCCCAATTCAACGCTTGCAACCATTCCTGCCGCGTCAACAGCAGGTTGCTGATGCACGAGAGGTCCTTCATGAAACAGTGATGTTCCGGCGTTAGATCTTTCGACTAGCAGCTGAAGAAGAGCCTTGTTCACAATCTTCTCGAACATCTTCGCCAAAACAGAAGTGCGACAAATCGGCCGTGAATTGTCCACATTGCGTGGGTCTTCATGTTTGGAATCGGTTTCACTACCGAGCATTTTCAGCCGCTCGATAATGCACCCTCGGACAGCAATCTGTTGAACAGAGCCGTCACGGCAGGCGAGATGATGGCCGATAAGAACTTTACAATTAGCGGGTGAAGTCCATCGGGTCTGGCAGGTTATGTGCCGTCACGACTGGCGAGTAGACTGCGGACATCTTCTACACCGCAATCAAGGCCCTCGAGTTCACTAGGAGCTGCATACTTCGAGCTTGGCATAGGCCCATACCCACTAGTATATACGGAAGCGAAGTGCTCCGCTTACCACTTCGAATTTCGTCTCACAGAAAAACCTGTGGTACCGAACTGGACGAATAGGACATTCATTGGCGACCCTGCCAGGATCTTCCTGTTAATCATATGTCAGAAACAACGGAAACCTTTTCAGAAGTTCCTACTGAAGTTGCAGAAGCAGCTGAGGTGGACCTGTCCTCAATTATGACAAAGTTGACGAGCACTTTGGAGAATGAGGCTCGTCGACCTATGGTCTGTCAAAATATTCCCATGATTCCGGCTCCGGGAAAATTTTATTTTGGCATGCACTACCTAAGATGGGCGAATAAGGCGCGAGCGTAATCCTAACTTTTCCAGAGGCCACGCGGTGTAAACTTTTGTTAGGATTACTTGCAGATGAAGCT
>OX104068.1:35414073-35508071 GCA_944474145.2 Dicrocoelium dendriticum
TTTTTATACGAATTCGCGAGTTACACCCATTGCACCACTGTCATATCCGTATTAATCTGCATTACCGTGTGATATAATGTATCCATTACTGACTATAGTTAATGTTTAATATTTAAAAATGTTTCTTCTTTTAACTGATAGTGGTGCTTTATGTGTAAGGCAGACTTGAATGTTGGTCACTCCTTTTTCATTCAACCAGTTTACCTAATGTGAACAAAGAAAAACTGTCGTTAGATTATTTCTTAAAATATGCCATATTTTACCTGTGTAATATTGGCTTTTCATCAGCATTGCATTGTAATTTAGGGTGTTTACTTTATTAATTTGCGGATGAAGCACGACTGTGAACACAGCATTCGAAGCCAATGCACTTAGTCTTAATTGAAAATGTAATGTATGTTATGTGCAGTCTGATGAATTCACTGTAGAGACAATGGCGCTGGTGTTCTAATCTGAATTTTAATATGGATTATAGGTAAAGGTATAGGTAAATGAGCAGTTTACACTTGTGCCTATGTTACCATTTATATTTAGGTGTGAATAAGTCTATTGGGCTTTAGTACCTTATACTGATAACGTAAATGATTTGGACGCAAATATCTGAGTTCTAAGTTCATTAATATCACTGTTCGACATAAACATTAGTTCGTTTATCAGACGTGTCAATGTCTCTATTCTGGAGAATAGAGTCCATTGATCGTAGAAATGTATTTAGCTGCTACCTAGCACGTTAGCTTACATCGCTATAAAAAACTAATGATTATTTTCACAAAGGTTCGGCTGGGATCATAGGAATTATATGTAAATGTACAGAATGACAATGGTTAGTATGCATGCATCTTGCAAATAGGTTTAAAACCTCACTGGTATACTCAAACAAAACTACTGACCGCAGCTTGGACCGAGAAATGATGACTTTGTCAAGATCGTGGCTTGCATGGTCTAGTGCGCTCAAGCTGCAGAATCCCAGAAACGTTACCTACCCTAGAAAGCGTGTAATTGCCATGGTAGCGCTCCTCCGTGACTGAAATGTTTTGATGAAAGCGCTCACCAAGTGCATTGCTAACAGCTCCCAAGTTAATGGGAAAAATCTCTAAGTGATTATGCGAAAGTGAAGCTTGAGTGATATTCGAGCACCAACAGCCTGATATAGCAATGAGTTTTATATAGTGTTTTTTTTAACTCATAGCCTTTGTTATATCCAAAAATCCTGAACACACCGCATTGTACTATCTTCAAGCTTCTAACTCGAATGAAGTCAACTGGTATTTAATAGCACTGTCCACTATTAACAGGTAAATATCAAGCCCAAATGTTTCCTTTCTTTGAGCTTTGCATCACAGATATTTCTTTCCTGTACTGATACTCCAATCCAGCTCACTTGAAGGTCATGAAGTAGTTTTAAACAAACCAGACTTGATGTGCATGGGTGGTAGATAGATATGATCAGGTTGCCCAAAATATGTATGAATTACACTCGTTTTCCCTGCAGCATACGTCATCCTATCTAGCCATTTTAGTTATGTCGTGCTGTCGAGTTGCTCTATTATCTCATAAGCACAAGAATCAACGATATGTTGTGAAGCCAGTTGTATACCAATTAGGAGTCCAATGACTGTGAAGTTAGCACAGCAGTTCCAACACCAATTAACATAGTTTAGTGCAGCCAGTATAGCTTGTATACTTTTGTAAGACTCTTTCATATTTGTGGCGTGCATCAGAGGCACAGCTGCATGAATATTTCCATTGTGGAGTTGTATGTCCTTAAGACCAATCATGGATGAGTCAATGAACAAACGCCATTCATCATTGATATGCCTAACGCCAAGTTGCTTCATCATCCTTTCACGTCGGAAGAGTAACGAAAGGTTTCTCGTGTCATAGAAACCTGCGAATTTAACAGTTCGCTTGCTGTGTACAGTAATTTTATTGTTTGTTTAAGTAAATGGCATTGCTGCAGAGGAGAAGCCAACAACTCAGCCTTACCTTTAGACAAACCCAGGTCACTCACCAAGTCATTCAGCTCTGATTGTTTAATAAGACGCGGGTAGATCTTATTCACTTCAACGTTTTCACAGATATCAGAATAAGGTAAAGTTGACGGGGCAGGTTCACTACTAATCGTCAGTGACATATTCATTGGAGGCACTGTACTGGATAAAATGTAGTCATTTGGAACACATCGAATAGCTGATGGAAAATAAGTGTAATGAATTTGATCCCTGTTTCGGTTAAAGTATCCAAAGAAAATAGTTGAGCAAATGTAGCTTTCGGTCGTTTGATCCCTCGGCTTCCTCCGTATTACTTGGATTGCAAATGGCCTCTTGCATTTGCCCTTGAACAACTGATTCAGTCGAAGATTGCATGCTACAAGTGCGCATCCCACTTCATTTACTGATCTTTCAGTTACATTCCGAAATATGCGTAGTGGCATAAATCGGTTGTGAAGAAATTCATCTGCATTGCCACTTTGTGGAACGCTGTCCACACACGTTACACAAATGATTTTGGTCATTGACACGGCAGCGTCTTTGATCCCTTGACAAGATATAAATTAAGAAAACACTACTCTTAATCAGCTTCAATATAAGCTGGATACCATGTCTGCGAGAACCTCTTGTATACAGATACAGGGAACAAATGCACCAAGCACAAGAGAGCATTATGTTGATGGAATTCATTAATTAGATTAAGTTAAAAACTGAAATTAACAGAAAACCGATATGATAGAAACCATTGATTGGAATATTTGTAAACATCTCACTTGGTCCTACTAGCAGCATCCTACCTCATTTATGTTGTGAAAGTGATGAACTACGTAATGAGTATCGCTAATATGTGGCATAAGGGTACTTTGGGTCGCGGCCCTTCTATTGTTAGCAAGGACATATCATTGTGTATCAAAATGGTGTTAGGGTGCAACAATGCGTTTTGGCAAACCATAATAAGCCGGGAAGATACTGTTAGTTTTGGAGATCGTCTGACATATTTCACTCGAGCTGCGAGTAACAGTTATGTTAAGCCAAACAATTACTATAAAAAAATTTATAATCTAGAGCAAAGACATGTTCACATGAAGTCAGAAGTAAAATGTATTTGATGTACATTCTATACAAAGTCGATATGGCATTCGTAAAATATTGTCCGCTGCTTTCTAAAGTTACCAAATTTGACAATGCACCAAAGACTAAAATAAATTACCAATTGGAATTATTTATCATGCCACGCGTTAAGGTTTTTTAGAATTTCTCGTCGTAAACCTATTACTACTCGGGATAGTGGTGGTACCAGATATTTGTTTGGTTTCGTTTTCAAGAAAACCGACCACATTCCATCACATTACAATTTTCCCACAACGTAAATGAGGTGAACATTAAGTGATATGCCTAATGAGAATGTGTGCATTTTTCAGCCTTTCAAATTACACTTGCAAAGGTTATCGAATTTAACCTAGCAATATTTAGGCTATGGATTTATGCTGACTCTGCACGTGGATTCTTGAATATTTAAGATATGCGGTTGATATGTCAGAAGAAAATGTGATTCCTGAGACGAAACAAATTGTTCCTAACTCTTTTCCTCAACAATCGGACATAAATAATGTGTGATAGAAGACACGATGGTGTTTTCCTGCTTGAATTCTAAAGATTTATCAAGTAAACGACGATAGTGTTGTTACAATTTTCAACGTATTAAACGGGCTAGAGGAAAAATGTGTTCATTGCTAGAAAATGAAAATAAATACTCCATATGTAACCAAGGTAACAAAATTGCTATTCTCGTAACGCGATCGCTATACGTTTGATCAAAACGGCGAGTTAGCAGTTAGCCGAGGTGATGTATCTTCTTTAATGTCAATACAAAAGAAAACACAAAAATTTACTAATGTTTTCCTCCATACTAACAAGCAGATCTACACTGTTGCACTAATGTGGAAGTACAATATTGAAAGCCTTTTGTCACAACTGCCACATATGGTTTTTAATCTTAGATGACTGTCGCTTACGTCTATTTTTCCTCTTTGTGTACTAGATGTTTTGTTTATGTAAACCTAACTCTCATTTTGTGCACGCCGTCTTGCTGCTGTGCCTATTTTACATAGCAAATTTGTACAAGCAGTCAAAAAATATATCGCGAAGTCTTTCGCAGATCACGCGTGAAAGAACTCAATCATATTTTGTAACATAAGTAAACCAATGAAGGTCACATAGACAAATTCTGTCAGAGCTGTGATACCATCTCCGCCAGCGAAATCGATGATTAATTGAAAATGGTGTAATTAACTCTGGTTGCTTCTAAAGAGAATGTCTGAGGCGTTTGAAAGCAGCTAGCGCCTGATTTATGAACACGCACTAATAGATTCATCCCCCTTGGCGTTAAAACATGCTTACCTTCACCAGTACTGTGTCTTTTAATGAACATCTTGCTAAGCAACTGGTGTGTGAAAGTAGTCAACAAACGTCGGTTAGTTTGAGTCTGCAGCTAACGGCTTTAGATACTAAAACAAATTAGGAACAAATAAGAACAGTACCTTATACATTTTCGTTAAAATGGGTAAACATATTGGGTGGTTCATGTAAGGTAGTAGCTGTACTGTAGCGTAGAAATAGGAAGCATAACAAACAAAGTTAATAAAAGAAACATATTAATGAATGCGTAAATGAAAAAGGTGCTTTGTGTGATAGATAATACTTACGTTGTTCTTACGTGGAGTTCAATCAGTGCAGATAGAACTGCAAGGCACGATGGAAGACAAAAAACTTGACGCAACCTATTGGTACGCGATGTTTTGCTAATCAGCCAGGGCATACTTCCGTCAGTTTTGCTAGAAAACGTTACATATAATCTATTATTTTAGCAAATCACAAAAGGTGACGCAATAACTTTGGGAAATAAATGAAGTAAATGCACCAATTAGGGATATATTGAAAATTCAGTGCCATAGCATTTTAAACCGTTTGGATTAGCAACCGTTATTTGTTTTCGTGATCAAAAACATTTAAAATATATAAGCTTCCACAGGACGTTGGAATTCCAAACGGAAAGTAACATGTTTCGTTTTAAGCAGATTCAGTTTTATTGCTGACTAGACTTTGGACGGCAGTGTAATTGAAAAAAGAAATCGTGCACTTTCTATAAACAATTATTACTGCATCTGGTGAAGGATCTTACAAGCCTGGTGCGACAGAATCATACAACACCTGCTGAATAGTGTTACGGGAAATCTTTGTGTTAAATAACCAAGCTATTTCTGACCGGCATGTGTTAAATGGCTGTGGGATTTGGCACTGGTTGCTGCCAGTATCCAGCATGCTTGCGCATTAAAAGCGCCATGCACGGATTTTATTTCATGCTTCTCAATTACCGATTGACGTTTTAATCCACATTTCAGTGTAATTAGTATTTCCTGATATGGGCCTTCTATGGGATTAGAATATTAGGAATAATCTGTCTGTAATGTTTTAGCGCTCTTAGCGATTTAGAATGATATTCAGCAGTGAGCAACTAGGAGTTGCATACACTAACACCATGGTTCTCATTTACAAATCGCGAGGGAGCACGTAATGTTAAACACTGAGGAAAATATTTGTGTCATTATGTGGGTTGATATGAATAACAGTTCTAAATGTGAGAACAATAGCAATATTCATGCTTTTTCACTAGCTTAGAAGAAATATCTTTAGATTCGTTGATTGAAATTACATGTTTCATTTGTACTGCAGCGGAAAATTATTTCCACAAAGATGGCAAATTCATGTATGTTTCATGTAATAAATTTACAACTTTTACTTGCAAAGGTAAACACAGTTAGGCCTTAAAACGTAAACATGTATCCAATGCACTGCAATAAATATTAAATATATTTTGTGCTGTCGAAAATGGATGCTATATGATGCTGGCGATTCTATGCGATGTATTACCACGTACTTTGACTGCCCGCTTACTTATACACAGCCGATTTTGTTAAACTATGCTATTACCAGTGTTAGGATGGTTATTTATGTAGCATACTGTTTAGGTCTGAATCACAGGTAGTATTTGTTAATTTTTTAATATATAACGGTGTATCGATATAAAGTATAACGCGCACGCTTTATAGTTAGTACAGCTAACTGTTCATCCCATTTATTCTAGTTTTCCTACGACTGGATTATTATGTTATCAACCCTATAGACATTTTAACGCGTGTATTTCAATCAAATTATTTTCTACATATGTTTCTGTGAACATAGTAATGCTTAACGCTATCTTTAATTTGTTTGTAGCTTGCGTGTGTGGCAAGACTTGTCCTTTTATTTCCCACTTATTTAGCCGCAGGGTTATGGCTTTTCTATTTAATCTGGTTTTGGTCACGCTGTATATATCTGAAGCCTTTTCGTATCAATAGTATATCGCACTTTATTGTTTTTGGAACTATTAATTTATTTTAGAAATTCCCAGCAATTATTCTTGCTGCAGACATTAAACTGCATGGCGTCGTTCACTTAACATGGTCACAAATGTGTCGGTTTTCCTCCTAGCCAGTTTGCTAGGTTTAATTTAGAAAAGCAACACGGAATGTTGAAAAGTTGTATTTTCAATTTTCCATCTACCTTGCTGCTCAGTGAACGGACGTTCCGGAACCGGTAGCATCAATTCCAAACGCCATCTACAAATTTCCTTACAGACATTGAGGTTTTCCATGAACACAGCATCGACGTACACGTGGCGGAAAAGGAAAATCAGCCAGTCGTATTTTTTTAAGCTTAGTGACGCTATCATTGCGGCCAATAATGCGGGATTCTCAGAGTCTTGTTAAGTCCCATACCATCCTAAGGGATGTTTGTATTTTCTTTCTGCGTATTTTGTTTAACTCCCGTGTGTCGCTTCTTCGCCTCGTGGAACTTAGACCCATGTTGTGCCTAATGTGTGCAGCTTCATTCAGATTATATATTTCCGTTGGCCCGTTGCTTAAGTTTTGGCCCAAATTCCGGGTGGTTACATTTTGAATTCTGTGCGCTGCATCAGATATCAGGATACAGGCGCATTCTAAGCATCCGCGTTGTATGCTGCGAGCGAATGTGCTATGTTTTCAATTTAATGCCAGGATTGTGTTAGTCTAATTAGTCTGGTTTCGCTGTGGTGAGCGCATTTCGTGTGACGACTAACTCGCTCTGGAGTTGTGTTTGGCTATGACATTCATCATAACGTATAGTGAATAAACTTGTGACAAACCGTCGGGCAAAAGACCCTGCAAGGTTATCGTTAGTGCATTTTTGTTAGGCCGCAAGTGTGTGTGCTTATTAAGTCTGGTTTATTGACAAATGGTGTTTGCGTATTGCATGTCTCCCAAACCGTTTCAGCCGCGTTTGTAACAGAAGAGCTCCTTGGCGTGTTCACCCTTGTGAACGTTGCAGCAGTCTCTGCATATATAGATGATGTATCGTGGGGCTTTGGTCGGAACAGAAAAGTTTGAGCTGCATATGCAAAATAAGTGTTCGGATGCTAAATAAATGCTACAAATGTTTTCTTAAGACAAGCGGAATTCAATCGACCACGCCGTTCCAGCGACACTCTAATTCCGCTGCACGAGTACCGTTTGAATATCGGAGTTTACGATTATTTTCATCTAACGTTCTACTAAATTTTGCAGAAGCCAGTGGCTAGGAATAACGCACATTTCACAGTTCGGCGGACTTAAATTTGGTATTGTTTATTTGCTTAGAATCCATAAAGATTTAGGAACGCATTTTTACTTAATGAACGAAAAACTGCCCTTATGCCCTTCTGCTTCTGCCTACTACCAATCGCTCTAGTATAATATGTTTATTGCAGCTTCAATGAATAGGATGTTGGAACATGCAGTGTAAATCCCAAGGACGGCTGTTTAATTTACTCACTTCTGGTTGGGATGAAATAGCAGACTTTCGAGTAACCATTTAGGCAACGCGTGAAGGATAATCCAAACTGTAATATGCAACTGCATTTTTGACCCGCAAATTCCTATTTTGCTCCCATATACTTGATTTTCATCACTGAGAAAGTGTTAATACTTAACCCAGTGAACCAGTGGGTGCATCTTAAATGTATGACTTTTCTGGTGTTGATTATTTGGGTTTGGAAAAGAGGTAAGTGTGGCTGTGTGATGTACTTTGTGGGCGACGAAATCTGAAAGGCAAATAGTGTTGTCAAGCCATTAGTTTGGAATACAAGGTGAGCGGAAATGTACATAAAACCTCTCGGCGGCTACTACAAAATGCTTAACGAAAGCACAAATTACATTTTAATTGAGCGTTTAAAGAAAGCCATTTCAAACAAGTATAAACGTGTTGCATGAAAATTAAGATAATTGCGCGAGTGAGTTTGAGCGAAAATCCGTCAAAAATGCTGACGGAAACTGCTCGTTAACCGATAAGAATAGTCTAAAATAAGACTTACTTTACAGAGGTGATTCATTCGAGTTGATTAAGTGTGTGCTCAATGACATGTAAGAAAATGGCAAGCAATGAGTCTACAAAAGGAGTGTGTACCGAAATATGGCGACTGCACGGCGAACCAGGCAGTCGTATGAGCTGCATTTATCATCCGTGGACCTTATTCGTTTGACCCAATTTTACTTCTGGTTTATTTGTCGGAATTTAAACATGTTCCACTAAATGTTGACAGAACTGACTAAATTTGCGTCCGCGGTATTTTATACTGCAAACAAGTTCTACTAAAGTAATCCATTTCAATATATTCCATCAAGTGACAAAATTCGTTACACAAACTTTACGTGTTGGCATAATTACATCGAGTTTAAGCAATAATTGTGAACGTTTAAACCTGACATTTACTTCAACTTCATTTGTAGGCAAAGTAACGCGCTCTAAATATAACGAGGTACTTTGGTTACAGCCTTCTTTGTTAAAAACCCAGAGAAGTTACCAATATTTTGCGCGCGTAATTTAAGTCCTTGGTTTAAGCTAGTCCAAATTCGTATGGTAACTATACGTTGTATATATTACACTGCATTTAACCAATAATGCCATACAATACATGATTATTTCTTTTAACTGGGTAACTACACTGTATTCTGCGTGACTCAAATGTCTGATTTAATTCAGAGCTGTTTTCTCTTTAACGAAATTACCGGTTCAACAACGTACTATATGAATGTCAGTTACTTAGGCTTGAAAACGTCATCATCATTGAGCTGCATCTAGCATTGTGGTAAAGCACTGTTCAATTATAAATGATCCTATTTTTGATTGGTTTTTTGTATACCGTTAATGTAAATGACTTGAAAGACGATATTAAGTGAGGTTATATAGGTCATTTTGAAATTTTCGCTATTCATAATTATGAAGGATTTGCATTATATTTCATTAAGTCCGAATGTCTTATTAACAAAGATAAAAACAAGCCTCATGGTTGGAAATGCAGGCTTACGTCAATTGTTTCAACAACTAAACTACTTGACCTCAGATGTTCTTGAGTGTTTGTCCCGACTACACTGCATTCATTCCTTCACACGTTTTCACTAATGAGCTTCCTTTTGCGCCGAAGTAATAAAGCGCAAAGGAACTTGAACACTACCACATCACAAAACATGATCAGGCAAACTTGTTTCAGAATGCGTGTACACGTAATGCTGTCAGTAATATGCGTTTCAGTAGCAAACGTGATCGGATATGAAATTTGTTTTTGATGCTCACGGAGATGGGTGAATTATTTTGTTTACGCCAGTAGCGAACATTTGTAACGGTGTCAAAACAGAACTTCTAGGTGGCATATGAATAAAGATTGAATTATAATAGCGCACTAAAGTGTTTCTACTGTAGTAGCCATCTCCCCTATACTGTTGAAATGAGTTTCTTGCTTACCTAACTAGGTTGCTCCGTAGACTTTGTTTAATGTACAATGCCAAAGGATTTATTTCTATACTTTTCTTCCTTCGTCATAATAATAAAATATTACGTCTGAGGCTGGCAATGTAAAGAAATCCGGCTTCCAGACATGCGATTTCAAGGTTAGGTGCATTGGTCAAACGATTACGTGGAATAAATTAATGCATGCTTGCAGTGCTTTTTTCAGTCGACTTAGCTAAAGTAACTAATATGTTTGTATTCGTACAATTTGTGGATTAGCAACAGGACCGTGGTATCACTTACTGTAGTAACGTTACGGTTTCAGTAAATTAGTAAACTGTAGATAATCCCGGGTACAATGGAACAATGCTGGAACAATGATGTATTAGGGGTAAAAAAAAGCAATTCTTAACGAGTCCCGAGAATGTAAATTATGTTGAAAATTAAATTGCATGATAAATTGAAAAACGTTTTGATGGACACACTATAGACTTATGTAGAATAGCTAAATGTTCGCGTATTCAAAGTACAAATTCATAAATCCACGTATCAAGCGGGAATCCATTTCCGGAGTGGACGTTGTGGGCGGTACAAGACAGCTACGAGACATGCATCGTTGTGTCTTAGTCGGAGACTGCAACAGAGTGAGTCAGTAACGTGAGTTTCCAGACCATCAACTATTGCACATTGCATGTCGATGCGGTAGTATAGTAGGACCCCACCTCTTCTGCTGGGGCGGTCGTTCCGGATGAGTGACATTCCGGCTATCTCAACCTCAGCATCAGTCTCCTCTTGGTGCAAAAATATTTCACTAATAGAAATTAGGTCTCAAGCATTCGCAACTTGCCGTAGCCGAAGTTTGGTATGTTTACTGAGGAGCAATTGGGCATTAGTGTACATACATGAAATTTTTCAGCTTTACACAGTGTGTCGTTTGTTGTGCAATTCATATGTGAAGTTTCGACGACCAATGTGTGACCGGCGATTAATCGTTTATTTGATATGGACTTGGTAAGGCTTTAACGTATTATTCATCACCCGTGTAGCTAGTCCCGTGTATAATCTTCTAAGTAATGCGTAAGGTGTCTGGTCAATATCATCTTCTACAGGTAGTATGGGCTCATTTGACACACCAGTCGTGCATTGTTCTTTTATACATATTATCGCGTTTGGTTCTTTGAATGAAATATCATCCCTTGGAGGCATAAGGCTGACTGTTACCAGCCGAAGCTAAGATGGTAGCCTGTAACGGAACATGTGCCAACTTTTTAGCATCCGTGCTACCATATGTTTTGACTGAAGGACCACCTTCAACCCGCTCGGGCCACTTCCTTTGTAGTTCGGTGAGGTATGTAGCCGTGACCCAGATTCCGCTAACACAGCATTTAGCAGATTGTTTCACGAATATAACACCACTGCTTTTATCATGGGTTTTGATTTTATGCTTATCACATGCTTCAGTTTCAGGAACCCCGTGGAGAAGTGTGATTCTGGTTGAAGTTCCCTTTCGGTAGTTCACTAAGTTGCGGTTAACTCGATACTTCTCGCCCCATGGGATGTCTGGAAAGATACGGATGGAATAGTGTTCATTTTGCGACTAACTGTCGACAGTAGTACTGATTCTACTTCAGCGATGGAGTTCAACGAAACGCGCAAAAGTTTTGACTCTCCGAAATGCTTACAGTTTAGCTGTCGAGTAATAAGCACTACATGTACAGGTTCCAGTATACCTGTAGCTGCATCAAGCAATGTTGGATTTGAAAGTGTGACAGTTCGTTCGAAATCTGTTGAAATAATCTATCGTCTCAACGTCACCGATGGTTGGAGTTAGGCAACTTTTGACGCTGGGATATTGGACCTACACTGCCCGGATATTATACTTAAGGTTACATGTAGAATGCACTAGAGTGTACTCGAGAATATATTATCACAAGTTGGAGCTATTAGAAACACGAATAACCCATACAGCATCTGACGTACTAAATCAGAATTGGCGTCTACAACTGGGGATCTGTATGCCTAATTATGCATTGAATCCTGTTTCAATTAAACGAGTAGTTAAAACTATCCAAAAAGGAACTGATAAATAATTTGATTTAGATTTAATGTTATTACGGCTTCACTATAATACATCGTATTCCTAGGAATCTTGACCGTTACAAAACCTACGCCATAATCACACTACTACCCACTAATACTCAGTGATCGCACTGGGGGCTTACGTGTTACCTCCAGTGGTGGTGGCTTGCAAAAGAAATCATAGCTCTAGGGGCCAGTCCTTTCCACTGCGGGTTTATAACATGAAGTACACTGGCGGATGCGCCTAGCTATACTCATGTTAGATATCCGCTTGGTGGACCGCCGCTCTTAAAAGCAGCTCAGTAACATAAGTCGATGACTTGTAATGGTAATGACATGGGCTCGAAACTCGCACAATCCGCGAGTGCTTGTTACTAAAGATTCCTAGTAGGGCCAAAAATTGGTCTATCTAGTTTTGGATACACCGTAAATGCCTAGATTAAACTAGCTTTGACGAATCTTCATAAAATCTTAATAGTCTTTTAGCTAGTTAAATCTGCTTGATGTGTCAACCACAGGTTACCTCGTTGTGTAGATATTGTTGGCAAATATGTAAAATTATTTGGTTTGCACCGCAGAAAACTTGTGTTCAATGTAAGATTAATAGTAGTAGGGCCTTTGTCAGTATGGGTTTGTTTGAAATGTGTTTACAATACCAACCCAAGTATCGTTCCTTATAATAATGTTCCGGTCAAAAGGATCGGAATGGAAATATCATTTTTACAATGGCAACAGACTTTAGCAGCTAAGTTGCGTAAAATACATTTTTGTTCCAGTCTATTCCTTTCGTCTCAGATAGTATTTCTCAGTTTTTTCTATTAATTTTAGATTATTCTCTGTTTCTGTGAACAGTGTACTATTTGTAGCAAGTAGAAGCCACAGTTAAACTTTGCACAATAACCTGCCACGACGGGGAAGCAACCTCGGAAGTAAGGATTACCGGTCCGCTGCTCCACCAAATCTGCTACCGAAGACTGACGATGAGGTACGCAATTTAATAATTGACTTCTGCTAGTTTCGCCACGTATTGCCAATAAGCTCACAGTATCTATCCCGGTGTTGCAGATTGGCTCACTCACTCTTCACTTATCGGTGGCATATTTCCTTCTTTCAATTTGCGGTTATTACTTAGTTCCATAGAAAACTCTACGATTTCCATGATTATACAGGATGAATTAATGCTTCGCCAACGGAAGTTATCAACTCACTCATCGCGGATCAAAACAGAGCGTTTTTCTGTAATCCTGATTTGTTCTAATTTATTCTCTGTTTTTATCAGCAATTCATTTGAATACGGTTTGCCAATACAAACGATGTTATTGTATACTGCATTACTTTCAGTGATAACGTTTGTCTTTGCTTATAATTTACACCTAAGTCAGAAATTAGAGCGATGGGCGCCAGTGCTTTGCCGCATAAGAAGAACCAAACCAATTAATTCTTCATTGAAATTAGAGCAAACATATGCATTCCAGTATACAACAAATTGTCGTTCGTATGACTATTATAACTAATATACACATTGCAATTTGTTGCAAAGTAAACAAGTCTATGTAATGTAGCATAATGTTAGTAAATCAACCTTCTATTTTAACCAAGTAGGGTTAAACCTGTATTCTGAATTATGTTTTAGTTGATGCATTTTACAGAATGTTTGCATAATGTTTAGTAAAAACGGACAGTGCAAAGTACTTGGCATTGCACATATGTCTAATTTATGATAGCAGCTTATACGCACCAATAGAAATGATGAATAGATCACTAAAAATCGTATGTTATCAATATGAAGCACTGAATATTTGTACTACCTGATACTATTCGGCTTATTATACAAATACATGTATTGAAGTTTAAATGTTGGTTTTAGGCTAAGTTGCGTTACCTGTCAAGCGAATATATTATTTACGTTTTACTTTGTTTAAGAAAATAACAAATTTCCGCTTTCATTTTATCAATGACCTATTAGCGAGTCTAGTGACAAAAAGCTTCATGCATAATATGAGGACAAAAGGAAATGTCGCTGAAGCTAAATGGACTAATGCAATCATGGACGGTTGAAGCGTTGCATGTGATGCTGTCCTACTGCCGGCGACCAAATCAAAGCATTATCTAGAAATCAAAGAACACATCCATTAAAAATACTGATCTCTGTTATTCCTTTATTGTTAGTTACGCTAAGGACAATGCTTCAAAAACTTCCCGCTATATTTTACTGATTTAGGCGAGCGAATTATTTATTTCATAATTTTGTCTACTGATATCATCTTTTGTTTATCGGAGACTCAAAGCATACTAAAGTGATTCTTACTTGTGTATCTTTGTACTTGCTATGTGCGTGTTGCCCGAAAATTGTAGTTGGAACAAACATTATTTCTACAATTTGCTTGAGTCTATAACACCTTCTCAGCCCTGTTCAACCAAACGAGTTTCAGCAAAATTATAGCTACGATAGGAAACTATCTACTTTCAGTGGCATTGCAATATGATCCGCGCAACCAAATTTAAGAAGTGAATAACTCACTTTCCATCCCTAGAGTCCCATTTCTAGTTTAATCTGAATTTAAACGTGGTCCCGATTTCCTGCACAACGCTTGGAGCCAAAAAACTGCAATGTTTTGAAAGTATGTTGATGCTCCCAGTCGTTATTGCTGCACTGGTTTCATCGGTATTTGTTTTGGTTTCATTCTATCTGATCTATGAGCACATATTTGCCATAATGAGTCGTGCGAACTTCTGAAATGTTCGCTGCAACATCATGTTGTTAGCTGCATGTATAGCCTAAATTATTGTTGACAAATGGTTCATTATTCTCATCATACCATTTCACTAATTAAAGTACGTTTTCATCAAAATTATAAGGACATCGAACAAGTATATAAAAGAATCTAGCTTTCCTTACTGTATTATTATAAAAACGTGGTGCTTGAATCGAAAAATTGGTCGACGTTAGGTAACGGATCAAGAAGCATATTGGCGCGTGTAAGATTCCCCATGGATATATTTCTCTAGTGTATTACGTTGGTTAGAGGGAAAGTTTTATTTGGCTGGCTTTTCTGAGTCGGAGTTAGTTAGTTAGTTAGCTAGTCAGAATTCTTCCAAAACTTAACAATGATACATTAAATATTGGCAAAACATCACAAAAGTTTTATAAAATGCCGTGAAAATGACACGTGGTATTATAAAATATTTTCACGCATGGTTCCAACCATGGAGTAATAAATAAAACAAGCACTTGATTCGTGCACTCGAATATATAGGAAATACGAGAAAACAGAGAAATTTGGTTCAAAACATAATAGCTACTATGTCAGCGAACAAAAGTTTTTCTGATAAACCTAATTCGGGTTTATAGTGTAAAATGCTTCCGTACATATGAAATATTCATAAGGTTCTTTATTCCAGGTTCTTTCGTATCCGATAAATAATGCAACTTGCATTTGACATAATGATCGTCTGGGAAGCATGAATTAAACCGGTGGGCAGTGGACAGAATACATCGTATAATTAACCCCTGGTCAATAAATCATTCGATTCGCGAAGGCGTAGTCATCATACGTGTAATGTGTATTTCAGAAGATATTAGATAACAAAATGCGGATAAATGTTAATAATTCAGAAAGCTAGAAATTACCTGACAATATTCGTCAGCGAGAAGCCAACGGAGGCTCAAACTTTGGGCCCTGTTTTATAGTGCTTCCTATCTAACAACCTCTGTCCTCAATGCCGGTTACTCTGTGACATATCATATGGTTACTCGCAGTTAGATTACAGGCCGTGTCGGTGAAAAACAAAGGCGAAAACCACAAGTCACTTGTTTCATTTTATTGTGACATGTCAGGGAAGCACAGTTCCTTGGTCCCCTGTAGGGGTTAAACCCATGGCCGCCAGTAGATTGCATCCGCAAGCAGCTGCTCATGCCAATGAGCCACGGGGGAGTATGGTTTACCAACACGATGAAGACCTAACTGCGATATATTCCGACCCAATCTCCACTATCATGCAGTCTTCTGCTGGTGCCGAGGAGAGTAGTTAGCCAACGGGTTCAGGAATACTATTGCCAGTACCGTGAATTGACAAACTGAGGATTGGTAGGATTTGTACATGATTTAGCATGCCAATGACTGCATCCGTCGAGGAATGAGCAGCGCTAGTATTCATGATTCGTTAATTCAGACACGACAATGTTTGCTTCACAACTATTGGGCCTATCCAGTTTCAGCGAAAATTGTCAGGGAGGCCAGGTGTTGCTACAGCTGATTTCGGCCAGACCGTATCACCAGGCTTAAAGAGACCTTTAAATGACTAATAGTGGTGCTGTGAGTCTTGCAGTTGCACTTATAAAAACTGGTTTGCTTGCAACGTAATCGAAGGTAACGGAAGCACATGATTTGATTTGGTTATATTTTTAGGGCATATCTTATGATGCAGAGTACCAAGGGTAAACGTTGCTCACGACCAGTTATCAGAAGGAGTGGTTTTTGAACTGTCGATAAATGGACAGATGCTCGAGAAGATGGTAAGCATTTAATTAGGGCTGTATCGCCTTCAGGTGTCTAGCTATCCATAGACGACTAGCTCGTTTCCATATTAGTGAAACATAAAAGTTCGTGTTTTCTACTGCCTCCCATTAGTGTACTTTCATAGTTTACTCGGTGATCAAAGTGCAGCTGTTAACGTGATCCCCATTTTTTCCATCAAGTTGTAAAGCAAGATGGTGCCACACTTCTTGCGTACCTATTTTAAAGGAGTACTGCTGCAGCATTTCATAAAGTAGTCCACCACCACGAAAACAACCATGGTGTCTAGCAGTCACTGACGGTATACCTACGATGTCGATACGAACGATTCTTTTCAGAAAGGCAGCCGTCAGTAACCGCAGTGGACCGCAAAGAATATTTGTGGAGTTCTTATTCTTTACGCAATCGTCCGGCAGTATTTAATAATGTCACGTGGTGGATATGGTTAACAGAACCGATGCTAAGTTGCATCCCTGGTTTTATTCAGTTCTGGGTGTCCTACATCTTAATGAATTCTATGCATAACCTCCTGCATGTAGATGTGGGCACAACAATTCTTCATATATAGGCCTGTTTGTAGTGGAATGCACAGCAGCATCGCTGACGAGCAAATGTGGCTATCTTGCCCATAGTCAGTTGGTTTCCCCAATGATACCTACTAGCTCCTGATGTGTTGAGCTTTCTCCAAACTGGACGATGTGATTTTAAAGAGGCCCAGCTAGGGATCTTCCGAATTCAATGGAATCATTTTCTCGGTTTCCGCGCGTCCAGAATGACAGACATTACGCATGCCGCTACACACGGCGGTCATAGTATATGAACACTGATAGGCCCTCGAAGTACATTATTGATAAACCCATGTTTTTTGTTCGGACGCTGTTGATTTTCAAAATCGTATTTTTGCGATCTGTCCATCGGGTTTTTCTAAAGGTTTGGAGTCAGATTAATTAATGATATTCATTAGTCGCAGTCAACCTTTTGCCGAGCAGATAATGCATAAAATGCTGGAAACAAAACACCATCGTTAACAATTCCTACAATATCTGGCAATATTTGCGCTCTTTCTATGAAAGATTTATAATGGAACATGCGGCAACCTGTTTCATTTCTTGCGCCAGGCGTTGTGACAGTATAGCTAGGATCTCAATGTCCCTGGCATCTGCGTCCAAATAAAAGGCGCCAGTGGATGAACAAGTTCAGAGAAGGTGCAAATATACGCTTCACACAATGCAATTCGAAGTGTTTTACTTGCACCTTCCCGTAGAAAGGTTGCTCAGTCTATCCAATTTTGTTCATAGGACTGGCGATGGTAGTGAAATGTTAAACAAAGCGCCGAAAGTAAGGGTCAAGGCAAAGAAAACTCTGCACTTCGGCAGCTTGTTTGGGAGCTGTCATGAGCAGGCACGCTCGACGCAGGCTGCATCAAAACGCACTCCTTCCCAAGACACGATGCGACCCGTGGTAGTCAGTTCCTCTATTAGAACTTCATGGTTACAGAGTTGGTGCTTTAACTCTAGTTGCAAATATCGATCAAGCACCACTGTCGTTATACGATTGAGTTTTATTCAGTACTTTCGTGCACAGTTTTATCGTCCGTCTAAAGCAGATATTGTTTCAACGGTAATTCATCTATTGCTATATGTATTAAACGTTGGAAAGTTGCGATCGCATAGCCCAAAACTGGAAGGCATAATTTAGAAATCTTACAGACTGTATTGGACAATACTAGCAGACTACAACTGTTGTCTGGGTGCAGCGTGTCTTGTCTACAACCCGAAGTTACATGCAACGTAGTCAACCAACGTGATCCCCTCGGAGTTCCCATTGTGTCAAACATTATTAGCAGCGGAAAGGAGTCATGTCAAGTAACTGAGCTTTGCTAATGCTAATAATGAAAAAGATACCATTATTCACTTTACTTTTGGACAAGAACAATGGGTGACACATGAGGTAATTTGGATGGTCGAATTATATCACCTTTGGGATATTCCCCGAAATATCTAACCCTAAGCCACTGACTTATTATTCAGGCCCAACTCAAATAGCTTATGCATGTTGCGCTTGGGTACAACTCTCGCTTTGGCGGAAAGTAAGTTCTTGTCTAAAGTATAACAAATTAGTTGTCCAAGCGCCAAGATCAAAATACGTATTCCTCGGATTCCAACCACGTAAGAAGCAGCACATGCGCACCACCAACCAGCACCGTTATATCCTTCCTATTTTGTGGTGGTTGGCTGGATATGACAGTGATGAGTCTGAACAAACAGCTGAACATATTATCTGGCTTTTTAGTATAAATCAACACTTGCATGCGATATAATATTACAAATGTCGGATGTCCGTGTGGATTACACTCTGTAAGAGTAATATCTGAAACACTAATGTAAGGATGGGCCGCTGTAAGTTCATGCATATTCGCCAAAATCACCAGTGGATCAATAGCCAAAATATTTGTTTATTAAATCTGAAGCTACTGATTTAGGTGCAGCATGAGGTTGTGGATTCTGAAAGCAGATAGGTTTGAATGCGACAAAGTTACTTTTTAATAATGACGGTCTGAACAAATACGGCGACGTAAGTAACCAATTAACAATGGGGAGACGGGAAGACCTATAGGATTTTATCAACTCACGATAAGTGGCACATTTTTCAAATGGCATAGTTTTGCTAAGCTGCATTTATGAAAGCACAACACTACACAATTTGTGAAATGATATGCGCTTTAAGTACGTATATGTTTTATTCCTGACAGTGCGGGGCACTCCTGCGAAAGTATGCTCATGATAATACAAACAGGTATGATTGGTAATTGTATAAAAATATGACAAGTTAACCAGCAACATACCAGATTTGTGTTTCTGTATATATGTAAGTGTATGTGTTAGTGAGCGTGGTGAGTAAGCTTGTGAGATGTGACTGAATGTGTGAGTTGATTTGCTGTGTTCACCACCGTATGAAAGGATCGGAGGTACACTTCGAACTAGATGATGTTCGTGAAGTGGGATCCTCCGAAAGGGAAAGAGGCAGTGACATTATTTCTTGGCGAGTCACATCGCTATTAAGGATTGAGTAACATACTAACACATATTTGCTAGACGTATATTGAGCTACGCCAGCTAAGGTGGAATAGGATATTAAAAGTTATACCGAATTTGACAATATTAAAAGACTTGACTATTTTAATAAATCGCCGGATGGCAAGGGTCATTGATTTTTTCACAGATTAATGCTATGTACAAGGAAGCGAGAAACGTTGTTTTACAGTGGTGGCAGTAATGGCTGAGTGACTCCTTTTCTCTATATTTAGCCTTCAGTAGGAACCTAAAGTGTTGCTGCAGCTAAAATTCTCATGCATATATCCTTCACAGTTTGCAATGTTATCCTAGGTTCTCCTGCCTTAATAACTTCATTCGGGTGTTTACTTGGTCATCCGACTATACATTGCTACATATCTGAAGGCGTTATAGATTCGTAAACTAAGTACTGAGTCAACCGTATGCACGCAACTGCAAATGTTGATTGCAAGCGGTATTTCCCACGCTGGTCTGAATTTGCAAAATTTTCGATAACACTTATTGACAAAGATTTGACGTCTTTGGATGCTAGCGTCAAACCGTTGTCGCAACTGTCTGCCGCACAAAACTATTTGCGTCAAAATCTTGATTGCAATATATTGTCTAAGTTCGCTAGTACAGTTTATCATAGATCACCGTAATTTATTTGCATGGTCGTCTATACATGTTATTTGCTGCATAACATATACTACCCATCAGCAAAAGGGACGCAAACTTAAGGTTGCTTCGAAGACGAATTACTCAATGCCGAAAGAATGTTCAAAACAGCATAAATTGTAAATAATTATATTTGAAATTTTTCATGCTAGTGCGCATGTCTTCACAAAACATTGTTATATAAAGCTATTCACTTTGAGTGTGGGTGTCAGAAATAAGTGTTGGCAGTTATTATGATTGATTGGCGATCCTTGACTTTGATATATACATTAAACATAGTTTTAAATATTTTTTAATTATCTTTGGGTAGTATGAGCTATAGTTGCACTATCTAAACGGAAACTAGAGTTATTATGCCTGCACTCTTAAGCACGAATTCTGGCAAAGTGTAAACGTGTTAGTGTCATTTTAGAATGAGATCTAACCATTTGCTCTATTTATAGCAACATGCCAAGCATACGAGCAGGGTCCAGGTTACAAATGCACCAATAGTAGGTTCCCCACCACGCCGCATACTGTGATTTGGCTGCTTTTAGTAATTCGATATCATATGGCGTATATAGTATAGATTTATAAAATTTACATATGTACACAATATATCAATTAGCGGTTAAAGGCCAACCAACCTCAGTTCATTTAAGTCAACCAACTAGTATGCGTGACATTCAATTTAGTAACGTATTCACAGCAGTAGTTACCATCCTCCGTAACTCAGTTTCCTTAACCACAGGTTAGTAATGGTCGCTTTTCTTACTAGAGCACCAAAGATGCGAGAAGGAATGCGCACTGCTGCTGATCTCCGAAAAAACGAAACGATCATGCAGTGCTTGTTTGTTCGTGTGGCGGCTGTGTGACCGTGACTATTTGTAAAGAATCGCCATTTATAACATTTAATTCTCTCAATTACGCTATTGCAGCTATTATACAGTTGCTGTCATTCCAAAAGTCATTATCTGCGTTGACTTCACTTTTGTGATCTACTTGGTGTCAACGTTGTATACAAATATGAACTTACCTGACCATGAGAATATACTCGCGTCTTGCATCATGGAAGAGTCAGTTTGTGTATTTATTCATTTAAACTGTTGTAGCAAAACGTCTCTTTAAAAAACTGTACACAGTTGCCGAAAGCAAAATAGTATCGACAGGGATTACCACAATACAAATTTTGTAAGATATTAAAATTTACAATTTGCCACAATAATTTGACCACACTTTTAAGAAGCGGGAGTTATGTGCGATCAGGGTGAATAAGGCATGTCACATAAATTCGAGAAGAAAGGTTGTTATTTTTGTTATTATTCCAAATAACGTGCAATAAACTGGATAGTTTCCAAGAACATATGAGAAGGAAATTTCGAGGCGGTTTAATATTCACATCGCATAGTACGAATAGAGGAAGGGAAAAATCCGGCGACATCATTGCCGACACAAAGTGAGATTTCAGTCGCATTGAATTCTTAGTGAAACCATTTCGTCCATCCCTTTTCGAATAATATGTGGTTTGCAACTAATCACTTATGTCACATCGGTGAGCATATCATAATTCAGTTAGGTGGTTAAACATGCTGCGCGCTGTATAACTAAATATCAAAAATCCCCGTAAGCGAGTCTACTTATGGGAGCAAGAAAAATTAATATTACACAGTTATGCACGTGGATTGGCGCCGAAGACGCAAGGTCGTAGTTTGAAGAAATTAAAATATTTTATCTATCAGGAAAACAATGTGGTTGCGGGAAAACGTTGAATTATATGGATCTAACGATTTTCTCAACTGTTGCGCTTAACAATTTGACTAATCTCTGATTTTCAAAAGGTTAAACAAATCTGCTGATATCTGCAACATGAATTTCACCTAATAATTTAAAATAACAATATCATTTTACCACATTCATCGGGTGACGTGCACATTTCGTGCATTCTTATCGGCTTTAATTGATGCAAAATTGACAAGTTATGCCATGAAGTTCCTTCCTTGACATCATTTTCATCCGATAGTGACGGGGTATTAAACACAAACTAATATACATATCGCATGAATTTTTCAACTCTCCAATACGGCGGCAGACGTATTACACTGCAGATTACTACAAAGCGTTCTGTAAGGTAAAACGAATGAAAGTGGTGTTTATTTTTAATCCTGGTAAAGGCAGCAGTTGTTTTCTTGACAGACTAGATTATGTATTAAAAATGGAGAAAATATTGTCGGATAACACAATATTCAAGCCAGATATTTATTCGACGCTGTCCGATTAGTCCAGAAGTAATTGTGTCGTGAATTACGTATATTTATGTTTCATGATTTTATCTCAGGAAGACTATAAAGCAACAAGTCCAATGGGCACACAGACTCTGCAAGTGTGTGGTTTACCAAAGTTGCATAATCAGTAGCACTTATGTAAACATTGTTCTCCATGGTGGATTCGCGTTTGGTGCCCTTAATAGATCGATGAACTGTATACTTCAGCCAGTAAGAAGATCCCTACTAAAGTCCATTCTATCAAGCATCTTCGGAGTAACTCAAAATTGGGAAGCACAAATATGTCCAACAAGCGCATGCGTTCCTTTTTCAAACAGTCGCTTTTCACTAAAGCTCCGTTGAATGAATCTGTCAACCACCTACGTACATTTAACACAAAAACAATGTTTGATTACAGCTGACCATGGAAATGTTGAAAAACTGGCTCCTACTGTGTACAAAAGAATTTATGTTTTCTTTCAAAGGAAATGCCTATAAACAGATCTTTGTTTTGTCTATGGGCAGCACTTTGGGCAACTTGATTGTCAGCTTGTACAAACGTGACGTTGACCATATACTGCTATTCGTAGATTCAGATGAATACATTATGCTGGCAAACAAAACGAACAACCTTGATAAACGTAGTCTTAATGGGACATGTAAAATCAAGCATGACAATTGTCTGTCATGCTTAAACTTACTGCTCACACAACGAGCAGATGGTTCAATGCAAATGTCGGTCTATCAAATAGCAACCTGTACAGCTCTGTACATACAGCTTAAAATACTTTCGCCCATACCACAATTGCTCTTTTTTTGAAGTTTTTCACGAGAATATATGGTTTTTACCACTGATATACTGGAAGCAAAGATAAATCTACTGTTCCCGGTGCTACAATCTAATTGTTAGCCACTGTATTTCAAAAGCGTTTTAAGGACACAGTGAAAACAGAACGAAAGTTAACGGCTTAAGCGAAACCGGTGATGACTTACGGGTGACAAAATGATGAAACTCACTACGATACGAATATGCCGTTCTATGAAGAAGGCATACAATTCAGTGGAGCTGCGCTTGCATATGTCCACAAGACCACTGATTTAGTGTTCATTGAAGAAACCGGTGTCGAATCAGTGCACATCCAAATGATAATACACATTTATATGTGGTTTTGGAGACAGCAATGCTAGGTGCACTTATCGAAACCTAGTTGTCCAAATCAAGGAAAACTCGTTACGAAGTGACCCCGCAAAGAGATGGAACCTATAACGATTTCACTAGACGAATCGAATAGTACGGCTCCTGCAGCAATTGCGCGGCATTTCCTGAACTTCGGTTGCCAGGTAAACAGTGCTGAGTCATTCACAGCCTTAACAAATGTTTGTCGTTTAATAATCAAAGGTGATGATCTATACCATAGTTGCCTCTCGTCGTCTGGACATACTGGGACTGGCCGAAACATAGTTAAATCCTGATGTCACCACAAAGGAATTCCAGCTTAGTGGCTTCTCGTTCTTCCGGTGCAACAGATTATCAAACAAGCACAGTGGTGTGCTGTTATACATTCGGTGTTCGCAGTACTGGAGACTGTTTAACACCTAGCGGAGCGAATATGGCCAGTGCAATCAACTATGGTGCTAGATCCTCCTCAAGCAGGGTGAATTGTTTGTGGGTGCAGCTTATCGCAGTACGCGAAATCCGTGTCTGGATTGATTGCCGCATGTAGAAACTACATGAGTGGGCGCCGCTCTGCATATGGGCGATTAAAACTCCACTCCAATGATTTGGCCTGCGGCACAACTTCTCCCCATGCACTGTGAAAGCGAGGTGCAATTTGCGGAGATGATATTTGAGAGTGTGGCAGCACAACACTTCTGCCAACCGATGCGCGTTAGACCGCATTCCTCTCCATCGTGCTTGGACCTACTATTAATCAATTGCGAGCAACATGTACAGGTAATCCAAGTCCGGCAGCCTCTGGCGATTAGCGCCTACTCGATGGTCTTAGTCAACCTGGAACCGCTGTTGCCAAAATCGTTTCCGCTGGAGACTCCTACAATTACTGGAAGTCGCACTTTGAACGTCTCAATCGTGCCGCAATATGGTGAACTGGTCGCTACCGCAGGATTCGTATATGGAAGACTGTTGGACTTTTATAGATGTCGGTGTGCAATCGTTCGTCGTACGTTTTGTAACCCACAAATATAGGAAAGCTGGAGTAATGAAACCACATTGGTTTGACAAAGTGTACGATCAATTGGCCAGTCGGCGACGCGTTTTGTGGAAAATATTCCTACAGTCTGGCTCTGCCCATGATTATAAGGCGCACAAAGACCGTGGAATATATGCGACGGAACAAAAATGCGAAAGCGTCGACAGCTCGAGGAGGAGCTTGCGACCTCAGCGGAGACGCCCCAAGAACATTTTTGCATAAGTGAAGCGGCACCAGAGGTCCGCAAGTGAAATAGAGCTGTGGTAGAAGGAAGTGACAAAAATCGCTAACCTCCAGCACTGAACGTGCTTTTTTACTGGCGGAGAACTTCGCTTCGGTTGTTAAGATTGTGCATGCGCCAATGCCGAACCCGGCATGTGTGCAGCAAGTATTGAATTCGAGAGCCTGGACCGCAGTGAAGAAGATTTATGCAGGCTACTCGCAGGCAAGAAAACTGTCGGACCAGATGGACTCCATTCACTTATCTTGACGTGCTTATCGGCCATTACCTTGCTTTTCGTGACAAATCAGTTCAGCAGATCATTTTCCGAGGGTACATTGTCGAGCGACTGGAAATGCGCGGTAATGAAGCCGCTTCCAAAACGCGGTGACAAACGCAATCTAGCTAACTGCCGGCCGATTTGTCTTACCTCTGTGTTGGCGGTGGAGTTTCAGTAGATATTGAAAACGAATTTCTCCGGCTAGTAGAGTCAAAAGAAAGCATAACGAAGGCACAGCACGATTTAATGAACGATCGACCATGCACCACCAACCTAATGGTTGAAAGCCTTAAATCGGGGGAATTCAGTTACCCTTATATATTTGGATTTCAAAAAAGCATTGCAATGAGAAAAACGCATCCGCTAGATGGAGTTTTAAACTTTAATAAATGTCTCGTTTTCAATGGATCCAGTCCTTTGTATTATTTCATTCTTATCCCTTGTGACATCTGAAATTTGGTATACAAACTCGGTGCACACATTGCATATTGCTAGGTTGATATGAGTGAAGGTCACACACAGAAACCTTTTGGTTCATGTAGCATAATGTATTGTCCCACTTATGTGGGATTGAAACACACTAGCATCACCGTGTGTAACGCAAAGATTCTCTGACACCTACTGCTCAGGTTAGCCTAATCTTCTAATTGGCAAGGTACGAAGGTAGAGCAGAATTGTCCGGATGCACACAAAGTTTTATTTTTACAACAAAGTATGCGTTATATTTCCTCTAAGTACTCTCCACCAGTGTTAATGCACAGTTCCGTGCGCTCAAACCATTTAAAGAAGCAGCTATACCATGTCGAAGCAGGTAACTCCTAGAGAAGCTTAATAAATGCCTCTATTGCAGCTTCTGGGGAATCGTAGCGGAATCCACGCGTCATGTGCTTGACAATTGGAAAAAATGCTCATACAAATCCGGGTCTGGACTGTAATGCTGGTGACGAACCTCCTGGATACTTTATATATCCAGTAACTATGCGAATACATGGGACCTGAGTGCAGATGCTTTGTCACGGTGCAACTAAAACCCTCGTGCACGAGTTCTTGGACGACGCCTGGCTGCAGCTTCCAGTGCTTTTGCCAGAGTGGGTGGCATACCAGTCTCCGGTGACTGCGCGTTACTGTACGAGCTGTAGTGTAGCCACAAGACTGGTTTTGGCCATGAAAACAACCGCCATCTTCTTTGCCACACTGTGCTCACGCCGAAATTTCGGAGGTGATAACCTAAAAACTGTCATCCACTGAGCTGATTGTTGCTTGGGCTCTAGTTCGAAACTGTACACCGAGGTCTCAGCTCCGCCTTTGAACGTCCACCATAAAACTTAGTAAGCACGGTGCGGCACTAATTCACGCGATATGCTTTCTGGTCCTCACTGAGCTGACATGTTACCCATTGAACGCAAACCTTTCTGAGGCTTAGGTTCTCATGTTGTTTTATGTGGATTGATCCCGATGAGATCCTGATTGCTTTTCCCAGCTGTACCACAGTCACCCGCGTGTCCTGCGCTGACGTTGCTTGCAAAGCAGCAATGCTGTGCATGGGGGTGCCCTCCACAGGTCGATCACATCATACCTAATTATTCACAGAACGCCTGCCACGCTCGATTTCTGCAAATCACCCTAACACGGTGGTTCTTGTAGACGCACCATCGTCAAATGCAGCATATAACATCTCAACATTATGGTGTTGTTTAAAACCGTACTTATAGTCAGTGGATATCATAGCTTCCCACTGACATCGACTGAGTCCCGTACCTACATAACCAGAGTATAATAAACATTATAAATTCTGAGGTGTGCTGGGTTGCTGATATATGGTTCTGTGACTTGAAATCACTTAATAATATTCAGAATAGATTGCAATTCACAATGGTTTGTTCAGATCATCTGCACCAAATAGGTGTACGGTGTATCCAGAACCTTATTGCTCTTCCCTCCTATAAATCAGTGTTAAGCCGCCGTATGTTGAGAGGAGTTCATTTTTACGTGCAACGCAAAGCCATTCTTTTTTGATCAATTTGCATTGTTGTTTTGCCACGTCTGTGCCGAAAGCATTGATCATTGTGGCATTCACTTTAGCAGTTTACTTGTCTGCAAGTAGGACCTCATCCCGGGTAAGTTTTTGTTGTTTCATTAATTCTAGTGACATCATTAGGCGAACTGTTTCTAAGATTAGTAAGTATTTCTAAAATGTGCCGAAAAATAATCAAATCACAAATATGAAGCAAAGCATAAGTGGATGCGGTCCAATGACTGACGGGTACAGGCAGTATTGAGAATGTTACCTATTATTTCTGGACTACGATCACCGACCACAATTGCGTAAGTCATTGTTTACTACTAGTAGGCAACAAGGGATGACAACAAAAGGTATGGCAGAGTTATAAGTTTTGCTACTGCGCGAAGCGCACTTCAATTATTCAATCGGCCTTTATGCGATAAAAATGCACCTAAGTCAAATTTGCATTCTGGGCAAATCGCTGTGTAAATTCAGCAGGAAGACTACATAGTAAATATAGGTGCACATATCCAGAAACGTTTAAACGCGGTTTCTTCATTTCGAAATTCGTAAGAGTGACTACTCTACATGTAATAAGAGAAAATATTTTTACATACAACAAAGTACCTACGTCGTTATCATAATGTGTAGTTTTTACGTTAAAACCATTTGTTTACTGTGTGTACTCGTTGTACATTTTAGGGCTTCTACAAATTTGTTGGTTTGCTTCAATTACTCAGTAAAAACAATTTTTAAGAAGGTAAATAACATCATTAGCAATTTAAAATATTTATATCTACCGGTTATCTTTGCTTAACTAACAATGCTTGATAGCTACTTTTAGTGTATGAATCACATTAGGAAAAAATCAAATTTTACCTCTATTTAACCTCCGTTAGTTGTAACCACAGAGTACCCAAACGCACAATAAACATTCTGTCGACTCATATATAGCAGTAAACTAAACATTTGTACTTGCTAAGAAGCCAAGTTTAGTCAGAATGAGCTTTACATAGCCAGACGAAGGTACCTTCAACAATTAGTGTTAACGACTGCAAAAGTATACAATTGGCACAACTAATACGTAAATTTGCATGCGTGAATAAGTTACGTGAATCTCACAAGCGCAAACATTCCCACTTCATATCGATGACATTTGCTTCAAAGATACCAATTGTGTAAATACTGAATTATGCAAATCAGGTAAATACCGCGTGTTGAGCAACTGTGAAGAGTCAATACTTGACTGCAACATACTATTTGGACGTGCGTAAATACTGAAATATAACATCACAAAAGAGAGGGGAAAATCGGTTCTTAAGAAAGCGTTGAAAGTGATCAAATCATGTATAAATGTACTCACCGGTTCTTAATTTGCTGCCGTTTGCACAGTCAAAAACGGGAAAATAATGAACAACCGACGTATCATTTGCTCGTGTAAGGCAAATATGCTTAAGTGCATCAATATGGTCAAATAGTTTGAGAAATATTTAAACAATTCTCTAGCAATGGGATAAATACCATTATTGATATATTTAGTTGCAAATTTATTGCCGGATTAGATATCGTTAGACACAATAATGTTTACACTTTAGGGACTTAAAACGCTAATAGCTCAATATATATTTTCCACTGAACTGTCATTCACAATAAGAGTCCAGATTGGATTACTGGTGAGCAGTTGGTGCAATAAGGTAGGGTAGGGCCAAACCACGTAGTAAGGAGGAGTTCCTTAGCGAGTAACAAAAATCTAGGGTTATCTGACTTCAGTGATTCATTTGTGCACTTTTATGGACTAATTAAATTCACCACTCTGTCACTTCCACGTAATTTACTCCTTCGTTATGAATACCTAGTTTTAGAAAACAACTTATATGTCCACCATCCGTAAGTAAAGTTTAATTTTGTACTTGACTATGATTTGGGCGTTGTAAAAATACGAGCTGAAAATCAGAGGCAAAGAAAGCGTACCTATACTATGGAGATAGACTCAGCGTTAAGCAAATTCTAATCGACTTCCAACATAAATTATGACAATGCAACTACCTTCACGTTCATCAAAGATCAAGTTGGTCACTAATGTTCAAAATAATTATGGAAACAGTGTGGTTAAATTTTCCCGGACCCGATTGTAGAATAAAGGTATTTGATCTGAGTACCTACCTTACATGTATATGCCAGCTGCCTATTTCTTTTTATTTGTTTTATCACTGGTAAATATAAACTTTCCAATTTTTAATTTGATGGCAGCAATGAATGACCATAATTTTGTGTTGCCAATAAGTACTAAAAATACAACGATGTCCCTTCATTATGTAAAGCCAGGAAATCTGTGAGACAGTTTTAGTTGGGCTCGAGTGATGCTTGCAATTAGGAAAATTTACAACTCAATGTTTTAGTCTGGTTTTGAACAAACCCAATATCCCTGGCCTTACAATAAAAGAGCAGCATATCTTTAGGGTGATGTGTGAGTTAACACGTTGATGACAGAAAGTTTCTTTCATTCTAGTAAGCAAATCGACTTGGCTGGTTATAAGATGAAGCAGATATGCAGGCTGCACAAGCTAGTTTTAAAATGATGCTAGTCAGTGTCGCCTTTGTCTATCTCTAATATATTTTTTGGCTGAAATCGTAGAAAAACACAAGTTGGATGGCAACACACATGTTGTGATCAGTTTATAAGTTTATATCCTCAACCATATTTAGGTAGCATAATAAATCAACTATATGCCCAGTTAAGAAAAGTTAGTTTTGTCCTAAATTGTCCCACTCCGTATAAAATCGAACTTACTCTTTCATCGAAATAAAATGTTGACAGCACAGTTAATTCATACATAACATTAATACATAAAATGCTGGTATCACACCGAATTTGTCTTCTTAGTTAGGGTTCGTTTAATTTCGGGATATTTTTCTCATTTTACCCTGCCAACTACATATATGCATAACAAATACAAAACAGACACTGAGAGATTAAATATTTATGTATATAGTTTCGCTACAATCGACAATGGGTAACCACCATAATGTCTTGCTAAATACCTTTGAAAGCATCAAGCAGTGATGTACAAGTGACTGTTCTTTCATAAAATTCTTCCAAAATTTGGGTTATCATAACCAACGCTCCACAAGTGTAGCAAGGTTTTCCACAATTATTTGTGCCCTCCGAGTGCAATCCAAATTAACCTTGTTTTGTAAGGCTGAAGTTAATAAAGATAATTGAAATTTTTTGACTGAATAGGTATCGCCATGCTGGAACCGTGATAATGTTGGTTTTATAAATTATGATTTGTTAGCTTTCCTGGAGAGTTATAAAATTTCACAACCATCCACTACGTAAGCGCGGCTCGTAATTAATTGAAACAATGCTATAATGCTAGTCTCTTGCGAACAGTGGCCGACATTTCGGGCTCCTTTTTTATAATGTTTCTTATTTGAGCAAACCAAACTTAGGTTCACTGCATCTTTTAAAACTGAAACAATGCAGCAGATTTTTTTGTATAATGGTATCAGGGCGGTAAACTTGTACTGTCACAAACGTACACGTATCTTTAGACAATGTTGTGTTTATTGGTTTGTATATATTATATAATATTATTCCAGTGGACACGAAATCTGTGTAATCTTTGTAAGGTATAACGAATATTACTCTAACTCTTCTATAGTGAGAGCTTTGCATGGAATAAAATTGTTTCATGAATTAGGTTGATTATTGTTGTTTGATAATCACTAAGTTAGTAGCGGATAAACTGAAATCGCTCCGGCTCCGATGTGGGAACGCGGGAAGTGAAATCCGCAACTGACGCCTGCATTTCGGCCTCTGGCATGTAAAAAGTGGACGGTCTGTCTTCAGAAGTTACAAAAATATACCAATTTGTATGTGACTGTGGAAACAATTATGGAAGCAGAACTAACAGGAGTCTGACTTCCCGAATAAAGGAGCAGGTACCAAGACGGATTCATCATGAAGTTGCCCATATTGCTATCCACGTCAGATTCTATGTTCGTGCAGACAGCCGGCTTCCTCCATAGGCAAGCACCTATTAGACTTGTGTCACCTGAAAGAGCTAGGCTCAGCGTTCAAAATGGTATAACGTCAGACTAACACTCGCTTCTTCGGTTTAGCTGTAGCTGTCGCCATAAGGCGGATGAAGCCAGCTTTAGGTGTTCAGAAACAATTAATTTTTAGCCTAAAGCTGCCTCGAACATAGGGGTGAAGTTCCGTCATTTGTTCTGCACCTCAAGCTTGTCTGGTTGCACCCATTGTTAGCTATATATTTGAATATCGGTTATTGTTAATGGTACTGAGTAGACAGTACAAAATGCATGCAGCTACCAGACTTCGTCTTCTTTCCCTGCTTTTCAAATTATTTTTGGGCTCCAAATAACTAACCTTGGCTTGGCAACACAGACGTCGCCGAAGATAACTGGCATCAGAAGTTGCAATACGGGTAAGTACATCCAATATTTTTGCTTCATTTTTACTTCTATTTATCAGTTAGCAGTAGTGCGTGTGAATTACTAGAGAACTTGATGTAGTTATTTGGTATTAGCTAACAAATATTACTACTGACTTCCCTGAATATATATGGTCAATATCATTGTTCTTGCGCTAAAGCGAATAAAATGTTTAAATGCACATGCAATGACAGCAGCAGGCGACGCGTCTGGTTACATTAGATGATAAAGTTAAAAGAATATCGCACACATTCAAATGTTCAGATACTAAGGTTATGTGAATAAATCGCCGGACAAAAATGGGATTTATGTACCATAGCTAGTCCGTAAACAGGCAACTGTATGCCATTTCATGTCTATAGGTTCCCGTGCAGTGCATACACTTCATTTGAATGTTAATATTTTTACAACAGATATGCAGTAAAGAAACTTTATAGTGTTTGTGTGTTTATATTCTTCCGTTGCCAAATCTCTCTTTAAATTCTGTAGGCTCAACTGTCGCAACTATCGACCGTATGCATGATGCACAGTCATGAATTGCGTTAGCACCACATAGGCAAACGGACTTTAGCTATTGTTTAAAAGTAAAATATATATACTAACACTTATATCAGAACTGCACTTCGCTTTCATCTTTGATATATTTCCGCATAGTTGTATTTCGCACTAGTTCGCCGTCAACGATTTGCTGGCAACTTATTTTTAGTGTGTTGAAGTGATCAAGCCCTAATTCGCTACAGTTGAATTGTTAGTAAAAATGTACGAAATTAGAAAGTACCAAAGTGATGTACTAATGTGATGTATTATCATAATCAATTATACATCACTGGTGACTCCATATTAGCAGTAATCTTTCTTTGCTTTTTATGCCATTTGGACTGATGGCAGTGTGTAAACGAGCGCCAGCCACGTCCTTCGCATGCATGACAGCGGCTGATGATTTACACATCATTGTAGTGGAACTACTGGTCACACGGCTGAATAAAATGCTGTTAATTAGTTGTTGCCGTTTAAAAAAGATCTTAACGAAAACGACATTGATCACCGTCACACGTCCGCCTTAAACCGCATTTGCGCAACCGCCTATTTGTACGTAATACACATCACACAAAGGTTAGTGCGTCGCGACCCACTGAGCAATCTGCAGTACAGTCTGGCCTCTAACGTTATCTATTAATTTACCTGCAGCTGAGGTAAATTTACATTAGCAGGACTGATCGCAAAGCACCTTGTTACCACTAGCCATTACGTGGGCACAACAAGCCATTTCACAATACTGCGTGATCGTAGTCCGAAACGGTTGGCAATCGGTGAAATGTTGTTGAACACGTAGAGCCCTCACGCATTTTGCACATGAAGGAAATTAAAACAATCAGTAAGATTGTGTAGTCCAGATTATCCTACTGAATCTTGTTTATATAAAGTTGTCTCCCAATTTAACTTTGAAATTTTATTGTACGTATTGCGTCAGCGACTGAAGGAACAATTGCAACACTAACATATCACGTTATTTCCTTCGTGCTGATTTGATAAATTGGTTAAATGTGGCAAACGTTTTCACATTGCAATTATTATTCCGTCGTAGTTTTGTGCCGTCGTCTTCCATAGCATTTTGATGCTTGTAATTACCGCCTCATTTTAGAGTACCTTAATGACAGTCGGTTGCCGAAAATCCGTCGTTTCTAGACGGGAACCCTGTTAAGTTACACAACCATCCTTGTGTTTGTGCTTGCCGATGGGTTTTCTTTGTTTGTACATAGCAATGACACGTTGCAGCGCATGATGACGGCTCTCATTTTGACAACGGTCAATTTCGTATTTACCATCCATTGCAAGCAAGTCATTTTGTCCTTTTTAGCCGTCAAGAGGAAGGGAATCCATTAACCAACAGCTAATCCGTAATGCTGAAGACGTTCTAGGGAGTCCTAAACTATATAGTGCTACCTACATAGCGTACTTTCAAATGACTCCATGTGACAAGCGTGTAACGCAGCCGCATAACGAAGGCGACCGTTGCGTTTTATAAACTGAAAGTCACCAGTTGACCATTGGAAAGAGGCTGTCGATAAACAAGTCGACGATTTTGTTCGTCCATCTTTTACGACAGGTAAAGCTGAATGCTCTACCGGAATGAGTTTCCTTATAATAAACGCAATCATTAACAATGATTGTGTCGGACATTGTGCATCGGTTGGTGTGACAGTTGAGTGGGTGCAGAGAATTGCATAGTTCCACTGCGACACCTGATGTGGCTCGGGTATGTAAGCCGTAAAGATTTGACAAGGATATTCCAGCAGCTGCTATCTAACGGACTTAGTGGGGAAAATGGCCTGTGGGAACATCGATGTTACCTTACCAGGACATGACGAAGGTGAGTTTATCGCCAACTAATATTAATTTCAGATATTATGAATCACAGGTAGCTATTCAGCGCCAATGGCATGATGTTATCAATGGGTGGTTGATGAATTACTGTAAGAAGTCACTATTGATTGCCAAAGAAAATCTCCGTGACCGGAAGCCACAAGCGCCAATGGATTCTAGGCCATCCAGTTCCAGCGCATGGTGCTGTAATACATGCGACCTCGAGATCCTCAGCCAGGCTTACCTGATAAGCCAGTAGCGTGGACACGATTTGCCAGTATCAAATAGGCGATGAGTAAAAGTAATACGTAAGCATCTTCAGCGCTGCTTGCGATTTCATTTACGATCCAGGCCCATAATGCTGCCGATGTGCACGTGTGTTGCATCATCGCTGCAGTTGGTTTGTATGTGTGCTTGCGTGTTGCATTGTTCTTCTCAGCAGTTCGCTAATGAATGATATTCCCAAGATGGCTGCGCTTTTGTGAATGTCGTCATGGAGCCTAGCTGTAAGAAAACCGCCACCTGTAATTTACTGGCTACAGGGGACAGTTGGTCATTGCTTATTTTATACTGATTGCACGGTCCTCTTGGCCATGATAAGCTCAGAAGGGGTAATATGTGTGCAACTCGGCCTTAACACAAACCTGAGCGTTCACTTCATGCATCTGGCAGAAAGTTACAGCCGCCCGGGACTCAACAGAACAGGGTTGAAACGTAACGAACAAACTCGACACAACGAACAGTGCTTTCTAAAATTCCTAAAGAGACTATTTCTTTGCAACGCTGCCTCCGCAGCTTAGCTCGTCTGGTGGGAGCACCGTGTGAGCAATAAGCGTGCTCGACGTCGTGTATTTGGTGCAGAAAGAGCGACGGAACCGCTCTGCAACATTATATCACGCACCAGGCTCCGATCGGTAGGTCATGTTGTACACTCCAGCCAACGGACTCCCGCATGCTGCGTTGGTTGCTCTCCCGGGGTCTGGATGGAAACAGAGGAGAGGTGGACAAGTGTCGACTTGGCCAATAGGAATGAAATCATTTACTTCAAATTTCGCGTCGATTGGTGGAGTCCGAAGGACGATGAACACGTCTGGCTATATACATTCGTTGATAGGGCAAGGAGCCAACCGTAATGGCGTTTATGTTATGAGTTACTTTGTCCCTCCCTATCCCGCTTATGTACCGTCTTCAAGCTCGATTCTTTTTTGACACGTGAATATGTTACTAATTTGTCTGTCGCTCGCTTTTTAAAATTCTAGAAATTCAGCATCTTGTTTTTGGTTTGTCTTATCTTTATGCTTTGGGACACAATAGTTGGATTTTGTTTCTTACCTTCGGCTTATGTGTAATGATGATGATGATCTGCTTAGCATGGCAGTAGCTGATGCCAGTTGCGTCATGTTGTGCCTAGTTGACAATGTTATTTTTCTGTAGGATTCCCGAGGACGGTCAGCAGTGTCGTTTACCTAACATAGAGCCGGATTTACATTAGCGTATAGCACGTTACACGTCTCGTGTGAAAGGCGGCGAAGCCACATTTATTTCAGAAATGCTTCGTCAACGGTCTAGGATTAGACTACACGCTGCATCTTGCACAATAGTTGGGATGCTTTTAGACCGTCTAGCTCGGTTCCGCTGAGTCGGTGACGCTTTCGTCGTTTAACATACCAATCTGACTAAAAACGACTGCCCTTAGTTCCTCTTAAGTCTTCTACGGTAGGAACAATAAAATGTCATCGAGATCAATAGTGATTTGCCGAAAACTTGCCGTAACAGCGTGGTGGAATTCGACCATCTCAGATCTAACCACACGACAGAAAGATGGACTGGAGCTGAGTAAACCAGATTTTCGGTTTACGGTCTCGAAAAAGCATAAGTGAAAACGTTTTACTGCTAACAGAGGCATCGGAGACCATAGGATTAACCACCATGATAAAAAATATCCAGAGCTAGCGAAAATGGATTCGCGAATCAATAGAGGAGTAATGAAAAAAACGAACATAATAGTTGACCAAATCCAGAATAGTGGTTAGTAAAGGACTTTCGACAAATCTTTGAAGTCATGATTATCAAGTATAGCGCAACCGACCGTCAGACGCTATATGCGCAGGAAAAGCAGACCATTTGGCGAAAATAGGTGAAATCATTATTTGGTGAAGGGTAAAATATTGCTGCGTTGACGGGCATCTAAGACGCTGTAGCTAGCGGAGATAAGAAAGAATGCACTATGAACGCAAGGAGCGGCGTTCGCTTCGCGTCCGGATCTATGAGGTTGGCAGCATTCAGTTCCAGACTTCCCCGTCAGTGCGCCTTCCATAGGACAGCTTTCAGATGCCTACGCATAAAGATGGACCATGGGTGTTTTGCGCGGCATCACCCACAGCTCTATCCACACACACATTTCTAGTGTAAACCCGAAGGAATAAGACCTGGGGGCATGTGGTTTGGAGGCACGTAGCATCAACGCAGCCGACCCGCACTCTTTCAACATACACAGCAGCAGCATTCATGTACATCTATGTAGAAAATCATGCGTACCAGACGTACACAAGTCGGTGTCTGGGCCGTTGTCAGCTCCACATTGGATGAAACCACGCTGTGAGCGTAGTACGACCACAAGGACTGTGTACACCGCTCCCCTCCAGAAACGATTCACACTCTCCTGGAGCCAGTTATCGAGGAGGAGGGTGATAGGCAGGTAGGCACCTTGTCAACGTTTATATCAAGCGCAGCTACAGCGGGAATGTCCAGCAACAGGAAATCACGTGGTGATAATAACAACTCAAATAAATCAAATTAACTTCACGGATATGCCGACATAATTATTTGCTAAATCATTAAGTAAAAGGAATGGGTTATTAACAAATCTGCGATAAACTCAGTCGGAACAAGAGAAAGATGTTACAAACGCGAGGAACACCAATAAGTTGATCACCTTTCTTTTAAACAACTTGTGCAAGTAAATAAAAGAACATTTAGGTAGGTATTTAGGTAACATTACAATTAGGCAATTAAATCACATGTAATAAATAAACATCACGCACGGATATATATATATAGGTTGTGTTTGAGGTTTCAACAAGTTGATGCCACGATGATTCGTACAACATTGCTTGCTCCCTTTGCTTTTTACATTATTAGCACAAGGGCATCCTTCAGCTCAGCCGGCACCTCCTCCTCAATCCATACGCCTTGCACCAAGTGCTGCAGCGCAGTCACCAACACGGGTCCGCCGTGTTTCAATACTTCAGGCTGGATCCAGTCGGCCCCGGCACACTTGCCGTTTCGCAGCTGAGCAAGCACTCCCTGCGTCTCATACAGTGTCGCCGTGTCCGCCAGACTCGCCTTTACATCATGATGCTTCAGGCCGATCAAGTTAGGCCAGTCGATCTCTGAGCGTTTGTTCAAGAGACAGTCAAAGTGTTTTTGCCAGATCTGCATTATGTCTGCAGTCTGCGTGCAGGTAGCGCCTGAACTATCATCGATCAGCGTCCTCAGCGTCTCCACACTAGGTCCATACACCGCCTTCAAGAAGTCAAAGAATTCCTTGTGTTATCGACATTAGATGCTACGCGTGTTACGTGCCACCGAGAGTCCTATAACCCTTTGAATCCTGAATTAACTTACCTATAAGTTTTGCATTGTTTGTTTATGTCATAAGGCAGATTTTGTTAGTAATAAAATAAAGCCTAAAAATTAACTTTTTTAAACCTTTGCATGTAAGCAAGTGAGCACTAACTTACTGTGTACTGCTGCACTTATGAACATAATGCTTGTTTGTCCTTCATCTAATTGGTCCGTTTGGTGATAAGATTGTATGGATTGAAAGACGACCTCATTTTTCACTGGTCCGCTTCCAATCTAAATAAGTCCCATTACCGAATTTCTTTGAAACTACGTAGAAGTGAAGTGTAGTGATTCATGTCCTTATATTTCACATATGCATTGACAAATGTCCTTTCCATCATTGCAAAAACAGTTTGTTCCACCATTTTGCTATCATAACATCAACACATACTGAGCGCAGCATATCTGCTTTGTCCACTGCACCTATGTCTGAATGGTAATTTTATGCTATCTAGGTGCACTACGTCGGCCATTGATCCAACCTGCTTTAAAGAGCGGCGTATTTGATTCACTCCCATGGGAATTCGACAACAGATAAACAGCATGTCACTTTCCACTTGAAGAACACAATGACCTGATCTGTAGCACGATAGCATAAACCACCTCATTTCATCTCATTTTCCTCTTGAATTTTTTGACAAAATTTTCCTCTTGGTTGGAAAAGTTCCACAGGTAAAAATGTTGTCCACGTTCAGATGCTCAAATAGTTCCACAGATGTGGACCAATTATCCATTACCACAACATAGCCACTTCCTTTCAGACTTTGGATGAGTATGTCCACAACACTTCCTCCAATACAAATCTATATCTACAATTACTATTATCCTGTGATTTGGCTTGATACATTTTAAACTCTATATATATAACCACACTGATCGGCTCGGCATCGCATTTTATAACCACTATTTACTGCCTTCATATCCCAATATATATAGGCAATACTAAAATGAAGATAAAACTGAATGTTATCTAAATTACTTTCTGTTAAAAGCATAAATTGATCAAATCTCTAAAATTTGCGACCCACCCCATCGCTAGGCTCAAATGTTTAATCATACGCTTGACGTCTGGCGGTAGTTTCTGTTACCAACAAATATTTTGACACAATATGATGCAGATTTTTCTTAAAATTGTAAAACAAACACGCCTACTCATAGCATGTCTACTACAAAAAAAAAATAAAAGGAATTGTAAGCTGTAATAAAAGCAACAAAATTTCAGCAATTTGAGTAACCACGCACAGCGCCTCGAAACCAAATTTCGACTGCGCGCTGCATGAACCACATTAGTTGACTCCACAGACTGTACAGCAAACTATAAGAGTTATGACACTTAACTAATTGTTGAAAGAAGAAAATTATGTTTATCCTTGCGAATACCTGTAGGAGTAACGCTTGCACTTAAGCAATATTACGATTTAATCAATGTGGTAATTATAATTACCACTAGGATACAATACGATACGATACGCCGAACAAATATGTGCAAATGCAAACCATAAAATTAAAATAATTTGTTGAAGAGCTTGCAGCCGACGCCACCAGAAAACATTTTCCGGCACAAACCGACAGATATTTACACAAGCCGTCCGTTGTCCGGATGAAGCAACTGTAACCACAAGCATTAGCATTGTGTCCGAAATTTTGTCAATCTTAATCACTTCATGGACTAATTCAATTAGGAACCCAGTTCAAAAACGTAATTACCAACTGTTTGGTTTGACTCATATTTATCCACTTGAAAACAACACTTTCAACACCAGCTTGCTGCACCTTCACCTGCAATATATATCCTACGAAACAACATCTTCAAAATTTATGTCAAAGAGAAAATTAGATGCTACAACAGAACTGTGATCGAATCCCGAACTGATCATTCCCTGACCAGGCAAATGTGCAGGATGTGTTCTGCTAAACAAATAAGATTACGTCTCAAAATGCATGTTTTTCTTCAAGACTCCAGCATGTTCACGCGTGACACAGTACAAAAAGATAGAACCACACAGGATGAGACATAAACCACGAGTCCATTGAAAAACTGAGAAAATCTAATGTCAAAGGTGCTGTATTATTTGAGCAGCTTACTCTAGTCAGATCACTTAAAACCATACTCTATGGGCTGCCCAAAGTACAGATCTACAAGTTACCTCACGCTCGATTATTGACATGTTTGCTTCCGCCTTCCACTCCGTCACCAAATGGGTTGTCGAATGCTTAGAACCAGTACATAAAACACTGTGTATTCACACTCTAAGCCATTCGTTTGATTTTGCTACACTGGTGCAAAATATGACAGTATATGAGAAAGTAATGTTTTCATTTGACCTCAAAACACTATTCACAATCGATCCCTTACAATAAACTGTTGATTTCATCTGATTACATGACAGAAAACCATATATATTTTGGCATCCTAGTATTTAAATTGAAACAACTAATCTTACGATGCATTTTTGACAGGCAATTCATGTTTGAATCATGTTATTATTTATAGGTAGATGGAGTCGCAATGGGGTCGCCCCTATGGGCATTGCTTGCTAATATTTTCCTTACCAAGCTTAAACGTGGGATTATCCGACAAATTATCATCTCATTTGATTCCTACTGGAAATACATGGATGCTACGTAGATAAATTTCATTCCAAAGCTGACGTAGCGCATCTGTTATAACAGTTCACTAGCTCGTGAGCGTATTCGAAGTTTGCATGCGGAACTGAAAACGATGGAAATGTAGCCTTTGTGGAAATAATACTAAACAGACGATAGGATGGCTCTCTCTAGTGAAGGAATTATCGAAAAGACACCTGAATTGGCCAACATACACATTTTCGACATTTTGTACTGCAAAAACGCAAACGAAACTTAGTTCGCTGCTTGTATTATTAGCCGAGCATTATGTGTAGATCCGAACCTTTGAAAAGCGAAAATAATGGTGTCCTGAGGACGTGACAGAAAAATGGTTACCTCGCCCCGTTCATTCAGAGTCAAGAGGAAGAACTGTGATGTTGCCGAAAAGCGACGTTTACCTTTCTGCTCCTTTGAAAGGAGATATCGCCTTCCAACCATTAAACGAAAATTCCTAAATGTAACATCGAAGTCATTTCTTGCTGCCCATGTTGTTGCGGAAATTCACCGTTTATTACCCGACGTACTAAAGCTCGATTACTGGGCATGCCCGAATCTGTTATCCTATATCAAATTACTTGCACCTGCAGTTTCAGATACATTGGACACACGACCAGACGTTTGGCTAAACGGCTGGCAGGACTTTTCCCTGCGGCATTATATAAGCTCAAATTTTGACAAAACGACAGCTATATTTTGTAATGTTTAATCCAAAGTGAGCAGTGACCCAGAAATCTTCAAAAACTTTTTCCGCCTCACAAGAAGGCTATCTAAAAGGGCTCAAAAAGTGAATAGTATTGAAGGCCGGGACCATTGCCATCCGGTAAATGCTGCTGGAAATGTGCAAACATAGGACGCTAGTGCAGACGCTACGTTTACACTGGCCTTGATTTTACCGTAAGCAGTACTTAATTCGATGCCAGGCGATGATGCAGTGCCCCAACTGCATTAGCATCCTTAATCCTTGGAAGGTTTGATCAACTGACAAGGCAACTCTAGCCAAGCTATCTTAGCCTATCGCAATATAAACCATTTTATATGTGTATTAGCCCGAAGATAGTTACCGAAAATAAATTGCTGCGCTATAAATCTGTTTTGAATTCTTACTTCCCTATGGAATATTGAGGAATTTTTATATTAAGGTTGTGGACTCATCCATACACGTAGTCAATATTTATGCATTAATATTGAGTTCATGGAACATATGAAAATTCTTTGCTTAGTCGGAGTAGAGATAATTATACGTGGTGCTTGTTATTACGTGGATAATTTCATTCAGGCACAGAAAGCTGCACAGGCGGAAACGTTTCGAATTTACTTCATGCGTTTGAATGGGTGCATTATACTGCTTTAAATATTACATATGGTTACGTACGCAAATTATTTTATGAAAGTGCACATACACATACGTATAAATACATTTGAAATGCTACCTATTACCTAGCCAAATATTTGCACTTAGCTGAACGCGCTGCATACACCTGTTGTCAACTCCATTATGTAAGTTATATGTTGGCTTATGCATGGATGCTACATTAGTATCCTTAAGCGAGCATCCTTTTGTCATTAGTCCAAAAGCGCCTGTATATAAGTGGCACCATATGTCATAAAGTCTCACAAATAGGCGCAATTGCACAAGCGTATTGGCTACGCCTGTGTGCGCATACACTTTGGACCGCTTGTCCATCCTCATAGAAGCGTAGGTAGAAGGTGCAGCAGTTATATACAACATGCTACGGTGGTGAAACGTATGTTTATTTCGTTCGATTAGTGACATGTGAAATAGTGCTGCTCGCTCGGACAGCATACACCAGACAGCTAATGTAACAGCAGTCATCAACTGTTACCAATGGGCATGTGTAAGCGGATGTAGCTGCAGGGCAAACAAGATGAAATACGCATAGGTGTTTGAATATGTTTGAAGGTTAACGTCGTTGTAAGGAAGATGTGATACATTATTAACTAGCTAAGCGGACAGAGAAAAATAATTGAAACTAGGTACGGCCGATTCGACGTTGCATAATGAAATTTTGGCCGTACAGAAGCCGTACTAAATTTGTCATTAACAAGTACAAGCCTAAGTGGTATATGGAGATTAAGATTTCTGTTAATCAAATAATGTAAACTGACCTGTATGCTTTACAACATATAATGCCGACAACACTGACTACCAGGGAATTAGTGTGGGTGAACTGTACAGAAGCAAGTGCGGAGCTGCAAACTTAAGCGTCTGGTTGTCCTACCACGATGTAGTGGGACAGGCTGATGCTAGGTACCTTAAACCAACCATCGGGAATTAAGCAGTATCCACACTCGTTTCCCATTTTACTAATGACTACATCCGACTTTGCAATGGTTGGTATGTTTGACAGTGTGAATTAGACTCATCAGTATCATATTGTTTGCATTATTTTCCTAACCTCTAATCATGGCGCTGGAGACCTTACTGATTATTGTCCAGCATAATCCACATACGTCACGTCGCACTAACATCGTTAACACGGCTTACATATGCAAGTAAAAATACTGGAACGTTGTTATAAGAGGTTATTCAAGCCCACGCAAGATGCGCGCACTTATGTGACGTACGTTCGGTTCGCATCATGTAAACACAGCAGCTCGCTGAGTAAGGATGTTAAGGAAATTAAGAGTCTGTAGCGGCCCTAAGATGATTGTCGCAGCCTTTTTCAAAAAAACATCACAAACCATAGTACGAGGTTGATATATAATGACTACAAAACAATCATTAACAATCGGAAAGCTTGCTTGCTTTCTTCCTATGCCTAAAAATCATATGTTTCGGTCGCACACTGAAAGTGCTTTAGGCCCTCGGCGCTTGGAAAATCAATTCATAAGGATTTACGTAAGAAACAAGTCAATTGTCTGCACAACGATCAGCAAGTTCAAATGTAACTCTTATCATCACGTTTATCGAAAGTAATCGTAATCTGTACATCATCTCAGCTATGGTGTTGCAGTGAAAAAGTGACATATATGATACATATATATATGTGGTATTGTGAAATGTTATGTATAATATTTAGCAAAATGAAATCCAAACAAAGATATACTATACAGGTAAAAGTCACCGTCTATGCGTCATGAAATATTGCCAAACACACACGAATTGATTTGCCTCATCTAACGCAGTGTAGTTAGTTTTTATGTATCGGCCAGGTCTTCAAATAGGCCGTTGTTTTACTCGTAGGAACTCATTTTTACTCTAGCTGCTGCGGATTTACCCCCTTCACAAAGCACTTTTACTATTTTATCTGAACTCTTTCTTGACCCCGATGTTCGATCAACATTTTGAAATATTTCGCGATAGTGCTGCACATCTGTGTATTATTCAATATGCTCACAAAGTACGAAATACTTTTAAACCAGTTATGTAGAAACATTCCAGTAACTTGTGGAAATACCGTGCTGGTCAGCAAATAAGCCTTAGAGGTTGAAGAGTTGAGCAGCGAAAAATTCCACTGACCGAATCCAGCAACGCTGCAGCACTACTTAGAAAAACGGCTGTTCTTACCACTTTTATATGTCAAACTGAATATTCTAATGCAGCCCTTTTGATGATTCAAGGAAACTGGTTACATGTTGATGTAGAAGACAATGCTATTCAACTTGCTGGTTATCTTCCCATCAGAAGCGACTGCCCAGGATTGCCTCAAACTCGTGGCGTCATCACCTTCGTCCATCAAAGCCGGTGTCAGTCGTCATTTAAACTTTTTAACTACTCAACAGCCGCTAGCAACTGTCATTTCCTTGAAGGTAAGCCAAAGTATCTGAGGGGTTTTATTCCCGTTAATATCGGGAATGTATACATATCCCGCAACGCAAAAGCATCATTGAAAACTTTTTCAGATGATCTATCCTCGGCGTTACTAGGTAAACTAAACCACTCATTCTGGGTTATCGCCGGGCACTAGGATAAAATTGATAACTCCTTCATCAAGGCACCTTCTTTGACTAACATAGTGGTATTTCCGACCAGACTCGAATAGCAACTAGAATTACTCTTCACAATTCATGCTCGGCTGTTCTCCGCACAAAAGCGTGCCCCACTCGACAATGCCGATCACTGTGTCACAAAAGTGTGCCCCGTAGTTTATGGTAAGACTCACACCGGTTCATTGGCTATAATACGCTTCAAAACTATCAGGCGATGAGATTGTTCATCAACAAATATTGCGAGACTCCAGGAAATGCTGATTTCTACTGATTTTACAGTTTTCAACAACGAAGATCTCTCTATTCGGTGTGATACTTTCACTGGTTACCTTAACGTTGCTTTGCTAATTGCTGCCTAGTCGAAACCACCTACTTACGAGTCGATAGCTTTCCTCACCATCACTCGGAAATATTGGAAAAGAATGAGAGCCCATCAATGTAAAATGACTGTCACTGCCAGCAACTCTCTCTAGCAATAAAAACTAAGCGTTCAAGACTGAATAATTTATACGTCGAAGCCATTTTGTGCAACCACAACTGTCGAGAACTATGGAGAATTTGAAGGCAGCTATGCGGTATAAGGAGATTGGGTCTGTGGATGTAGATAAACCCAATTTTGAGTTATGTTCTGCTTCACAGGAAATATCCATAACCCCTTCATTCGCTCTGCGTTTGTGCTCCAGATCTGGTCCCAAAATCACATTCCAACACATTGAAGTCAACCGTTAACTCAGGAATCTGAACTCAAGAAGGCTAGTGGACCCCATGCTCTTTCACCAATTGTCTTCAAATTATGTGTTAATACTATCACCATGTCCTTGACGGATTTGGTAATCGATGTCAAAACAGTGGAATTATTCCCAATATTTGGAGACCTGTCAGGAGAACATCCGTGCCAAAGAATGTATCCAAGACCTCTGTGCGATCGCCTGTACATCCGTTATGCTGAAAGTCTTCGAACGACTACTTGTACCTTAGATCTTAACAGAGACTCCAGCCGTCTACGTATCATAGTTTGCGTAAAGACCCCGACGTTCCACGTTGAATGTCATAGCATGCCTTGGTCACTGTATACAATCTTCATTGGATGCGAAATGTAAGAATGTGCGACTCATCTTCCTTGATTACACCAATGCTTTTAACAGCGTCGGCAGATCAATCTTGCATAATCAGTTGTCTGATAATGGTGCTTAACCAGCAGTGTGCAAGCTGATGAGCAGCTAGTTAGCTAAATGGGAAAAAGTCCCACGCCCTTAGTGATGACTGGAGCGTCTTACAAATAGCAATGATCTATCCTCTTCTCTCTATACATCGAAAAGCTTTCAATTCTCCTAACTTTACTGGATGTAAGTACGCTGACGACGTAGTCTTAGGTGGTATTGCGCCAACGGTCGTATCATCAACGTCTCTGCAAATCGCTCTAAACGAGCTTTAGCAGAGGTCGTCGTCCCGATCTCTTACTCTCAACGCTTGCAAATGCAGCGATGTAACTTTTTGTTTTCTGCGCACTGACAAACATGGTCGTAAGCTACCGCAATAAACCAAATTTGTCCACTGTTAAATAATTTGGTGTACATTTATCTCAAAGTCTCTCTTGGTCAACACACATTGAATAAACCTTCCTCAAGTTGAGGAAATTAGTATTCCAAGCCCTCAGACTGAAAATGCTTGTAGTACCCTGCTCTTTAATTTACAAAGTGGTGGCTGCCTGTATCCTTCGCCCTTGGTTATATTGCTCACCTATCGTTTTTCCTGGTTTTCTACAAAAAGACCACATTGGTTGCGCGTACGTTTAAGCACATTTCCAAGTGCAGTTGATTGTTGAGAGAGTCGCTGGTTGACTTCGTCATTACAGCACTTTAGTGCATGTGACAACTTTTTAAGAAATGTTTTAGACTAAATTTTCCCCCCTTTTACGCTGATATATCTAAAGCCTTCAACTCGCCTACCCGCTCCAAACTTAGGGTTTTGTCTTCTCCCACAACACGTTATTACGTCTATCTTAACCTATTTGTCCCGGGCTCCAAGAAACTTTGCAGCACCACGTGTGATGCATGCATGATATGCATGCATGTTTTCTTCTTTTGACGCTTTTGTCGCAAGTTCATGTCTGCCTTGTACCTCACTACATCCGCAGTAGTAGAGTAAAGATGCTGAAATAATCCCAGTTGAGATTATAAAGCAAACTTTGACGATTTGACTGAAGAGGTCGCGATTATATAAGAGGAAATGCGGAATGGGATAAGAGGATGAAAGTCACAACACAGAGATTATTAAGGTCGGCTCCTAAACAGTCCAATAAGTGTAGGTAATGAAACGTAAACATCGTCGTTCTGAATTCCAAAGGCGTGTCCTGAGGACAACAAAGTAAGGGCCTTATTCAGGCTTAAGCAAATACTCCCTTATCTTCCCCTCCTTTTCAGTCATCCGCACCCCGGTAAAACAAACATCGAACTTTGGCAGAATCGGTTCTGGCAAGTCATGGAAACCTGACGCGTGATTTGACGGGTTGAGTATTTTACACAATTTTCCTGCATCTACATATCAACGTAAAACACGCTCAATGCCGGCGCGGTGTTCCCACTAATCAAGGCAACAATGTTTTTCTGCGGGTTAGAAAGAAAATGTTTAACCGGTCCCGTAGTATAGTCATGATGAAAATTTAAAATATATATAAATAGTGAACTCACCGCGATATACTTAGCATAGAATGTAAATCTACTGTCAGTCCATAGAGATTGATAACAAATGAGGAGTTGGTGAACATTATGACTGGTGAAAGCATACAAGCGGTGGAACACATGAAACGTGTTCCGGGAGTTGATCGCAGTGAAATATCGAAGTGACACAAGCGTATATGTATGAACAGTATGTCATGTAATGTAATGCAGCGAAATGAGTGCACAGTTAACTATGGTTTTTAAATCTCTCGGCAAGGGAACACAGATGAGAGATTTCGGTTGTACATACCACGCTTCGCAAACGCGCACGGAAAAGAAGTTACGACGGCATTCCGAATGACCATACTGTTCTTTCAGCACTTGGTGGTGGCATCTTAAATTACTGTTGTGACTGAGCTCTAAGAAGTGGCAGTACTTGGGGTTGGGATCTCTCAAAATCTGGTAAGTCAAAATGAGGTTTTACGCAATCGCCGATATTGTCTGCTGAATGCGCCGAAAGTTCAAAGCTTTAGTTAATTTGTAAATTATACACTGCTTTGGAAATCTCCCTAACGGTGAGCTCTCTGCTCAGCGGTGTCTGCTAGAATTTTATTGTGTATTTACTATATGGAAGTATGTATGTGCTGGAAAGATGTTTAAAAATCGAACGGTTGAATATTCCAAAAGCACGTCTCAGGTGGTTTACTTGTTGGGTACCCATCCTTGACGACGTTTCAGTCTGAATCGACATCCAAAGTAGGCCTGGACTAAAACGCCTAGGTCCGTTCGCCAGAAAACATTGAAGCTGCTGGTTGTCGAGTTTGTAACAGCATACCACATGGTTCTGTATGTGCAGCACTCGTAAGTGGTCCAGCTTGAACTGAAGTACATTCCAGATTGAACATTCGTAAACCCTATCCATATCGTCTTAAGTTACTGTGATCTCATCCGGTGTATCGATCTCCTTCTACAAGTTGATGTTATTGGTATAAAGCATGGAGATTAAACATCTTTGGATTGCGCTATGGTTGATATGCGTCTAAAGTAACCGTGGTCCCAGTAGCAACCACTATAGTACTCCGCATGCAACTTGGAAAGGATCTGACAGGGATTCACGTACACCTACCTCTAAGTGCAGGTGTAGGAGAAATCTTCCGCTCATCCATAGGAAGGAGGTAACCAATACCAAAGGTCTGGCTTTTGAAGAGCAGAAGGTCACGGTCTAACCTGTCAAAGGCTTTTAAGAATTAGAGAAAAATTGCATTAACTCCTGTGCCAGTGATTTATGCTACGGTCCAGCTGGATCGTGATGGCAGTCAATTTTTAGTGCACGATTGATTTCTCTGGAGCTATGCTGTCCAGGTTCACTGCAATTAAATGCTTCCAAGTTGGCTTTTAGCGCTTTAGAACTAACAGCTTCCGTGATTTTTAAAATAGCCAGGAGTTCATTAATGGGACGATAGTTGGCTAGATCATAACGACTACCTCCCATGTTTTCACATGTCGAGCACGTACGTTTTGTCAAAAAGGTGTTGTAAGAATCGAGCCAAAGCCTCAGATAGACTCTCTTTCACCGCGGATAGCGACTTCAAGTGTACATTATCAACTTCAGGAGAACTGTGCTTACGCATACACAATAGCATTTTTAGTACAGCTTCTGGCATGAAGCCTTTGGGTATGAGGCAACCTTTGTCATAGGGTTAATTGGCCAGTGATTACACCGAAATGTTTTTGCCTAATACAGGCGTATGTTTTTCGCTGCATGATTTGATGTCCATATCATTCCGTCTGCTGTTTGAAAAGGAGTAATTCCTTGTTTCGCCTTACGTAGGCTATTTATTGATGAAAAGAAGCTGGTGGTTTGAGTCCATACACATTACCAATTTCTGCTGATATGCCATTCAATCCTCGCGTACCACCTGAGTCTGGTGGTTACGTTGGGTCGCATTGACCATCCAGGTCTAGGTGCTGGCAGCGAGTTTATAGATATGCCAGGCTGTGTTTCGCAATGCTCTCCACTTGCGTTTCCTCCTTCGTAGTAGCGAGACCACGTTTCTCGGGTGAACAGTTTTAATCCCTGATGCTTCGGCAATCAGGAGGCAACATCCTGTAGATCCATATTGGACTCTCTCGAAGAACTGCTTGCGATTCCAGTGTGTGGACCTTCGAATTGTCAGTAAACACTAATTTGTTTGTACCTCATGCTTATTACTAGCCTTAGTGAGGATGCTAGTTAAAAGTACACTTTGGGCTTGGAGGACGGTAGAGGACCGCCAACAATCAGCCGTCGTCGCCATTTAAATTTAGACGGCACCAAAGAAAATATTGTACTTCTTTGAGTGGACTCTTTGCGGGCTCATATTGGAGGCCAATGCAGAGGTACAGACCCGACTTTCCACCTTTGCTGGATCGGTCCTCCCAAGCAATGGTCATGTCTGGCAGTGTGATCTCGACGTCATGGATGTCGGGTGTAACCATGTCTCCGTTAGAGCAGTGAGGTCACAGGCCTCTGATCCATGACGAAATCGCAATTCGGAAACTTTACTAAGTAAGCCATGAGCATTAGTGTGCATAAGTGCACATAATCATTTTTTGCATGATTTGTCATATGTCGATATTAATGCAATCTGATTTTGGTCGCAACTGTATGTAGTCAATTGGTGCCTTTCTCAATAGCTAATGGCTTTAACGTGCAGTCTTCTGAATATCTGATGTAGTTCAATTGAGTCGCCTGTTGTTATTTTCCGCATGGTTTTCGAACTGTTGTCTTCAGTTGTAATTCCGAAGGAAGTATTTTGCCCAGTATATACCAGCTGTAGATTAAGTCAGCGCTATCTGTTATAGTGTATATTACTTTCATTATACTCGGGTTAGTGCCTTCTCAGTGATGAGACACGTGTAAGCCTGTAATCGACTAAACCGGGTACTTCACCGCCATTATCCAGCTCATGAGCATGCGCTTCTTCGCCGCTAGGTGCCGGTAGTTCTGGCACGCCTCGAACGGGTATGATTCTGTTGGTGTTCTCCGTGTGGTTATCATTACAATTATTTTGTCCCGCGGGCGTTCACTCTAGCAAACACCCGGAAATAGACCTATCCCACTGTCTTCAGTCCGCAGGAGGATTGCCGACAAAAGCATCATCTCGATCTAATCTGCGGATCCCATTGTTACTCGCATTAGCCGCGACACTTCGTAGTACATCGACGTTGGATGTCTAGAGGTACTCATCATTTTAGTCAGCCTGGTCTTAACACCGATGCCATCAAAAAGGGAATTCCAATAATTAAAATCAACCTGCAGTTTACCACTTGAGGATTTTGCTTTGAAATCTTGAATTTTGGTGCATATAAGCGTCAAAGTACCGTAGTTCTGCCTCGTCTTTAGCGATGTAGGAGACACGGTTATGGAGTGCACTTGTGACGTCTCTGCAGGTTGCATCTAGTCATTGACCAGTGTTGTGGCTATATAGTGTGAGGCTACTAAAGTCGCACTTTGCTTATATCAAGCAGTAACAGTTGCGTAAGTAGATCGGTCTTTAGAGAGCTACAGATTTTATCGTTCAATCGAAAGAGTAGGTGTTACGTAGGTATCAGACGATACATTGGATAGGAGGATGTGAATGGTGCAGCTGGGCATGCTTTAATCATTCGTGACGACTAATTGGTTCCTGATTCCCAAGCCTTCTAGTACTGCGTGGTCATGGGAACACCGGAAACGTTTTCTTGGTTTCGAGGCAGCGATTGGTAGAGACAGTTGCTATGCAAGTGGTGCCATTGTAGCCTTAAGAAAAGCAATTTAGCATATAAAAATGTTCTTTTTCGGCGACTAGATTGTCGTACTTGTGGGCTAATACAAGTGCACATTTTACAAGTAAAACCATTGTACATTTAGGAGAGATCCAAAGTAAACCCCACGCTCTGTTATATATAAATATATATATGCATGCTAACAGCTAGTGCAATGGGAATATGTCTACCGTATATTTTTTACTACCTTAGCACATTTTCCATTAGCATAAAGTACTTCGTTTTGGGTTACCGGTGTGTGCGCAAGCTGACCGAATAACCGTTGCCTGTTTAGCGGGTAAGCATTGCCTAGTCGTCGGATAACGCTTGGTCGCCGACCATCAGTAATCGTGCTTTGTTGTTGTGTATTTGCGTCGAATGATTTCCGGTAAAGCGCCAAGTTTAGATAATCCTCAGGATAACAAAATTGCCTGATCGCACCGTTCAAAAGCAGGAGTGGTGAAGTGTTGTCGGTTGCTTCCCTTAGAGGGTTTAACGACAAAAGAATGTAGTATGGACTGTGGCTTTAACACACCGCAATGAAATGAGACAAGTGAATACTTGATCAAAAACTGGGAGATTTCTCTATCGTAAAAGACAAAATATCTGCGTGAGCTACTATAACTGCAGAACCTTTCATTAGTGAATAGGAGCCAAAAATCGTACAAATTCGTAAATTCGATAGAAAGTATTTCTGCCGGAATTGTTCCAGGGAAAATGCTATCATCAAAAGCAACTCGTCAAACGACAAAAAGTAAATCTTGAAACTTGAGACAAATTATTATGCACAATTTGCGTAGAGACTTGGAGCACGATGGGAGGCGATCAGCTTGCGTCAAAGTCAGTCCAAGGGCATGCGAACAGAACGATGATCGATCGTAAGTATCCTATCTAGTTATGTCTATTTGACGGGCTTGCTTTCGTAATTACATTGAGGATTAAATGGACAGCTGCGTTGTAGAATCTACCGTTCGAACTAGGAGTGATTTCTCGTTGGTGCCGTGGGTAACGAAGCCTGACAAAACCACCTTAAGAATTTGATATGCTTTACGTACTTTCTCAGTTGCTGTGGAGTTCTCCGAGCTGAGCAACCTGGTTGCAGACGTTTCGCCACCATTCGAGGTGGCATCTTCAGTGCGGGATTGATAGCAGTTAAGTAGCAGTAGCTGTAGAAAGCAAACCCTATAATGGATACTGTCAACAACCACTAAGTTCTTTATATAGGCGTACGGGGCTATTAATTTTGCCTCGTTCTCATTGGTGAATCCTTGTGTTCAGTGGTTGTGCTCGAGTAATTTTCATTGGCTGTGGAAATGTTGTTGCGACGTGGTTGGGAGTATCGCACTTGGATTGGTGCAGCGGGTGTGGGTGAGTAGTCTGGGCTCATATTAACCATGCTGTTCATTGTCCTTGTGTTGGATTAGGTTCTTTCGGACAACGGTTGTTGATCCTCTTTAACTCTCTCTGTCTCAGCGGTTGATATATTGGATCGAGGTCGATATGCATGTTGATTGATTATGGACTACCTAACGTACACAAGTACACGATGGAGGCGCCTCAAGCACCTAATCAGTAAATCGCAACACTCCATAAACATTACTCAACGATTATTGACGAAGGTCAAAGACCTACGAATAATACACGATGAAACCATGTTGTCCTTCGATGTAACCGCCCTATTCACTTCCGTCAACTTACAGCTGGCCAAAGAAATTATCGTAGAACGTCTGGGCAACAGCGGAGGGAAGATTGGGAACATGACGGCCAGAAGCGTATGTGAACTTCTCAACTTATGTCTCTCAACTTACTTCGCTTTCAACGGAAAAATGTATAAACAAGTGAAAGGTGCACCGATGGGATCACCTGAATCTGGAGTCATCGCAGAGATTGTCATGCAAAAATTGGAAGAGGATCTACTACCAATGACTAATCCGAAACTTTGGGTTCGCTACGTCGATGATACGTTTGTGATACTCAAACGTAGTCAAGTATCGGTGGCACAACAACTGCTTAACAACGCTATGGACGGCATACAGTTTACCATGGAATCAGAGAAGGAAAACAAACTTCCTTTCTTGGATGTGTTAGTAGCCAGAACAGTGGACGGCGAATTGCAAACCTCAGTTTACAGAAAAAGCACGCACACCAATCATATTTTGAATTTCAACAGCAACCATCCAAGATGTCACAAAATAAGCTGTGTGCAGACACTGTTCCATAGAATAGCAACCCACTACAGTACGACAGAAGCGAAACGAGCAGAAGAAAAACACTTATTCAAGTCATTTGAACGCAACGGATAACCACGCAGTTTCCTCCAAAGATACTTAAACCTCAAGCCCTCAAAAATCGAACCTATGTCAGCTATGACGAAACGTATAGTTATGCCGTACATAAAGAACGTGTCTGAAATGACTACCAGATTGTTCAAACAACATCATATAATGGTAGCCCACAAGCTAACCGCCACTCTGAGGAAACTATTGTCAAAACCAAAAGGAAAGCGAGAGACACTAGAACGACGGAATGTCGTATATAGAATAAACTGCGTAAAGTGTGAAAAGCACTATGTGGGACAAACAGGAAGGAAGCTGTCCACCAGGATAAATGAACAACAAATAGCGTGAAAGAACAATTACGCAACCTCATTGGTTTCGGCACACGTGGATGAAGAGGGACACAGGTTCGACTGGAGCAATGTAGAGATCTTGACCGAAAGAGAAACATCAAAATGGATAGAGTTTCTCGAAGCCTAGTTCGGAACCACGAACTCAACCATGGACACAACATGCATATCGACCTCGATCCAATATATTAACCGCTGAGACGGAGAGAGTTAAAGAGGATCAACAACCGTTTTCCGAAAGAACCTAATCCAACACAAGGATAATGAACAGCATGGTTAATATGAGCGCAGACTACTCACCCACACCCGCTGCACCAATCCCAGTGCGATACTCCCAACCACGTCGCAACAACATTTCCGCAGCCAATGAAAATTACTCGAGCACAACCGCTGAACACAAGGATTCACCAATGAGAACGAGGCAAAATTAATAGCCCCATATGCCTATATAAGGAACGTAGTGGTTGCTGATAGTATCCATTATTGAGTTTGCTTTCTGCTAGCTAATGCTACCTAACTGCTATCAATCCCGCACTGAAGATTCCACCTCGAATGGTAACAAAACTTTTGCGACCAAGTTTCCAAACTCCGAGAACTCCACAACAACTGAGCAAGCCTGCCGAGCTGCCAGTATTCCAAATCAGTCCATAACGTCGTTTCGTCTGTTAGTCTACAGACGCTATATAGCTGCCTATTTCCTTACATATCTTCAGGACGTCAATTAGATCACTATCAATAATAAAAACAGAAGTGTATCTTGACAATATTGGGGCAGGACTTCGCATTACGCATAGTATAAAGCATGGCCAAACTGACCTTCAGCTAATGCTAGTTCGCCCACTGATTCTTCGCACGGATAAAACTGTAGCAGATTAACACCGCATTGTGAGCTTAATCCAAGTCAAAATATAAATCACCTTTGAACAGCGTCACAAATTGTAGTTCGTATCAAATGAAAGAGGTTCCCGTGACTACCTCAGTGTCGTAGTTAAAAATAAATGCTGAAAGCGGGCATGTTGGTCTCACACAAATGCTTGATTGAGGTACGGTGAAAGTTTGAAGTAACTCTCACTCTGTCCGGACTACGCGAGTGAAGCGATCTTGCATAATTTACACCTTAATTGGAATCACGTTCCTGAGTAGACAAGTACGAAGAGCACATTGACCCTTCCAAGCAAAGGACGCTTTATGTCTAGGATCACGAGTTGCATTGGTCACCATTAGTTATGACCGTTCCCTAAACTGATCAAGTGTAATGATGTTATTAACTTGGACCAGATTTCGACAAAACCCAAATTCTACCTCACGAATCTGAATTCAAGAATGTCAGAATAACAGAGGCAAGCAACCTGGAGGCCGTTGAGTACAGTCTGCTTCCTCTGTGCTTGCGGCATTCCTAACATGAGTAACTTTGAAAATTTGGACTATGACGAAGCGGCTCTATTTGGTTTGGTTCTTCTGTTGATTCCACAGCTTTACTAGTAAGCTGCACAGCGCATCCACAAGAACTGGTCTGTCCAATCTGAAGAGGCTTAGAGGAAGTCTATATATTGCTGCGACCTTATTCATTCTCAACCTTATGAGGATGGTATTCAAGAATAATGCCATTCGGGAAGGGTGGAGAAATTTAGTAAACCCAACTGATTTAACTGCATTTCAAATATATCTGCACAAATTTCCAATGATTCTACAAGCTGCTTACTGCCTGTTCACTCTTGTTGCATTTAGTTTCGCCTACACCGGGTCACCTCTTGCCCGCTTCGCATATCAGACGAATTGGCTTACAATAATGATCATTGGTAGCTTCCTTTTTCATTCCAAATTTACGGGGAAATCACTAGGATTCAAGCCCATCTTAAGGCTGAGACCAAGATACACGTACAATCGAACTGATAAACAAGCATGAAGTAATCAGCCTTTCGGTTAAAAACGCACATTGTAACTCGGCTGATGTGAAGATCGAATTAATTGCGGCTGAAATACCTTTTGTTAGATGTCCAGTGGCCACAAACCTTTCGAAAGGTTACCTTATAAATAGCTCCTTTTTCGACACTGTGTACCTTGGTATTGGCTTTAGTTTCTCTTGAAAGCACCTTGATATGAATGAGTGAATTACAGAAGTTTCTTGTTGCGCTGCGCCTATGCAATGTTCCTATGCAATGGTAAATAATATCGGCAGAAAAACCGACTTGACATGGGATCACCCCACTTTCCGCTACCGGCGGATCTATTCATGGGAAACTTGAGTGAACCAAAATACTAGCGGAGGTAAATAATTTTGAACGCTACCATCGCTACATGTCGTGCCGAATGAACAGGTCAATCAGGACGAAATACATAATGGTTTTAATCGCGCCCATTTAGTATTGCCGTTCAATTATAAAAAAGAAATTGACATTTGGCTGCCATACCTTGGTGTCTTATTAACTAGGAGACTAGATAGCCTCATTCAGCCGCAAGTCTGCAATGAAATAACGTAGCTTGGATGATATACAAACATCCAAAATTTCGTTCCTTCGTGATATCAGCGGAAATTAATTCAATGTCTTACCTCTACAGCACGTCGAATCCGCTCGGAAGACACGATTGCAGCTGAACTGATTTTTGTACAGAATACCTTGTGCAAAAAATGGTAGGCCGACAGGTTTATACCAAGGAACTCTTGAAATAAACCTAAGCCAGTAACAAGGTTAACAAAGCCGTAAAAAGAAATTATTCATAGGCTAACTTTTAAAGGAGATATGGCTACTGACCAATTACCTAGAAGTCCTTCAGTCGCAATTAATTCGACCTTCACAGCAGACACGTTAAAATGCAGTTTTTATCCCAACCAATGATTCGTTCTCGAAACAAGGACAAATGGACAGTGCTGATCGCCTCCAAGGTTATTTATCATTTCGAGTGCGCCTTTGACGCAACGTATGTCGCTCAAACGGCGCGGCATTTGCATAAACGTATGAACGAACACTCTCGAGTTAGCTGCATCACCGTGGCAGTGGGGCCATTAGCAGCAACGTACTGACCCATACCATCGACACTGAGCCTAAAGTGGATCTAAAGCTTGTCTTAAGAATGTTGTACTAGGTTCCTACCCACCGATCGAAAGCTCAACGGCTCCGTACATTGCCACGGTCAAGGTAATTAGTATTCTATTGTTTCTCACCTCATTATGCTCGCAAAAGAAATTAGTCCACGAACTTCAGCTTTCCTGGCCAGCGAAAAATTCGTCGAAATCCATGCTGCTCTAGGAAGAAAAATGTTATTTTACATGTACTGCACGAGCGTCTCAGCTAGAATGGACTCCATGATCTTAAAGATCACCTGAAAGAGTGGTATTTACTCGACTATTTGCTGATTCGGCACAGGTATCTCTTTTGTCCATTGGATTGATTACCCCATAATTCCATATCCTGTGGACTTACATCTCGTTAAGTCATCCTGGAAAGTGTTTTGCTTACAGTTCAGCCATAATCATAGTCTTCAGGTGATTGCCGTCTGCACGCGGTGAGCTGAAGGCACGCAAGGACATCAGCCATTTCATTACAGTGGTGATAGTAAATGATATGTGGTTAAGCCCCGATGGCGGCATGATTTGCGCAGGAAGGATGTAAGATGATGTAACGTTTTGTAAGGCACGGCCAAATGATTGTCCAATAATCTTGACCGCCAATTGTGCCGTTTGTGTTAACCCGCATGCTGTGCGCTGAGCAGAGGTTTAGGGCTTAACCAGGTGAGTTTCTTTACTGATCTGTATAGCAGCTTCGAACAGAGCCAAATCTAACGGCTATGTTTTCTTGGCTCGCTAATATATCCTCCCGGAAGAGTTTGACTCAATGGTTCCCTTGTGTCTTATAGACATTTTAGGTGTCCTTGCTCGGAGAGGTTATGTTGACGAGTCATGTCAAATCTCACAATACCATGCATTTCAGTGTCCTGTTCTTTAGCAATGACATCTTCGATTTGGAGCAATGGATTTTGATTTCATTTGTGCCTGCCAAAACCGTTGATTATATTGACACATTATTCGCAGGCCAATTTATAGAACAATTCGGCGTTTTCCAAGAACGGAGTGTTGCATCAATGCGCTTGGACAAGTCATCATAATGCATTTCGATGTGATTCCTCTGTAAATTTTTGGGACACTGTGCGTAGTAGGTGTAGTGGAACACTAGTGTCACGTGATCGCTGCGGCCCAGATAAGGGCACATTGTTACTACGTCGATCATGATTTCACCGTTGGTAAAATGAGGTTCAAAATTGCAGGTATGTTTGTTGTCCTGAAATGCATTGTAAAGGGGACATGATTGTGCAGTAACGAAGCAGCGCTTAGCTCTTTCAATTCCGCATTGAATTTCTCACCGCAGGTGGCCGGAATTTATAAGCCTGGAGGGTGAATTTACCTACAATCTCCGAGTTAAAAAGCCTTTTTCGGCCAAGAATGCTCTAGCAGAGCGAGGATTTTCATGAGTCTCAAGTAGTTTAACCTGCCATCGAGTTGCAAGGACTAAACGCCTTCCATCCTTATTACTTTTCTTGCACTATCCACTTATCCTACATACTGAGGTTTACACACACGTATACTTATGTACCCATTAATGATAAATGTGAAATGTGAAATTGATCTGCCCGCAACCACGGTACTTCGTGCCGGTTAGTTTGCACGGGACAAACAAGAAAGGTTGTTTTAACCCTGGGCACGCTTTGGGCTAGCTTGTTAGACAAAACACACGGAGCTGCTTACAAAGGAATAATTCAGATTACAAGGCGAATTTCACAAAACCTGCAAATGCTCAATCGATAGCTCAGTGTTTGATATGTAGAATTTAACGAGACACGTAACATGTGTGATTGGGTTTGAGTGATTGCTTACAACATTGGAACAAGCAGGATCAGCGCGACTTCTCTTGTGAATAGGGTTAAATACTTCTTTGTCACTTTGAAGGATCTATGTTTTCTTCTCGAGAACAATGAAAGTATCCGGCAAATGGTTGATGTAGTTGCATGGCTGCTCTATGCAGCATTTTAAGGTGTATGTCGTCCACTCCAGGTGAACTGTGTGTACGCAAGTATAGCAGCTATTTCGGCACCGTTTCTGTTGTGAATACTTTGCTACGTAACACTGCTGGTGTAGTGACAGAAGCAAGTATAACGTCCGAAGCTTTCGCACATTAGAAAGTAAGTGAATACTAGGTACATAACGCGTAGGCCACGTCTTTCGCTGTGTGTTTATACGTGCCAACCATAATGAGTGGTGGGATTCCGAGCTGCACCTGACGAAATATATTCAACGTGTCTGTAAAGAAGCTTGTGGTTCGAAGCGAATTGTTTCGATCGATCCTGTTCGTTTGTTAAATTGTCTTCACAAACCAACTGCACAGGGTAATTGCACTGGGCTACGTACGCTGCCCAATTTTCCGAGCTGGGATCGTTTTCTAAATGCGCCATGTCCGATTCATAATGGCCGTAGCGTTTCGTGTCTAAGATTCTTTCAGAAAGGATATTCAGTTAATGGGACTATGGAAAGCTTCGGCTCCAACGCTGTTGTGACTAGTGATTGAAGAATGTTTCCCAAGCTGCTTTTGGGGTCCACTCAGACATAAATGGCAAACTAGCGTTTCCAGCGAATGCGGACAAAACTTGATAATACGCATTATATTGTATACTTCGGGTTCTGCATCACGGTGTTCGGCGTAACAAACATAAGAAAACGGTAAATTTGTGTGGTCGCTTTGACCCAAAGGATTGTATCAATTCTGCCCATCCGCTATAAGCTCCTCACTGGTTAACACTACATCTACCATTGATGGCTTATCAGCTGTCCTGAAGAGCGGTGACGTGATTACAATGGAACAATGGTTTATTACGGGTTAAAAACCATTGTTTGACAAGTCCAATGGGATGGAAATCATTGCAAAAAGTGAATTGCGTGATAAAGGGAAAAGCGTTTAGTGGACTCACCTTAGACTTATGTAGAATATCGGGGATGTTTGCGTACTAAAAGTATAAATCCAAAAATCTACTGATTGGGAGTTTGTTAAGACTCCGTTTGATTACGTTTTGTAGCCTCTGGCTAACACATCATAAAATGAAATGTAAATGAGACAATGTATGGTCGAATCGTTTTTTACATATCGCCAGATTGGGAACAGAGGTGACATAATTAGGGAGGGTGTTCCAAGGCTGGCACACGCAGATAGAAAAGCAATTTCTACGGCATTCAAACCGGATATACTGAATTGTCAGTTTAAGAGATTAACCTCATATATTAGTGTTGTGGTTCAATTCCAGCAACGAACGGCAGACGTGGTTTGGATTCTTTAAAATTTGGTAAACCATTATGAGATCCCCCGCAAAAGCCGATATCGACTGCTATACATTCTTAGAGATTTCAGTCTAAGCTGATAGGGCAGATGAAAGAGGTCACAGATGATTGCGCTTCGTTGAAGAGTCTAAAGAGCAACAACATCTTGTTTCTGCCACGGCTACCACACTAGGATGGTATATTCCACGTGCGGTCGCACTTAGGCGTTAAGCATTTGGGGAAAGATTGTGGGTTCAAACCAACCGAAGGCTCTGCGAAGAAGATCGAAGGGTTGATTGCCGGTTCTCGTCGCTTTCTCTGTTTGTTTTGAACACCCGAGATCTTCTTGTACCAATACACCCAGGTCACGCTCCTGAGAGACCTTCTCCAAGGTGTGGTCTCCAAGCTTGTAAGCGCTCATCGGCTGGTGACGCAGATAGATCTGTTGCGCTTAGCTATGTTCAATTGAATCTTGTTCCTCTCTGACCATTCGTAAATACAATCTAGTTCATGTTGGCGTTGATCGTGATCTGGCTTGTTACAAATCGCCTGCAATATCTTGATGTCATCGGCGAAAAGCGGAAATTTTGAGGAGATAACTCTTGCCAGGTCGTTGATAAACACCAGGAATAAACGCGGTCTCAGCATTGAGCCTTGTGGGACACCACATTCCACCTCATTTGGGTTAGAGAGTGATTCCCTAACGCGTACTTGAAGCTTCCGTTGGTGAAGGAAGCTGCTGATCCAACCAAGTAAAGGATCTCCGATTCCGTAGCTTTGTAGCCGTTGAAGTAGGATGCGGTGATCAAGGCGGTCGAAAGCTTTGGAGAAGTCCAGATAGATGACATCAGCTACGACCCCATCATCAGCCACTTCCGTGCAACTATCTCCTGCAATCTGTAGGTTGGTGGTGCATGACCGGTGTTTACGGAAGCTATGCTGCTCCGATACCAAGATGTTACATTTTCCCAGGTAGTCCATTAAAGCCTCAGCGACGACTGCTTCCAACACCTTCGCGAGCAAAGGGAGGATAATCCCTGGGCGATAGTTTGTAGGATCTGAACGGCTACTGCCTATAGAAATTGCAGTAATAATACCACGCTTCCACAAACTGGGAACTTGTTGTTCATCAATGCACCTTTGGAAAAAAATGTGACAGTGGTTCAGTGAGCTTGTTGGACACAGCCTTCAGTGCCTTCGGGCGGATGTTGTCTGCTCCCAGAGAACTATGCTCACGTAGTGAGAGTAACTTCCTTAGCACAATTGTTGGGTTGAAAAGTACATGTGTAAACAGTGGAGTCGGTAATGTGCATGACATTATGGGACAGATAGAGGATGTGAGTTGGAAAATTGGGGCGTATTGTAGCAGCAGGGCACTAGCTACTTCTTCGACGCGTTGTACTCTATTGCCTGTCAAGAAAAGTGGGGGGATTCCGTGCTTCACTTTCAGAAGAATATTGACATGCCTATATAACAGTTTGTTGTTTGCCATGAATATTTTGGCCATGCACTGTTGATAATTTACTTTGTCCTCACGGACAAGTGCAGTGCAATGGTTGCGATGGGTCAGGAAATTACCCCAAGTCTATGAGTCGGAGTTAACCTTGTACAAACGCCAGGCTACATCCTTATCGCCAGACATATTCCAGTCCTGATTGTATTGAAGACATTTTTGAGGGATGAAGGAGTTTGGTCACTGATGCTCTGTTGACGATGTCGCTGAGTCTATCAACGAACACTGTCCAAACGTTTTCAAAGGGATTGTTGTTTAAGATTTCCCAAGTAGTTGCGTCAACCAGTTCTTTAAATATGTGGTAGCGTGTGATTGTATGAGTTAGTTCCGAGTGTTCAGATGGATACTCTGCATAACACACATAGTTGAACCTTATTACTGCATGGTCACTGAGACCTAATGGACTATTCATCAATAACTGGTCAACCATGAGCTCTTCATTCTTGAGAACAAGGTCCAATATGGACGGTTTGTTTGCTGTCCAGAATCTAGTGGGTGTGGCGACATGACTGTACAAGGGAATCTTAGCAATTAGTTCATGCAAGTCTGCTTTGAACTGCTCACTGGGCGATGCCGAAACCTCCTAATCGTGTAGATTGAAGTCCCCGGAGTTGAGAATGTGGCTGTACCTAGTGCGTGTTACTCTGTTCTGGCTACATATCAAGCATGTATCCATTTCCGGAGTGGACGTTGGGGGGGGGCGGAAAACGACAGCTACGAGACATGCGTCCTTGTGTCATAGACGGAGACGGCACCAGAGTGAGTCGGTAACGTGTTTCCAGATCATCGACTATCGTACATTACAGGTCGCTGCGGTAGTAGAGTAGGACCCCACCTCCTCTGCTGGAGAGGTCGTTCAGGATGAGTGACATTCCGGCTATCTCAACCTCAGCATCAGTCACCTTTTGGTATAACCAATTTTCAGTAGTAGGAACTAGGTCCCAAACATTCGGGACCTGACGTAGTCGAAGTTTAATAAGAAGTTTAATAAGAAGCCCTTGGGCGTTAGTGTACATACATGAACGCTTATCAGATTTAAGCAATGTTTTGGAGGTTGAACTACTCATACGTGAAGTTTCGCCGATCAGTGAGTGGCCGGCGACTAATCGTTTATTTGCTGTTTATTTGGTAAGGGCTTAACGTCTTATTCACCGTCCGCGTAGTTAGTCCCGTGTCTAATCTTCTAATTACAGTGTAAGATGTCTAGTCAATATCATATTCTACAGGCAGAATACGCTCATTTGACACACTACTAATGCATTGTTCTTTTATTAATCTTATCGCGTTTGGTTCTTTGAGTGAAATAGCATCTCTAGGAGGCATACCGCTGACTCTTTTTAGCCGAAGCTAAGATGGCAGCCGGTAATAGAACATGCATCAGCTTTTTAGCAGCCGTGCTACCGAATGTTTGATTGAAGGACTACCTTTAACCCTATCGGGCTACTTCCTTTTAGTTCGGTGAGGTACGTAGCCGTGACACGGATTTCGCTAACACATCATTGAATCAGATTGTTCCACGAATATAACACCACTTTTTAGCCTGGGTTATTTTTTATGCTTCAGTTTCAGGAACCAAATGGTGAAATAAGGTTGCGGTTGAAGTTTCTTTCCGGTAGTTTACTAAGTTGTGGTTAACTCGATAACCCTTGTCCCGTATGATGTCTTGAAAGATACAGATGGAGCAGTGTTCATTGCTGAGACTACATGTGGACAGTAGCACTGATTCTACTTCGGTGATGGAGTTCAACACAACGCGGATAAGTTTTGGTTCTCCGAAATGCTTAGAGTTAGGGTGTCGCGTAATACACACCACGTGTACAGGTTTCAGTAGTACTTCGATTAGGTTACTAATGCTATCCCACTGGTTGAGGTCATCCAACTGCCTGCCTCTTATCGATGTCGACTTTGATTCTGGGATATTGGAGCACAGTACGTTCAGTACAGGTAGTTGTTTCCTTACACCTTTCGACATGTCGCGGTTAGTGATTGAAGTACTCGGAGATGTACCGTAGGAAACCGTTGGTGCTTGCACTAGGGAAAACTCCGCTACGCTCCTCAGTTTCCGATGCAGATGGGGTTGATGCTAATTTTAAATGACGGCTCTTCTTGGAGGCAACTGTAACCTAACTTTCTCTAGTAACGGCTTGCTCTTTTTCTACGCACTCCGTAGGGAGTTTGGAAGTAGCATAACGTGTAGTTATACCGATCAAGCTGGGAACCGCATTAGTCAAATGTGAGCCACGTGTGGTATTGGGACAGCTCTTAATGTTCTGGACTGTAGGTGTTGTGTTGCTTGCGGTGTTACTAGCACTTCTTCGGGGGATAGGAACAGCACTTACGGAGGAGGGGTGGGTTTCACAGTCCGCTATGCTTACCCAACCCTAGTGATTTTGGTGGTCACCATTTCCTCAAACTTGGCTGGTTGCTGGTCATACTTCTGAGATAATAGCAGCACGCATTTTATCAGTGGGATTGATGTGCATTCCACACGGAACCGTAGCGAGTCTGGTTTGTTTAATAACTTGGTCTGACTAGGTTTCACTCGGAAGAATCTCGAATGGCAAAACTCGCAACGGTTACGGCACAAAATGTCCCCGTTAACAAGTTTGGAACATGATCGACATAGGTTTCTAGACTGTAGCACACTGGGCATCGCGCTTGTTGAGCAAATGTTACGAAACATTTGTATGATTCACCCTCTATAGTAAAACATTATTCTGTTCCTGACGTTGTCTGTAAGGTCACGGTGTTCACTTTGGAGTTGTGTGCTTGCAGGCTGTCCTCTCTGGCGTCTCAGTCGAACGTGTCAGCTTGAACTTGGGGCAGAATACACGAAGGTGTGATTGAGAATTTTCATGGTTAAGCCTATGGATCGCGCCGGGTGAATTTGCCTTGTTGGATTTGAACGAGAGATAGTTCGTTTGAAATCTGTTGAAATAGTCCATCGAATGAGACCAAACAATGCCTCCGATGGTTGGAGTTAGGCAACTTTTGACTCTTGGATATCTGCGAAACACTCCCAGGAATTTATAATTCAAGGTAAATGTAGAATCTACTGTAGTGTACTCGAGAAAATAGTTTAATAAGGTGGGGTTTTTAACAGCACGACTAATGAGTATAGATCCAAAGAGATGCGACAAAAGGCCGCTGAGCCACCGTGAAAAAACACAATTGCACAATCGAGCTCTTTGCACGCACGTTCGCTCAAGTTCACAGCAGAAGATCAAATTATATATATCAAATTATATAGGGTATGTTATAAGTCAGCTCTTGTAAATATGTCTTGAACCGTTCCCCTCGGTCGCTGGAATCATGGATGTTGAAATCACCTGTAATGAGTATATGGATATATTTCTGATTTATCACAATACGGAAGACAGCTAGTACTCTGTGGTCCATCTCCGGAGTGAATTAGGGTGGTCGGTAAACTGCAGACACGAGGCATGTATCTTCGTCCTACCACCACAGTTTTGCATAATTAGGTCAGAGACACATGGTTGTGGATCAACTTTGGGCTCACAACGCAGGTTTGTTTTGTAATCATAGATTAATGCCCCTCCCATACACATTCTGTCGTTCCGGAGAATCGACGTACCGTGTAGAGCGATCTTAAAGTCGATAGATTTATAGCGCAGCCACTATTATATATATCGAGACTCGGTAGCCTAAACGTGATGGAGTGCTACCAAATTACTATAAGTCACTGTGCATTCGTACCAAACACATCAGTTTCTCAGTAACTAAAAGTGAATCACTGAGGTTGGGCTGCTATTGGAGAATGGGCCGACAGTTAACGTGTAGACCACAAACCGTTTTTTAGAATGCGTTGGACTTCGATGTTCGGTTTGGTTTAAACGGCAGATTTCGGCTGTCCAACTCTGTTGGACTTCCGTGTTTACTCTTAGTTTGCCCAATGTTGTGGTTCCTAATAAAGTAATCTAATCACGGAGCTGTATGAAAGGAAGATAAAACCAAGTTGCTCTTCCATAATGAATCGTTAGCCACCAGTGGTGGTGAACACGTTGGCTTTAAACGAAGTTCTTTAGGCAGCATCTTGCGGACTTTATACCACTTTTCATATATAAACAGTGTCATTGGCGCAGGCTAATATATCACTTTCATCAACGTGGACTGTTTCCCTTGTATTTGGGTGCTAGAGAAATTCTTATCAACCGCCTTACATCGAAGTTGCCAAAGGAGAGTTCTTAGCGGATGTAACTTCATTACTCATGGTCCCGTCTCCGCTTTTCCAGAAGAGGATATTTGAAACCAAGGAACACCGTAAAATATAATCGTCTATTTTTCCTCAGCATTAAGTACTTCATCACGGTTGGTATTTTTTCTCGGACCATCGTTCCAACGGATGTTCAGTGATTTGCGCACCTCATATGTTGAGTTATCGAGCCGGATCAAACACAATAGAACGGCCTTAGTGTCATCAGCGGAACTGTGTGTCAACCGTAAATATCGTGGTATACTGTAATGCACTAAATTATTTGATGTGGTACCCATCTCTGTGGGCTCAACCAAAATTCCTATTACGCAACAAACGGAATTCCACTGAGAACGGTCGTCCATCAGTACTAGAAATAAGAACTTGGAATGATAGTGTACACGACAGTCAAACATCGTAATTGTTTCTGTTGGCTGCAGATTTTTAGGGTATTATTGGACACCGTCTTAAAGAGATATTTGGTTTGTGGAGGCGGCTTTACTTTAATGTTACTCAGTTTTCCAGTTACTTAGTTATTCAGTGTTTTCCTTGGCGTTTATTTGGAGGTTATTAATGCGTACGGTGCCCAACGTTTCTCTATGGTGGACAGGCTCACGCTCGCATCTACCTTTCTCGCCACTAGTTTGATGTGGATTGCACTGCTAATAGAAGTGGAAGCAGGCAGGCTTGATGCTTGCATGCCTATTGAAGTGAGATGATTCAGAGGATTGGGAAACACAGACGCTGCAGTGCGGTTGGATCATCGGGCTCTTTTTTCGGCCAAAAACAAGAGCTTTCATTAACTTGTTGAGGTATAAACATGACCATATTTACGTCCAAATTTGTGCTACTAGTATTCACTAAATGCGAGATTGTCTCAGTCAATTTATCGTAATCCTTCCTCATTAGACTTAAACGGCTGACGACTGGAGTTACTCGACATGATGAACAAAATCACAATGCTCCAGGAAGTTTGTTTATCTGCTTGATTTCCGTGGATGATTTTGCTATACATTGCAGATGGTAGGATATAATATTGTCACAACACTTTACTCTAACCTAAAGTACTCCACCGCAATTGTATTAAGAGCAGACTTGCATTGCAGGCTGCACTTTCGTTCATTTACAGCGTGATCTTTCCGAGCAGTCGTTGTAGTACTGGCGCTCAAGCGCGTTGGATGAAAGTTATCGCGGCCCACATCAAAATTTGTCTGAGATGTACGTTCAAAAATCCTTGTACTAGGTACTTCAGTCTGAAACAGGAGTTAGTGTGTATACTATATTTCATTAATTTTCATGAGCCTTGTGCCCCACATCTGGTAGGAATAGAGTAGGCAAAATATGGTAGATAACGGTAAATTATAAATATCTAGGTTATCCGATTGACCAAGCTAGGTTGTTTGTTTAGAAACGGTCAGGACATGTAAGTGGCGTGCTCTCCAATCTAATTTATTGTAGCAAGTGGCCAATTTTAAAAAATAATCTGTGGGTTATAAACTAGTGAACCACACATTGCCTTGATAAAGGATATGGCATGTGTGGATTACTTTTTAACTTTTTAAAATATATGAGCAGATATTCGCTTGCAACTAGCTTACTCACAACATGTCATTACCTACGATACCAAATCCTGTGTCTGTGCAACCTAGTATCCCCTACCTTTTATTATCTACTCCTGAGCCCCAAAAACTAGAAACTTATAATACAAATATCAGCAAAATTTACGTATTAGGTGCTCAAACTTGGGATCCGAGGAACAAAGTCGTGATCCGAAATTCTGTCAGTTAAGTTTTCGTTACTGTTATGATTTACGCCGCATAAACCATGAAGCCTTTTCACTATACAAATGATCGGTCCCGCTTATAAGGCCGTGAACCGTTTGTCGGTAAATATACAAATTTGTTTATTTATATGCTATATAATAACATATTTATGACACTGAATGTAATGATATACATGACGAATATGCGTGTGCTGGCTACATTGATGAAACTTGGCTTCCATCCACATGCTTGCCGGTATTATTCTTTCTGGTTTACAATGGATATGGGTGTTTGGATGGAAATATGAATGGTGCAGCGAAAATTATCTATCGTCCATATGTACGCGAAGACGTTGTGTTCTTCTATGGATGACGGTGTCAGGCAAATCCGGAATTTGATGGTGCCAAGCATGTAACGAAATACATGAATTTTGTTTGCAAAGGAAAATGTTAATAGTCGACAGAGATTAAGCAACTAAATTTTCGTTTAAATTCCGCACAAAGGTACTGCTATTAATAAAGAAAATTGAAGCACCTAATTGACAAATGCAAATTACCATAATGCAATATTTCACAATGGTAGACATAAAAGTACAATGATGGACTGTCATTTCTCGGTCGATCTGCAAGGATTGCTACAGCAATGTTGCAATATGTTTGCTAGAATCCCAAGTATTTACATCCAGTCAACAATACAAAATTTCATTACACCGTTACTTCAAAACTGGTTTATTTGCCCTAGAATATTTTGTCTAAAATCAGTAAAGTTTGCAACAGTGTGCATTCTCTCAGCCTTCGTATTCACAAGATGGGCAGATTAGAATGGCCTCAGTCGCCTAAGAATTCGCATGAAAAAATATGCCAGAAAATTTTGTAAAACTGATAACTCTACAGCAGATAACGTAAAACTCGTGTATTGTGTAATAGGCAGCTTCGAGTTGAGGGCCTCAACGGAACAGTTTTTCTCTTGTCATCTTCAGCATGTCATAATAACCTTTCCGAACTATTTTCCTCTCATGATATTTTGCCAGTACTAAGAATGCAAGCGAATATCAGCAGAAGATAGGATGTAGTCGCATGCAAGTATACTCAAAATTATCAGTTGCATTTATTGCTATCACGCCTGGTGAGATGGCATGATCCACCAATAGGGAACATATATACTAGTGTCCCAGATGCTACTCCTAATCCTCTGAAACACACCCAAATAAACGGACGCCCAATACACGTTCATGAATTGTCGTCAAGTTTGTTGAGATAAATCCAGGTGGAAGATGTAGGCCAAGTGAACACCAAAGGCGCCCAACTCAGCGTTTAGTTTAAAACCACCAATCAGACGACGATAACCATTCGCCTGAAATCAAAGCAATATGAATAAGCTATAATTATTTGAGTTATGTTGAATTATGTCCATGAAATGAAGGCAGTAGACAGCACGTCTCCGCAGATCATTTTTTTAATTGTCTTCCAGACATTATGTAGAAACAGCGAACGTAAAAGCAAAACACAAAAAGAAGACCGCGTGTGTAACATAGCTAAACTGCTTTTCAACGAATCACGGGCAATGCTGATTTTCAGCAAAGCAAATATTCCTATTGAATTCAGCTGAATCAAGGACAGAAATCAGTTCAGGGTTACGAAATATTTTCGGTGAACTCTCTTCAGACCCAAATGGTTACATAACACTGATTGTGTGGGGTAAGCTTCAAATGGGGCTGGGATTGATTTCTAAGGTGTTTGAACGGTCCAGATCGATAACTAAATGCGGCTACAGATTGCAAGAAAAGTGCAACAAAAGAAACGCAATTCACCAGCCTGAGCATCCTAAAGTAGATAGGTAAGGTCATGAAGGGAATTAAGTAACCATGTCGGTCGACCACGGTAGTAGTATCGGCCGTATAAATCGTTTATGTATACATAAATCCGGCTTCAGATGGTGGATGTAAATAGCCTCGGCAATAGACAAGATTTGTTTTCGGAAGCCTTGCGAGAAGCGTTCAGATAGTGAGTAGATGACTTTAAAGTCATTCTCAGATGCAGTATGGCCACTTCCGAGGAGGTGTGACATGATTGAGCTGTCTGAGGACCGCATTTCGCCTTTGAAATCCCACGCCGGGATGTGCTGGTGAATCCTCTGGGATAGACGTCTCGTTGTTCGACCCAAGTATCGTTGCTGAAGGCCTTTAATGACGCACATGAGAATCTACGCTTCACTTGTGAGCACGAAAATGGAAAGCGTTTACATTTCTTGGGTCTAGAAGTCATCCGCAACTCGGAAGGCTCATGTAGCAGAAAGGTACAGATAATGCTAATGTGGACTAGACAGTAAACTAACATTCACAGCGCAGTAGCTTTACAACACAAGAAGAGTTTAATAAGAGCTCTTTCCTTCAGGGAGCGCAGTATTTGCACTCCGGATACCGTCAACAAACAGACACAGAGAATCAGATTTTCGTGAAAATGGCTACTCCCATAACTTATTCATGAAGCATCTGAAAGAACGAAAACAAAAGCCACCTAGGAGCATTGCTCCCAATAAAGAGCTGTTCATACATTTGCAAGTTGAGGGCGATACTGCAGCTTATATATTATCTTGACGTTTGGAAGATGATGTTGAAGAAGCTAATTTCGCAGCCAGATTGTGAATTGTTTACCACAACAAGCCATTGCTTGCAAAACCTTTGAAATATTGTTTGCCATCGTTCACCCATTCAATGCTCCTTTATCAGAAATCGTGCTCCCGTGGTGCACGATACGTGGGTCGAACAACGAGACGTCTATCCCAGAGGATTCACCAGCACATCCCGGCGTGGGATTTCAAAGGCGAAATGCGGTCCTCAGACAGCTCAATCATGTCACACCTCCTCGGAAGTGGCCATACTGCATCTGAGAATGACTTTAAAGTCATCTACTCACTATCTGAACGCTTCTCGCAAGGCTTCCGAAAACAAATATTGTCTATTGCCGAGGCTATTTACATCCACCATCTGAAGCCGGATTTATGTATACATAAACGATTTATACGGCCGATACTACTACCGTGGTCGACCGACATGGTTACTTAATTCCCTTCATGACCTTACCTATCTACTTTAGGATGCTCAGGCTGGTGAATTGCGTTTTCTTTGTTGCACTTTTCTTGCAATCTGTAGCCGCATTTAGTTATCGATCTGGACCGTTCAAACACCTTAGAAATCAATCCCAGCCCCATTTGAAGCTTACCCCACACAATCAGTGTTATGTAACCATTTGGGTCTGAAGAGAGTTCACCGAAAATAATTCGTAACCCTGAACTGATTTCTGGTCTTGATTCATCTAAAAACGTTTATTTTTCACGAGATCCATAGATCTCATAAGTAGGAGGAATGAGGAGTAGGGAATCATGACCGAGAGCCGTAGCAATATATTTGTGATACATTGCCCATGGACGCAGTTACAAGTAATTCCCTTTTGATGCCTTAATTTCAGCAAGCTACAAATTGTGCGGCTTAAGGATATTATAGCTTGGGCTTCAAAACTGGCTGCTATAACGATGGCGGTCATTTTGGGACAGATTTCCGAGAATGCCCTATTTTTAGGTGGCGAACGACAGTTTCACCCTATTTAAAGTTCCATCTTGGCAAGTGAAATTGGTGGGGATCCCATCAAATCTGTTTACTGGCAACATGCCTGAACAAAATCCAAGACCATCCTTAGCTGGAACTGGCAATATTCTATGCGCTGCCCATGACGTCACCTGACCCATGTCTTGGCCACATTCAAATATGACAAGAAACGGCTTACAGCCGAATATACACCAGTTGACAAAACAAGTTAATATTTCACGTATTTTTTCGAGTCGATGCTTCTTATCTAAAAACATTGCTGCATGTTTATGAGTACTTAAAGCATTATCAGAAAGCATGGTGAGCTTTGGCTGCTCCAGGTTACAAACCTCGGATTTCTTTTTTGGATACGCGCAAACTGTTTGTTCTGTGAGACCGAGTTCGTTATACAAGAAATTTCACGCTTCCAATATGTTCGTCCAAGCAGCGATGTTATTCTAAACAATCGTAAGGATTTAAAATGTTAACCATTTTTTAATCTGGAGCCACCGTTCAATAGCTCGCTGTGGAGCTGTCTAGGTTCAGAAACGACGACAATTACTTCGTGGCAGTTGTTTATTCAGACAATGCTCATTACAGAGATAAACAGAGATAACCCAGACAGCAAATTAATTCCCAGTTGTTAGATCATGTGGTTCTAGTGCATACGAAATGGCAGTCTCGGCATCCTCTAGTGAAATATTCATGGCCTAACTGCGTGAATTAACCGCACGTAGTCCACAGTACAGTTAAATCAATTTCCCATACCAGTACAAATCTGACAACAAAACATTGGCATTCGAACCCTGCACATTATAACTAAGCGATCATGTTACCTATAGATACCAAGATATCAATTATACAGAGTACTCGCAGAAACATACAGAAGTAATGCGCATCGTCAGACGCTATATCTTCCTCATCAGGATTATATCGGTTTCTCAGGACAGTCTGAGTTTGCACCGACATCCGAGAACTAACAAGTCTGTCTTTTGTTCGGAGTATACATACGGTTTGTTCAACCTGTCAGCATACCGATGCTCAACACATACGTGCGGCCTCATGTGAAAAACTTTATCTAGGCTTGGCAGATATAAGAAATAGCTCGCAGTGTACGAGGCATATTACGAAGCGCAACCAGGCATGTAGAGGATTGTTCCATCTTCCATCTCAACTTAGGCTAAGAAAGCTAAAAGGGTACAGCGGGAAGCGTTTACACTAGATATGGAACAAGTAATGACCTAGTAGACAAGAGCAGCCACAATTTCGTCGTTTGCCAACTACTGCATGGTAGTAACAAAACGAAACTGCTCAACCAGCATTTCAAATTGCCTAATCAATACAGTGGGCTAGAATGTCGCCGGTACTTGCTTCTCTCGTCGTGCCCCAGCAACGCAATGCCCTGTCTAGTTAACATGTATACCCCATAAATATCGGTGTCCAACAAACACGTTAAAGTTGCTTTAACTTATTGACCTTCATTTGTAAATCTTTTAGAAAATTGTGGAATCACTTACAGTAGCATTAGCATTTAAGATTTAAATAATTATGTGTAATACCATGCTTTTTCTAACTATCCTTGATTAAAGATGCCAGCAACAAATGCTACCGTGACATGGGCATTTAGAAGAAATAATGCAACCAAATTATCGGCGGATATACGAACATGTATAAAAAGATGAGGTGACGATGTTTAATATTTCTTTTAAAGATATAATATGACAGAACGTTCCTCAGTAGTAAAGTATGTGTAGCTTACATTGATACAAAACGTGTGTTTCATTGTTCATTTGTGCTGTGAAGTAGATCACGATCCGTATAGTGTCAAAACACAAATTGCACGGATTAGATTAGCATAGTTCCCATAGGACGGCATCCTATTTTTGGCATTGCTTCAATTGGTGTTCAAAGCTAGATTTCCTGATTAAGTTTCCGTTTTTTGTGTCCTACTGAGGGTAAGAAGCATTCGTGATATTTATCTCTTCTAGCTAAGCCTGCAATCAAACTTCATTTCAGCTTGCTGGAACGAAAGAATGTCATGACGCTCTTGCTCACGTGCGTCTGAGGTTTTCTACTTAAGTCAAACATTGTTCACTGCAGCATCATTGATAAAGCGAAAAGTGGCCAACACAACTTTTTTGCAAAATTTGATTATATTTTGATGGCTGTTTTGGTATAATCGACCCGCTCCTCCCATTGAAGTGTTTCACTTCCAAACAATTTCAGTTTAAACAAATAAATAAACGTTTTATTCCTCAGCATTTCAAAACAAAGACCAATTGGGTTGTCTTATCAACATGTACAACGTGATCGCATAATATAGTTAATTGTTCGTCTTTTGATCAAATGTTCCCATACGGGTTTTTGAAATGATTAGCAGTCAATAGGCTAGTCACAATTTGATGGAAAATCTTGGCGAGTGACGACGACGGTACAGAGACATCAGCTTGGAAGGCGTAGTGCATCAACGAACCAGTGCGTCAAAGGAGAAAACAGAATTAGTTAAACGGATTAATAGGAGTAAGATCGTTCTCAAATATACTGAATACTGAATACTGTATTATAGAGCAAGTAGAAATGGATTCTGTACAACCCTTTATGTAGGTAATCTTATATTATTGAAATGAATAGAGGATATGGTGACTTTCATACGTATCCAGGACCTTTCTCATACAAATCATCTAGAGTCACCGTTTGGCTTAGTGTTGACCAGATGTTTGCAACAGTCAGGTGAATATTAATCATGCGTCTGAATTGTGCATAGGTAGTGCAGTTTCTAATACTCGATGGAAGTTTGTTCCATATTAACGCATATTTTACAGAGAAACATTTTGAGCGGAGCTTTTTGCGAGACTTTGGTATTTTCATTGTGCGCTCGCTGTTTCTTAGTTCATAGCGCATACGAGTCTGAAACTCGAGTTGTGGCTGAGCAGTGAAGCTTAAGCCGTATAATAGGCAGTATAAAAGGCTCAGATTAAGTTTGAGTCTGCGTAGCCATAGCGGCTCCAGATTTAGCGCCTCGCAACGCTCACGGTATGTCATAGTATTAGGCATGTTCAGAAACCTTTTTGTGAATGATCGTTGAATGTTTTCTAGTGCTATAATATCCACTTTTCTCAGATTACTATGCACTATCGTACAGTACTCAAGTTTCCGCCTAACACATATTTTAAAGGCTTGAAGCCTGGAATCTCTCAAAAAAGGAGTTCGACTTATATAGGCGATCACTTTTCTGGCAGAAGCCTGCAAAAATATAACATGCTCTAAAAAGTCAAATGAGACAGAATATCTTAGACCAAGGTCTCGGACTGCGCCACACACAGGAATAGGGGTATCGTTTAATGTAAGGATGTTCAGAGAAGGGCCACAGCCGTAGTACAATAGATTACTCTTGTCCGTGGCAAAGTGCAGCTTCCAGGAGTTACTCCAGAGCTCCAATGCGGATAATTCAGACTGAATATAGGCTAAGTTAGGACTACGTTGCCCAGGGGTGGAACAATACACAATTTTAACATCATCTGCGAAAAGGTACGGCTTTCCATACGAGATTTCGTCGAGGAGATCGTTGAAATAGATTAGGAATAAAAGCGGGCCCAGCACGCTACCTTGAATCACTCCACTAGAGATTGTAGTGGCTTCAGATGTATAGTTCCCGATTTTGACTACTTGCTTTCTACCCTCGAGGTAGGAAGACAACCAGTCTAGAAGCGAATAAGTGATACCATAGGACATAAGCTTCAGCAGCAATAAATTGTGTGGGACACGGTCAAAAGCCTTTTGGATATCAAGAAATATTACGATGATAGCACTTCCGGCGTCTCTTGCTCTAGTCACATAATCAAGGTAATCTAACTGGCAGGTAGTGCACGACCTACCTTTCAAAAAACCGTGTTGATGTTTACTGAGTAGGCTCATAGAACTCAAATATTCTATTATGCGTTCTTTAACTATCCTCTCCATGATTCTGGAAATAATAGATGTGTGGTGGATTGGGCGGTAATTTTTTACATCTTGCATAGATCCGCTTTTGTGCCTTGGTATTATAGTTGATTGTTTCCAGTGTATAGAATACTCCCCATTGAGCATGGAAAGTGTAAATACATTAAGCAAAAACAGGGGGATGTCTGGACCTCCATGCTTTACCAGTATTGGAGGGATGTTGTCAGGGCCTGGTGAGCATGATGGCCGAACTAATCTGAGTTGGCGACATATGTCACTAAGTGTAAATTCAACAGTTTGGAGTGTATTACTCCCACTGTGTATCAGCTTGAGCTGAGGATCTTCTTTCGCATTAGCGCCATAAGTAGAAATAAAGTAGTCATTGAAAATCGAACATATGATTTCACCATCGGTTATGGCAGTTCCATCAGAGTTTACAATGGTGTTAATACAACTTGACTTTCTATTCTGCCTACGGTCCAAAAGTTTTGAGATGCAGCCTACCACATTTGCGCCCTTCAGTGCCATTACTTCCTCAGAGCATAGAATTTTGTGGTGGCCTTGGTATAACGCTGTAAGCAATCTGGTGTGGAGCATCAGCAGAGTAAAATCGTTAGTTTTCCTAAATGTTTTCTTTATTTTATAAAGTTTAGTGGCTACCTTTTTTGAGATACCTGCAGGAGCAGCAGTCCTTTTCAACTTCTTAGTACGTTCTGGAGCCACAGCTTCAACACAAAGCTGAATGCGGTGGTAGAATTCATTACAGGCAATTACAGGCATTACAGGCAATTTATTCAATAATGATGTGTCTTTTGTCCTTCGCCAACCACCTAATTAATGCTGTTAGGAAATACGTTACAACAGTGTTGTTCGCAGCGGTAACAACGGAGTTCTCATTCAGATAAAATACATAAACGTAATTTCGACTGTTGAAGGTGGATCCATATGTATCCCACCTCAGTTTAACCAGGGTTTCGTGTCGATGGGACACTTGGCTGTCCTAGTTGACCTAACTCTGACCGTTGCTGTTATTCCTTTGCTGGTCTGGAGTTTCATGAGACGCAAGCCTGTAAAATGTTGTTAAAAAAGATTTGATTTAGTTGCCTCATCAGGGTCTTGTCCAATAGGCCCAAAACAGTAACACATCACAAAAAATGTCTTGCCAGATTGGATCTCAGCCCCGTGGTAATGATCCAGCTACACATCAGCCTAGAAGTGTCATAATGACCCAATTGTTATACTCTAAACTAAAAGGCTTTCGTCTAATAATTTGCTTCAGACCAAGACTGGTGTATCTTGGTATCTGGCCATCCTCTACGCACATCCTTCATTTCAAGAGGAAGAATTTAACACATACTCCATCAACATGCTTACAACGCGGTCGAAATAATGCAAATGTGTCATATGTTTGGAGATTGTCGTTGGTTGTCATATGGAAAACTTCACTGTGTCAAAACCGTCTCGATTCAGTGTTTGACTGATGGCTGCATAGTGGATAAAGTTTTCGGGACCCAAATATATGTGCTTTCGTGGTATTGTACTACAGCCAGAAATAAACAGATTAGCTTGAAAAGTACACCTTTCAGCTGTGGTAACATTGAATGAGTTTTCACTTTTTTGAACGAACCTGCTGAATTTTCTGTCTTACCATGTATCCAAAAAGGGAATTAGAAAAGAAGAGTGCAAAAGATTTATACGATGCAAGTTTCTTTTTTAAGAAATCAGCTCATTCTCTCCGAGTCCGTGATCCTAAAGAGAACTTTTCTTATTTCCATAGTCTCGGACTAATGTAATTAGTATTCTTCATCGAAAAAGTAAGCATAGGGGCAGCAACCACTTTCGTAAACCTTTATCGCTGCTTTATCGTTTCCCCTCTATGTTGAATATTATTACTGTTCCTTAAGTAAACGCGTAGACTCAGCGTTAATGAGTAGCTACCTCGCTGACAGATTATCAACTGATCCTGTATTTTGAATGAATCATTTTTATCATCTCAAATAGTATTTTGTCCATAACTCGGAGGTGAACTTGAAGTTGCCCTGCAATAAACCGTCAGTTTCGTTTCTTGTGTACATAATGTATTTTTAGATTGATGTCGTGGCAAATTCTTTGTCTATTCAAAATACAATTAACATACAATTATATACAAGATAATGACATTAAAAAGGGAACATCATGGTTTTACGATACAAAGTGTTTCACACTGCAACGTTATCAGCATAACACTTTAAAACATTTTATTCTATCATTAATTTAGTTATCCAATATTACCTTTTACGTTATCATTTGTTGCTGGCGTCCTATAAAAAAGACAACTAGTTGCAACGCACGTATGTAATAACTAGTACACATTCTATATAATTATACGGAACAGTGTGCCTTACACGTTTAACTTTACACAAATGTGCATTTCGCAGTGAAATGCATCTAACTTACATCAAATGTTTATGGATTTTCCATTTTATCGGCATTCTGCGTTCACACAACGAAATCAGTATTTTTCAAAATTAATATTAAAACGAAAAATGTGTTACAAAATCATGAGGAATATTATAGCTTAAAATGCAAATAAATGCATTAATAATATATATATTCAATGTTTAAAATCATACTTTAATTAATGTCGCTAATAGACGGACACCAGCCGAAAATAAGTAGACCCACCTAGATTTCAAAATATTTCATTTGCACATCTCGAGTCGATATAGCGTCAGTAAATAGTAACCTAACCAGTCTCATAATGAGCGATACGTTGAGTCTAGTAAAGCGCTTTCCGGTTAAGTAAAGCATATTTTTCTATGTTGTGATTCACATTATGATTTCCTTACGAGACTTGTCAGACAGATGCATTTCGACTTCTTATGAATCATTGTCCTATTTTTTTAGATTTCACTACACGATGGATGCTATCGCTTGTGATGAAGAAATTTGCTCACAATATAACTCACAAATCTTGACACATCTGAAGCCCCGTTTAGTTGAGCAGCAGGAGTAGAACATTAATATCTGCAGACCAAACATAGATTGAATATTAGTTTTTTATGGTATGGCGTATAAAATGCACGGATTTATATCAGGCGTGATCAAATATCCGACATACATTTTACTCCGGACAAGTGCCGCTTATTGATTATACATGACAATTGTATTGCTTGTGGACAGCTCAGTTTTACAAGATGGTATTATACAGTTCAGTTACAGCTTTTTCGCCTGTCTCCGTCTGAAACCACTACTTATCCGCAATTATATAACCGTTCTCTAATTTGTGTAAATGCTTGGCAAACGTGTGATTCCAAAAGCCCGAAATTCCATTTCGCATATTGTCGCGTATAATCATGTACGTAATAGTACTAAACGGATTTTTATTTGCTTAACACGTCGTATTCTGATAGCGAAGTATACCAGTGTAGACAGTAACCACTAATGTGTTTGTTCACTGCAGTTATATTGTTTAACCTAGTGCTTCCTTCTAATCTTAAAACGGGATAAACAGTTAAGTGGAATAAATATGTACTTAATGTAGAATACAGAAACAAAATTGCCTCTCTCAAACCCCGTAATGGTTGTCGAAACGTTTGCCTAATAATCAGGCTGACTGCAGACGTTTGTTAATTAATCCTTTCGTAGAAGAATCCTAAGAAAACAAACTAGAGAAGCTAATATAAGGTAAAACAGCAGTTTTTATTGCATGCGAACGAGAGCGAGGCCATGAACAGGGAAGAAGCTACTCGTGCGCTGGTAATTTTGTTCGTCAATGAACACAGTATACTCTACACGCTACGACATCTAATATGTGCCTCGAAGTGAGATACGCAAACCAGTGTTTAAAATCCTTCCATAAAACCAGCCCCGAAAAGTGCAGGTCGCGCAAACGCAATCACATGAACTATGTTTGTATGTCACCTCTTTTGTCACGGGCTCGCTACTATCGTATCTACGACCATAACTAGGCTTCCACATATGTCTGCAAAATGCTTGGCCAAGTAATAAGTATCCTCTTTGTCGACAATGTAGAATGTCTATCAGGATTGGATGCATCACGCGATGTTGGTCAAATTAAATCTCTGGATGTTTCTGGTCTATCCACAGAAAGTGCTTATGACGTCAGAGCTCAGACAATTTTACCGTTCTGTTAATAACAGCTTATAATATTTTTTTACGCCCACAGTAAAGTGAATCGCCTTGTGAATAACTTAGGAAATTGCAACATACTTTTAATTTGGTAGAAATATTTCTTTCACTAAATGACTGAAAAGTGCATGAGGTTAGAGCGAAAAGATTTGATTTTTTAGTAGTCTACATGGCCCCTTTTTTCAATTCAGAAATGTGATCTAAACACATTAGATGCTGCACAAATGTTTGAGTCATTGATACGAAAATAATTGTTTGTTAATGCAGGTTGGTTGCGTCGGATAACATATATCGTATCAGTAGTGGAGGTAACCAGGTAATCTGTGACGATATGTATATCTCTTCGCTTTAGTAAACAAAATTTAATCCATGAAGATAATATTTTACACATACTTTCATTGTTCGGAGTGAGAACTTTCACCGATGCACTATTCAGAATTTTCACTAATGACTACATTGTGATTCCTTCTGTTATATATGACGGGTGGTATATCTGTGGTTGTTCCATCAGTGATCCAAAGCAACGCGATATTGCAACCATACACATTATCAGTTTGTCAACAAAAAACAAGTATATAATTGCCACTCACCTGCATGGAGATAGCACGAAGTGATATAGCACGAGATTTGTAAGTAAGCCGATGTTACACTGGACAAATTAACAGCAAATTCACTCAAGGATAATTCCGGGTGTACTCGGAACAGCTGCTGTAAATTCCGGCAAACTTTAGTAAAATTTACAAATACCGCAGCTGGAGTTTTATAAAAGAATAAAGATTTTATTTCTCAACACGGCCAAGATGGCTAGATTGATCAGATCTTACAAGGAGGTAGCAAAATACTGGATTTTCCAACCCATCCACGAAGTGCCACTGCGCGAAAATCCTGACTCGGTCAGGCCAGAGGATACTGGCCACACACAGTGTACATACCGTTACAAATCCCGCAGAAGTCGATGTCAGTGCCTCTCCCATAAGCAACGAGCCCGTAACACATGTGGAAACAATTAAGCCCCAAACTGCAAAAATGTCAAATTTGGAAAACTGGAAGTACGAATAGGCCCCCAAGTACTAAACCTCACTGCAACTATTAACACTCACAAATATAAATGGATTTATTACAGATTGCAGCATTTTAGGACACTCCAAGGGAATGCCCAACATCACCTAAACATTATCTATCAAGTTATAAGGAACGCTCATTAATCAGCTGAGGGAAACTGTACGCTGTCGCCCTTCAGTGTAGGATTGTATAAGCAGTTATGCGGTAATAAATAGCAAATTGCCCACTATCAACATGCACGAAATATATTGCCAAATACCGGTTATACCTATGGATGGAGACATTGTAATACGAGTAATGTGTCATAATATAACTGGTCTGGAAAGATATATGGTGACATACACTATCAAGTGCACATTAATTCCCAGTGTGGATTCGTCAAAATCATTGGCAACAGAAGTCCATCAGCCATTTGAACTGATGCTTCGCTGCCATACATCAATGATGACCTATCGAATAAAGAATAATAAGTGGGGAGCGAAGGAGGATGTAATGGAAAACAATAATGTCGTAAGTAAACAATCAGGGTTAAGTCGCCTACACCTTGCAATGGCATGCCATCACAAACCGCTAGCTGTTGTGCAAAGTTAAGGCGGCACCGATGAGATACCTTCCTTGCGGCTTCCACTGCTCCGCGTCATATTGAGCCACCACCCAGAAGATAACTCAGCACCAAACACATTTTAAACTGACACTCCGACTAGGGAATGACAGCAGATGTCCCACTGATATCGATTGCGAGGCATGTCCTGTGACGACTGGAGCCAAGCACAACGGGAGTCGGATGGACTCCGGCCTAGGCGAGAATGACTGGCTGCATAGAGTGTGGCCGTCGGTGATTTCAGTTCTCACTTGTAATTCAATTTTTGTCCACCTCTAGTCTTGCGCCACCCTACGTCTGTCAAAGAAACGAGGCCCTCCTAGGTAAGCGGTGACAAGGCATGCGTAGTACGTGCCAAAACCTACGCAACTTATGCAGTGCTATCTGATGTTCTGATGAACTACCTTGGTAATCATTGCATATTACTCGTCTACGCACATCCTCATTAGGGACCCACTGGTGCCAGTTGACACTGGCAATGGTCCACGGAGAAAGATGATCAAGATCTTGAATGTGCCTCAGATGTTCAGAGCGAATGGGCCAAGTCTGATTTCCACGGCTGTCCTACTGACCTTGTAAGCGCGGCCTTTCAAATGTTGGGAAAGCATCAGACTCAGTTGCTTACCTACCGTTGGCCGCAACTTTTTTTACAGAGCAGTCTCACCCTTTGCTGAAAGACTAATTTTCAAGCTAGCTTCCGCCACTAAAATAGGGCCAAAATCAACCATCCATAATCAAATTAGGATGAATATTTTCCAGCGTTTTTTTGCTGAAAGAAGTACAACGTGACACATAGCAGAGCCTAGTTGTTTCATGGTGGAACACACCTCCATTCAGAAAGACGGAACCGGTGACGTAACGAAATCCCTGTAATATATATCACTCGTTTTTCTTAAGGCCTATATAATAACTATTGGCCCTATGATATCAAAATGTATTCTTTTACAAATTATCTCTTGTTTAAAAGATCAAACATTGCCTGCATCAATAAAACATGGAGCATATTAGACAAATGCAATATTCAGCTATATGTTTTGGTCTAGTGACTATTTCGTGAGGATCGTCCGCGAAAACAGCAACGCCATCAGGCCATTTAGCCTTTACTGCTTTAAATGACTAATTATGCTTGACATTTTCGGTCTATAATCTCTTACTGGGATACATCTATTTGCATCAGTTTGCCACCGTTCATGAATCACAACAGGTAAAATCTGCCACTATTGCTACTTCTAGCTTATCACACAAGTACTAACGCCTTTGTGGGATTTCAAAATTCCAATACCAGCAGGACGTCAAAACTGGAGAAATTGCAATTATATTCCAACGTATTTGTTTCTATAGTTGGATTGGACACCTTAAGCAACAGTCAAATTAGAAATGATCCTAGAACTGGTTTTAACATTGAGTATTTTAAGTGTCTGTGCATTCGTTGGTGACCCATTACACATGAGGTAATCACAATAAGGTCTTCTGCAGCATGAATATCAAGCCATCTGCAAACTCCACAGTGATAAGAATGTCAGTGTCGCAACTAAACATTACTGTTTTAAGCATGTATTGGACCAAGTATTTACCAAAGTAGATTCGACACTAGCCGCAAATGAATTCACAAAAAATATCAGCACATTTACGGAAATCATAACACTTACGACAAAGGTAAAGACAGACCACTTTGACGGCCGTTACAAACACTCATCCAAAGTCGTTTCCAAGCAAAATAATTTAGATCACGGCACTGCGTAAACAAAGACATTTGCACATTAATTTAAATATACGAAACAGTACTGAAACTTAAAGTGAACTCAAACTTTAAAGATAGCCGAGAAAACTGGATATTAGTTATGCAGTAAAACCTCGTACCCTGAAGTGGTTATTAAGAAGCAGAAATCCAAAAAAAGATCAGCGTGAGTTTCCCCGCATCCAGTTAAAGAACTGTACTGCGACCCACAGAGTAAACAAACTATCTATTTTAATGAATATTTACTATGCGGCATCGTTTACTACTGCGACATATGTATCCTCTCCTCTCCTTCCAAGTAAAACAAGAAGTAATATGTACCAGCCTACCAAATGTAAAGTGAGTGCATATGAAGATTACATATATCAAATCAACACTTTGGCCGAAAACTGATGGCATTCTCTTTCGCAGCTATACGGTTAATGTTAAAAGCGCACCCCCTTCTCATGTCGAATATAGTTACCCGGTAATTAAACACTGGCCACTTCCGGAGTCAGTAGAAAGATTACACACTCATCTGGAATTCTACATGCGGTCCATTAGATCGGATGTCAAACTATCGGCAGATAAACCATGCTTTTGCCTCTTTTTTGACCTTAGGATGGTTGTCAACAATAGAGTAGCTCGTTTGTCGACAATAGATACTCAAGTTCAAAGTCGGACTTGGAGAATCCGCTGTGTGGTTTGGTTGCTACAAGCAATCAATATTGAGACCTCGGTTCACTTGAGGGGGACGTCGGTCATTCCGATCATGGCTTATGGCGTCAACCGTGAGTCACTGTGTTTGAGTTCCAGCCCAACTCAGGCTATCTCCACTTGATGAGTCCCAACCAGGACGAAACCACGGTCGTGGGGCGCCAGTGTTGGGCTGAGCAACAATAAAATGTTTCCAATTTACTTACGATCTTTGTGATCCGAATGACTGAGGTCCACCTCAAGTGAACCGAGGTCTCAACAGAGGTTGCTTATAGCAACCCAACCACACAGCGGATTCTTCAAGTACAACGTTGAAATCGTTTCCGCTGTACCAAGCGTTGCTCTCAGATCTCACTGACATAGTGCTTATGGCGTCAACCATGAGCCACCAGTCTCTGAATTCCAGCCCAACTCAGGCTATCTCTACCTGATGAGTCCCAACTAGGACGAAACCGCGGTCGTGGGGTGCCAGTGTTGAGATCAGCAACACTATAAGGTTTCCAAAGTACTCAAGTTACTAAAGCATGCTCACAACAAAACGTCCCTGGGTCACTTGCCAATTATAACACCTTTCTCTCCATACAGCTAAAATTGGTGATGCTGTAGCTTCATCTACGTTCTGGAAGTGCAAAATGGACTTGACTGTGAATCACATAACCCATCGGTGGCATTGTTTGAGTAAAGTGGGATAATTTATTTTCTAACGAGGTATTTTATTTATAAATGAACGGTTGAACATGCAGAGTACAGGTTGCACATCACTGTTGGTGTGGTTCATGGTAGTTTATCCGGCCCACTGATTTCCTCATTTACATAGATATATGTGTTTACATACTACACGGACGACCATTTTATTTGTGGACGACATCAAACTAGTGTACTCATTTCTATCTGATCACCTGGAACTGTGCCTAAAAAACATATACGATGATCTATCGTGACTACACAAATTAAGCGAAAGGAGGCCTGTGAGTTTTCAATAGAAAATCTCAGCTGCTGTTACCCATGTATCATACCAGTACGATTGATTACTCTTGCTCGTACCCCATCTCAGTTACGCATTCCGTTGGAGAGACAGAAATTTGACACTCTGGCACCTTTAACTTCTCCAAACATCAAATATCAAGTAGCAAAAGCAACACAGCTAACAATCTACACTACTAGGTCATTTTTACTATTACAAACATGGTTTTACTCGTTAAAAAGGTGCGGTCCGTACTAGAATACTACGTCATTAAACACAAACATCTAAGCAAGATAGATGGAAATGCTTTGGAAAAATCCTGGCCATCATTCAACAAATGAGCATGAGGCGCTCATCATGCGGAACGATGCTCTTACTTCCAGTTTTGTTAACTTTGATTTAGTGAGTAAAAAGCTATGTTACTGTTATTTAGAGTAAAAGTTTTATAAAATGTAATTTAGTAAGGAATCCTCCCAAAATGTAATTCTGTTTATTTTGAAAACGGCTTAACCTATCCTTCTCCGTTGCAGAACAACAACTAAAATATGCACTTTTTGGTGAGGTACGCTCCTTTTTGTCATGAATAAAGCGTGACATCTAGTTTGTACATTGTAAACGAAGCTTAACATCTAAAGTCTTTAAAAAGCAAATTATGCTTATTTGTATGTTTAACTGATAGAAAAGATTTCTAATTTCATCAAAATGGTTAGCAGCAGAACAAGAACTGCAGAAAAGTTCTTTTGCACACTGTTTGTCCAAAAGTTACCGGAAGTTGAAGACTATTCAACTAAAATTTATGTTAAAACCAAAAACATTAGCAGTTTCATTTCGGCTCATGGGCTAAAGACTTGAACTGATTGAAACGAACCTCTTGAGGAGAGCGGAACGATGTGTGAAAAAGACAAGTGCAACTTACAGATGCTATGTGCGGGCGACTGTTGCTCCATTGATAACTTAACAGCAACGGGTACTATCTAATGTAACAGCATTTTGGCCTTGATTGATGTAGCTGCTGCAGTACCACCAAATCTTGCGCGCTTTAAATTGATGCCGTTATTTTGGTGACCTTATTTACAGTTACTGTCCGTGTGTCAGAAATCGTTTTAGGCGACAAATGTCTGCTGAGTAGCTTTCGTAAATAATCTGATGATGAGCCGAAGCAGATGCTACAGCAATAGATAAAAGAGAAATCAGTTTTAATAAATTCATTGAACAGTTTTTAATTTATTCAGGTTTCGTTGGTATTGCAGAATCGGGTTGATCAGACCGCTGGTGGCATCTCTAGTTACTTCACGACCACAGTGTCTGCCTAATCTTTGATAGTTGGTACAAGCAGTGCAAGTGCGTTGGCCCGAAAGGTAATGTACACGTCATGTCGTAACCGGCAGCAAAAGCAGGAGAGCTGAACGCAATCCTCAGGATCTTGGACTGGCTTCAGATAGCAAACTTAAATTTCATTTTTTAAGACAAACGGAGGGGAACTGAAATTATTCCACGAAAGTCAACGAGAACGGATAATTCCATTTATCAATGATAAAACCCATATACGTTAAAGCAGACTTCTTGAACTGAGTCAGAGAATAGCGTATTGGCTAACCATGCGAAGGGACGAAATTGCATACATTCAAAATATCCAAACTCTCTAACCAGATGCAAGAGGTACACACAGAGACCACCGATGCGATCAATTGAATAAGACCAACCGTTGCAATGGTGAGCAATGGGCATCGTTGGATCAATACTAATGTGTCTTATAGGAAACAAATACATCCTATTGATGACGGACAACTTTATTCGATGGGCCAACATCGTACCGAACAAGTAATGAACAGAAGAATTCGTGGCATAAGTACTCGAATTCATTGTGTCAGCGAGGAATGCCATGCCAAACTAGGTTATTACGGACCAAGAAACTTGCTTTAAATAAAAGCCGTTCCAGATCACCCTGAACCAATGAGCGATCCAGAGTCCATGTAGGATACCGCACCACAGGGAAACAAATGGAATGACAGAGTGTTGTAATCGAACCCGAAAGCATGGAAACACCGTACGGAAATTGTGTGGGAGAAATCATTGTCTGTCGTTGTACTCGGGTATCAAACCGGCATGCAGATGATCACCAAACTTTATCCATTCTATTTTCTGTTCAAAAGATAACCACCATTTTCACTGGACACCTGCTTAACAAACGATCTTAGCTGAGGTAATTCGGCAGTAAATAACGAGAGAATGGAAGTCACCGCTAGAAGAGTAATCAAATCTCGGCAGTTACTAAATAAGCAAACCCATGACGGCAGTTATCCAGCTCAATATTGGAGACTATTCAGTATGTTGGAGTAAGTAATGTGGAAAACAACAATGGTACAAAACAGAGGGCAGGGGAAGCTTGATCAAGGAACGTACATGGTAAACCATGGTAAAAAGAGTATTCTTCAAATTTGACTGTGTGCCGGCGAAACGCTGGGTGAATGCAGTTTTGCTGCGGCCCTATCATCCAAGGTAAAACAACTACTAGAAGGAGCAAATATAGTGGCATGGTAGGTAAGGAACACGCGGAAAATGAAAACACTGAAGAACGAGCAAAGACAAAAAGGGCACTGACGTCAATAAGAGAACTGACGGCGCAACTCAGGCCCCAAAAGATAAGCAGATGGTGAATCGCCAGTGAAGTACGGTAGTAGGTCTCAGCATAAGAGAACATAGTTGGTATTTGTCAAAGCACAAAATAGCAGACATAAAAGTCTTTTCCGGTGCAAGTAGAACTAATCCCAAACCCAATAACAAAACCGCGACAAAGCATGTCAAATGCCTGAGGTCAAATAGTGGTAGGTCATAATGCGATTTACGCAGCAAAAGTAATGGGAAAGAAAGACAGCCAAGATCCACCAAGAAGGTGCGAAACGAAGCGCGAATATCAAGTTGAATTTCCCCATTCAAATTGCGTTGTGAGAAGGAAGATTAACTGATATGTGCGCTCGTGCATTAAAACTCGGTTCACCGTGGTCACGTGCAACAAGGCTGCAATATCCTGACGCGTATTTCGAGATACACAAGTAAATTTGCACCGTTGAACTAGAAGCCTGAAATATTAGGTGTATCGTCCAGCTGATTCTACGGAAACTGTAAAAACAGCACCATAGCTGCGCTAATTTCATACTGCAAAAATTGCTCCGATATTTACATATGAATAGTAAATTAAAATATTTATATAGTATTTTAATAAATAGTCCTCAGTTTAGAACCCGTTTAATGAAATCAGTTAACCAAGCATGATGCTGAATATTTTGTCAATTACACGTCATGGTCACTTGAAAACGCAGCAAAGTCCAGCTTGACGGCCTTGCAGAAGATGAGGTCAATCACTTAGTCCTCATATCTGATCTCTACTCCACTCAGTATGCCGACATCCAAACGTACCTCACATCCATGCTAAAGCTGCACGGCGCAGTCACACTACAATTATGCAGAATGCATCTGTGCATGGTCAGGTAAGAACTGCTGGCAACATTATAGTGTGCCTTGGCAAAAATTGTGGTTCACAAAATTCTTTAAAGTATAGGTTGTCGTCGCATGGACATTTTGTGTTGCTATTCTGAGAACACTGTCTTACAGCAGATCTAGTACCCACGTCCATTAACTCTTTGATGAGACCTTTACACATTTAGCCATCGGGTCAAGAATAGCCACACTTGACCCAATGTTTAATGATTGATTTGAGTCATCATGGTGTAAGCTGCATCTGCGATCCATGTGATTAAACTAGCCAAACTTCGCTTAATGAGAGCCATGGTTCACATTAGGATAGCGAGTTGAAATCCAACAACACAAAGAAAATTCAAAATAAACTATTATGGCTTGTTTGCTTCGAAAAGCAGATGTCAACCACTAAAAGGACGCAGTTTGCTTTTATTATCTGACACTGAAAAACACCTGTGGCGCGCGGCTCCGCAGGTGTAACACTTTGGCTTATCGCTCTTTCCGCATTCGCCATTTTGGTCCACAGCGCTGCAATTGTAATTATTCTACTCAGATTCACAAGCTCTATATAAAGTAATTAGGATCACAGAATTTACATTTCTTTATTCACTGTTTATCGCGCTAATGCATACTTGACAAAAATTTGCCAAACTAACACACAAAACCAGCTCACTTTATGTGTGTACACCTATTATTTCATCGTGAATCTATACCATTTCTCACTTGCTAACATCCTTAAGGCAATCGCTTACATCCTTAGTGCAAGAGCTATCATTGTCAGTGCAGAAGATATCACTCTTAGTGAAGAAGCCTTCCTCCTCCGTGCAAAGGCCATCATCCGATAATCATCGCAGTTGCATCCACGAAGCACTGCGTGGGCACAGACTACCAGCCAATGGAATTCGGTATAGCGTAGCGATTGAACAACGTTACGCGCAGAATACTCACGCTTTCCGAGGTGGATGAGACTAGCATGGCCCAATTCAAATGCACGGCAATTAAGACTTTACTAAACGGAGTTTAGCCGGCGCACAGTTTGCCGCGCGCCCTCACTGGACAACGGCGGTGTCTGAGACATCCATCGGATCGCGCACAGTCCCTGAGGGAAGGGAAAGGCGTGAGCTCAGAGAACCGGGTATAAGCCTGTAGTTTAATTAAGCCCCTTTTGTAAGTGAGTAAAGCAGAGGTCTGAGGCTAGGGCGCAATTGATGCACGCAGGACAGCAGTGCACAACGTTGGCTTGGTACTAAAAAGGTGCTCTAAACAAGATGCGCAGATAGGTTGCCTCGTTTTGGTGGGTATTCAGGCTAGTTCGGTTGGATAGTTGAAGTCGCAGTAGAAGCTACCGTTTGACCTCGAAGTCAAGTTGTCCGTCCAATAAGGAGCGGAACGATCTCCATCGTAGCAGAATGGATACCAATCACTACCCGTAACTTCTTTCCTTATGCGAAGAAATATCACTTTTGTGACGTATCCAAAGGTCTAATTTGAATGTGGGGTAGAAGATAATCATATTCAAAACAATTCGCCGCCATACGAACCACACAGGTCAAATGTGATCGCGGTAGACAGGACAGCTCCCGGATGAAATGATATAATTACCAATGGAGGGATGAAGGAGGCGTGCGATAGATGTTTGATTGCAGCCATGCAATTTCCTTTCAAAGTATATGTTAAACGGTGAATTATACTAATTTTCTTCTTGTTCCGCAAGTACGCAGATATGTACTAATTTGTTGCGAAGGGATTACACTACAAGCATCTGATCTCGTGAAATATGAGCGTATTGCCAGCCAGTGCAGTCCACGGCAGTGGTCCCCATCCTTTGTATCGCCGTGGACCGGTCGGAGTTTGATAATTATACTCCGGCCCGCTGAGGAGGTTTGTTGAATGTTTACATTTTAGATTGCTTTGAGCGCATATTTTTAATGTAATCGTGATTGAACATGCCTTGAAAATAAAATCCAGTTACACCAAAAATAGACATAAAGTGATAAAATACGTTAACTCACTAGAACGCTAAATTACGGACAACCACGCGCGTGTTTCTCTGCAACGAGACTGCTCCATCTGGGGGAAATAGGAGACAATGATGCTTGATGTGTGCTGCCTAGGTCCAGTTCACTTGGTTGCCTTGTTTCGGCTGCTGACACTGCAGGAAACCCCACTTCACCCAGTTAGGTTGTCAAAAATGGCAATCTGCGCGTAATTCACTATGACTTTAATAGCAGAACACCGGTGAAGATGTTTGTCACGAATGTACTATCAAGGCCGCCGTCATTTTCATTCTCTGTAGTGGTGCATAAGGTGGGATAAATGAGTAATAATAATGCGATACTCTCACAGATTGAGTCAACAGTTTAGAAAATGACCTGCAACTCATCGAAATCCATAACCTTTAAAAATCATACACACATTTCTATCGTCATAATCACTATCTACCAGATGAAAACATAACAAATATTATGTTCTGTTGCTTGGTGATTGAAACGAAAGGAATTTTGTTTTTTTCCTCACGTCCAGAAGAAGTGCAAGCATCCCAGTGTGTCCGCTATGTATTGCGTAGGAGCGCGTAATATCAACTTCACTCTGTGCGTCTGTGAATGTATACCTTTTCAGAACGTTTTTAGAATCCTGGTTCTGCTGGTATTCTGATTCATTATTCACATCCTTAGCTTCCAAATGGATGTGGTTGGCAGGTGACAGCTTTTTCTGTTGTGTGACATGTTTGGAAATAAGAATCCCCCAGATGGCTGTCAGCCAGTTCGCATCCAAATAATACTTCTGAGAGAGTATCCATAGCAATTGCGTTTGAAGGAGACACAATTTGCTCATATGTCTTAGGTCAGGTTTGCATTGTTCTCTCCGAATCGATTTCTGCAGTATAAGGAAACCCCGCTTTAGAAAACAGAGATGGTTGAGTTCCGCAACTCCTTCCAGGTAGGAGTTATATAGAACACGACGTCTAATACATTTACTCGTTTCATGAAATCAGTTCCGGACATACCTTTGTGGGATTCCATGATGGTTATAAGATGGAGAAGCTGTTTTTGCCTAAACGTCGACTTAAGCTCCTGAATGACAACCTAGTCGTAGGGTTGTAGCAACACAGTTGTGTTGGCTGACAGGAACTGCAATTTGATATTAAGTAGGTGGAATTAACATGTACAACGGCTTTGTAGAGATAAGTTATGATAAGTTATGTATTCTACTGTTAAATCTTCGAAACTAGCTGCAGTCATCCATGCCTTTTTATTATCCTTGTAAATTGCCGGTGGTTTCCCATGTTGATATTTCTAAAATTCGAGTGTTGGCCGATTTCCGAATCACTACAGCCGGTTATCGCTCCCCCAATGTGATAGTGCACAGCATAACTGTGATACGCGCCTTGCTTCTTTTCCCAGCTGCGCACTTCTGTCCTTTTACACAAAGCCTTTATCCGACATCGTCCTGAATAGCAAAGCAGTTTCATGTGAATTAATAATATCTGGAGCTGTGTAGCCGGAACATATTTCGAGCAATTTGTCTGCCTAGTCGGATGCAGCACACATATCTGAGTCAACGCTTTCGACCGATTTCTTACCAAACACAAGATCATCTACTAATGAAAGCCTGTAGCCAACTGGTTGACGATGTAAAGTCTGTGTTTTGCAATTATTTTGCGAAGTCTAATGCTCATGCTTGAAACGCTTGTCCAGATAATTGGATTTTCTCGTTAGTGCTGACTGGTACTATTTCCAGCAAGGTGCGTGCACGTCTTCGTTACCCATTTTTCTATCATTCTCTTTTCAGTATCAGTGTGTGGTTCACAAGTCATTCAAAAACGGCTTTTCTCTTGTATGTTACATGGATTTGCGTTCTTCCTACTCTGAAATTGTGCGCCAATGTTAGCAAACTGTTCCCTCTTAACATCGTTGAAGCACTGATACCATTTATTTAAGTGTGAATACCTTTGCGTTTGCTGAAATGGAACTAGCCATTCTGTCCTCCGTAAGAACGCTCAAAAAGAAATATAAAGACCAACATGAAAATTCAGTAAGGACGTAGGTCAGTAGTACCCGCTCAGTTCTGACAATCGACTTGTTACACAGTAAACAAATACACACAGAAAGTGATAGACACCGTATTTGCGCCTGTATAACAGTATCACAAATCCCATAGTGCGCGAGGGAAGAACCCGGGCTCTTTTATTGTGTAACATGGCGCTATCAGATTTGTTCATTGCACAGTGCATAGCAACACACATGCATTAGTTACATTGGGTGACACACTGGGGGGGAATGATGCGTCACTCGACAATTCTGGTGTGGCTTCTCCTTGTCGTAGGTTGTCCACCGCGCCTGCCTAGCAACCGCGAAGAACGCTCGACACCGAAGACGATGACCGGGCATACGCAGTAGTGTCCAAGATACCGCAGCTGACGCAGCGAGACGAGCTCCTCCAGCGAATGGCTGCGTCCACCCAAGTCACGCTGTCTAACTTCCACATTGGTTACATGGTGCAGCGGCCATACACAGGCAATCGACCGCAAGCAACGGTGCTCAAAGACATAGAGAAGGCGCAGGTCAGCGATATGAACAGGCCAAGTCTCGCAAACATACAACAGCACAGCGCGGACAGTCGCACAATAAACTATTCCATTGATGGATATACCGATGTCATGGCGGCGCCACAAGTGCTTCAGCTTAGAGAAAGCGAAGCGAGATCTAGAGATACGCAACGAAATCTGGTCTACAATAGCTCCATTGGCTGTGATGCAACTACCCAGGTAGGCAATACTCTCCGTAACCTCCAGTGTCTCACCGCCAAGAGTGAGTTCAGGTACAGACATCTGAAAGTCTTGGAAAAGAGCTTTGCACTTGGATGAACAAACGTCATCCCATATTTTGACGCTTCAAACGCCAAGTGGTTAAGTGCAATTTGGACGGCCTGTGGACCGTCACCCAGCAAGACGATATCGTCAGCGTAGTACAAGTCAACAGCTTGGCTACCTGGGAGGAGCTCAACGCCAGCGCCTTCAACGTACTATCCAGAGCCTTCTTAAGGACTTCCTCAATGGCGTGGTTATTAAGATGTGTGCACCTGCATTGTCCCGGAATATCCCGGATGAAAGCTTTAGCCAGAAGTTATGCATATTGACCTTTTATTGACAAGGCTATCCATGAGTGTATCGCCACCTGTAGCAAGTGTGCATCAGCAGCGAAACCTCCAAGCAAATTCATCCAACGCTTGATGCCAGCCTCTAAGCCAATGGAGAGAATCCAACTTGATTTCCCTGGTCCCGTTCAAGGCAACTTTTTGAATTGTGATTGATGCGCGTACCAAGTGGCCAGACGTATACCTGATGAACACAACTACGACAGCGAAAATTACAACAGTTATTTGCACAGTTCGGTTCCCCAAACACATTGCTTTCCGATAACCGTTCGCAATTTATCTCCGACGATGTTGGTGTTTTTGCCATTGTAATAGTATCAAACACTGTCGGTCACCTCCTGGGCATCATCAGTCCAAGGGGTAAGCAGAAAGATTCGTGGATACCATCAAACGTTTACTTCGAAAGCTGTGGGGGAAGGACCCATAGAGGAGATCACACAGCTGTGCCTGTTACTTAATCTGGGCTACGCGAAACCCTGATCTACGGGCGGCAGATCCCCAGCGGAAGCCATGTTCGGAAGTGAGACACGTCCTCCAATTGATGCAGTACTCCATAAGGTTACGCAACGGCTACTGGCGTCAGGCGTGAGCAGACTTTTTTATAAGCGGAGCCAGTATACGCGTTGGATGCATGGCTAAACCATCAAATTTGACAACCTGAAGTGACACGATAAAGAAAATTCTCTGTGCTGTACGTGGTGTCTGTCGCAACGTTGTCAGCAACGCAAACGATGGATGGAACAAGCAATCACTTCTGCTTTCGAGTTGTCGTTTGACATATTGCTGGACACATTTGAACTACCAAAATTTGTGGGGTGTATTGAAACGACAGAGACGTGCGCAGAGCCATGCGACGGAGTCACCGGGAGAAATATGTGGCCTACTAAACCTATGCAAGGTTTACAGGTGAACTCAGCGCTTCATTCCTGTGAGTCTGGAGAAGGTGTTTTCAAAGAGGGAGATGTTACAGTACGCAAATTGGTGCCATAAAAGTACAATGTCCTCCCACACACCTGACCGTGAACTTCATTCTGACCAAATGGCCTACTGTGGTTCATATCCATCAGGACGCCTCCACTTGGAAAAATTAACACCGTAACCTATGTACTCGGCTGTCTTGTCCGTTCCATGTTACTTGAGATCTGGTGCATCCAATGTCCGGTGCGTTGGAAGTCTTTGTTCTGACGGCCCAAAGCCCCATAAACCGCAATAATACACATAGGTGTACGACTACGCAGGATCGAGTTTGTGTGCTGTTCCCGGCCGTGCTGTCCGATTTAGTGAAGGTGCATGAGAAATCCGTAGACTATTGGAAGATTGCGTCACTCCGGAACAATGCATTTGCATCTGCTGAACTGATGGCGTTCAACAGCAACGGACAATTATACCCCCAAGGCGTTCTGAGAAATACTCTCCAAGTTCAGTTAACCTGTGTACAAGCCTTTGGTAGATGCCCTACCCAGGGTTAAGTTGTAGTTATCTGGAGCGTACAGGCAATGGACTTGTTGTGAGCTGACTAGCTGCAGGTGTATCTTGCGTGGTTATACTGATGTCTTACTCACATGCTATGATGTTGTTGTGTCCGTACGCGATTGCTGCGTACCGATTCATGTGTAGATCAAATTTGACAACGGCTGAATCTGTCTACATT
>OX104068.1:35508133-35531400 GCA_944474145.2 Dicrocoelium dendriticum
CTTCCTACTACTCCTCAGCTACTTCCACTTTCAACAATGTTCCCCACCATACGAAAAGAGGATTTAGACAGGGAGACCCTCTCTCTCCCTTACTATTTCTCATAACGCTGGATGAAGCTCTGCAAGAGTTACCCTCTGAACCCTGGACATCCCCAGTAGAGCCAATTGATTATCTCGCCTACGCCGATGACGTCTTGATCCTTGCTCAGGACCGATTTTCGCTGCAGAGGCGCCTGCGACAATTCACTGATAAACTGGCCCTCATAGGATTGTCCATCAACCAGATGAAGTCAACCTCCGTCAATATTATAGTGGACCGTTCAAGGAAACTAACGATACTAGACACCGCCCCTTTAGACTGTGGAGATTTCATTATTCCTTCCTTGCAACCAGAAGAGAAATTCACGATATTAGGCTTGCTTTATAGTTGGAAAGATAAGCTCCCACCAACTTCCGCAGGCGAATTACTTGTCCAACTGGAACAAGTTACGAAAGCGGCCTTAAAACCCTACCAGCGTTTAGAGCTTCTGAAGATGTTCCTGCTTCCAAGGCATCTTCATAATCTCTGCTTGTCCGTTGTCCACAAACAGACGCTAAAACGCATGAATAGGCTTGTTCAAGCCCATGTGAGAAAATGGCTCCGGTTGCTCACTGACACAAAGCTGGCTTATTTCCACGCCTCAATCGGAGACTTTGGTATCGGTATACCCTGCTTATCTACCGCTATTCCACTGCTACAGAAGAACCGATTAGAACGACATCTTAATAATGCACACCCAATTACTAGCTGGGCCATCCGAGATCCCGCAGCTGGCTCCATTCATCGACTGGCGCACTCCAATGTTACCATCGGCAGCCGAGTGGTGATGGATAAATTACCAACCGCGGTAGCATGGAAAGACGCACTACTTTCCTCAGCAGACGGGTGCACGCTCCGGGGATTGGTCACCACACCCGCTACACATCACTGGCTGCGGAATCCGACCAGGATATTTCCTGGAACTGTTTCTTCCGAGCAATACAGCCTCGGGTGTGGGTGTACTCTCACAAAAGTACGACGCGCCTCAGGGGACGTACCGCCTGAGAACCACAATCCCGAGCTACTATGTCGCCCCCCCGGCAACTGTGGACAAAGGGATACTCCTTGTCCATGTCACTACACTCATGTGGCATCAACCATGAAGCACGATTGTAAACGCCACGATGTCATATCGCACGAGCAAGTCGTCAAAAAAATCTCAGCAAACGAACAGTTAACATAGATCTCGAACCAAGAATTCCAACAGCGACGCTCATTCATCAAGCTCAGATTATACTCCCAGTAAAGGGATCATTCGGGTGCTACGTCATGGATGTCGGAATTTGTGACGCCGACCGGGGATTAGCGCATTACGCACCAGCTCAAGGTCGACAAATATAGTTCCACGGAAATAAACGCGTCAGCTGATCTCGAATATATAAGTGCCACAATTCCCGACACCACGCGAGATTTACCCACCATCCAATTATCTTAAACAATCGGGGATTTATATATCCGGCTTCGGCGAAATATTTAAACAACTCTCGGCTTCACCCAAACTCCGACATCTCGGATATCTGCTTCTCCGCTCTCCGACTCATTACTGATGGGTATATGATGTGTATATAGGGGAGTTCTTCTCAGTACTTCTTCAACGAATCCACAACCAGATATTTCAAACCTTCACGTGTCGGATTACACAAACACCCGGTGACGATGGAAGCAGGTTCCGCCCCAAAGTTATGAAGTGCTACTTACACCAAAGATTACTTATTATGCCGGGGCGTTTCGCCCTCTTCTAGGCAACATGTTGGTAAATCTCCACTACAGGAGTATGTTTTGGATCGATGGCGAAGAAATCGGAAACATCTTCCTTCCGAAATTCGCTTAAAGGTCGCAAACAATTCGCACAGCTCAAGTAGTAAGGCAACTGAAGCAGCAAGCATCCTGACGAGTGTACAGAAGTGTAACTTGACTGCTGCTTTAATTGACTCTGAAGTAGGTCTAAACGAAGGCTGGGACGCACCTTGGCCGAATCAAGTTGCAAACAAGGTATCATTGACCCATCAAAAAAACGAATAACTGCCGACCTCCCATCGGTCGGCATTCTCCCACACTTGACAGCTTCACCTCTCTGCGGGCTCCTAGAGACCGAGAAACTGGCCTGCTTGTATACGAATGTTCAGGGACTTTCTAACAAACTGGCTGAACTGAAAGATCGCCAAGCTTCCGGCTCGTATGCTGTCATTGGTATCACCGAGACATGGTTGCACACGGGAATGACGGACGCTGAAGTGTCGCTACCCGGCATGTCGCTGATCCGGAACGATAGGCTCACAAAAGAAGGAGGGGTAATCCTGTACTACCGAAACGACTTACAGTGCGAAGCCGTGGAGGATTCAGATTCGCAGTTCCCCGACTCTCTTTGGTGCCGATTGCAGTTAAAAGGCAGGGACGCTTGCCTTATTATCTTGGTGTACCGCGCCCCTAACTCAACACCCGAAACCGACTACCACCTAATGGCTGCTTGAGGTGCAGTTTGCAACCGAAGTACACTCACATTCTTATCATGGGTGATTTCATCGTACATTGTTTAGAAGCCCCTGCCACAACCGGCGAACAATTCAAAACCGATTTACAAGATCTAGTAACTACTGCTCCTCTTTACAACCACATCACTTTGCCCACTCGGTTCAGAACAGGTAACAGGCCATCAGTGTTGGATCTTGTGCTTACCAACGAGGAGCATATGATTGATGCGTTGGTTTTAGACTGCCCGTTGGGTCGCAGTGATCACGCAGTGATCAGTTTCAACTTCGCCTGCTATGAAGAATATCGGAATGATATTGATGAGACTGTGCGAACCATCACAAGGTGCGACCGACTCTCACAGCTAGTCAGCGCCACAACATGGTCTTTCCTCGAAGAAGAACCCTCAGAAGTCGCCTGGCTCGAGTTCGTCAACACATTCAGTCAGCTGATTGCACAGGCTTCAGAGATAAAAGCTTACAATAAGTGCAAATCCGTTTCTTTCGTTAGGAGCAGAACCCGAAAATGGATGACAGTACGCAACGCAGCATAGCGAATGTACAGAGAAGCTCCAGCACCAGAAACGTGGGACAACTACGTAGCCCAACGCAACCACTGCACTCAATTGTTAAGAGAAGACAAAGCCGCCTATCAGCAGAACATCGCAAAAACCTTCAGTGCTAACCACAAACTGCTGTACAAGCACGTTAATAGCCTACGAAAGGTGAGGCAAGGATTTCCTCCACTCAAGACGGTTGATGGCCCAACAAGCACGTCTATGGAAGCTGCAAACGCGCTGCAGATTCAATACGCCCCCACGTTTCAAACGGTCTTGCCACCAAGCGATCTACCAAGCTTTGTCTTCTGCTCACCAGGACTAACCCACGTCAGTTTTACCGCAGAGGCTGTATTGCAAAAGCTGACATCTCTACGCAAACACAGCTCGCCGGGTGTCGACGCCATTCGTCCTGAGGCATTGGGAGTAGCAGCAAACCAACTGGCAGGACATTTAGCTCAGTTTTTCAGCACTGCTTAGACCAGAACCAAGTTCCCGCCATGTGGATGCTTGGAATAATAAGCCCGATACACAAAGGTGGAAGCAGATCTGATCCCTTCAACTACCGTCCAGTAACCCTTCTTCCTATACTATCCAAGGTCATGGAATCTATAGTTGCCGATGCACTGGTGTGCTATCTGGAAAACTGCAACCTCATCACTCCTGAACAGCACGGTTTCCGTCGACAGCGGTCATGCACATCTAATTTACTCATTGCACGCAGTAGTTGGACCGAGGCAGCCGACGCTGGAGAAGGTGTTGATGTGGTCTACTTGGATTTTTCCAAGGCTTTTGATCGTCTAGACCATCGGATACTACTATCCAAGCTACAGCGTTACGGGATCGGAGACCCTCTTTTAAGTTGGATCGCCAACTTTCTATTTCAAAGGCAATTAGTGGTCAGAGTTCGGAGCTCTTTATCGGACCCCATACAAGTCGAGTGTGGTGTGCCGCAAGGCTCGGTTCTAGGTCCACGTTTGTTTCTGGTGTTTATTAATGACCTTGCACAGGGAATCGCTTCAAACTTCCAGGCGAACGCCGACCAACATGTGCTCCAAAGTGACTTAGATACAGTGTATCAATGGTCGATCAAAACTTATTGCATTTCAACGTCAGTAAATGCAAGGTGCTTTCCATCCGACATCAAAGTAGCTACTCATACCGACTCGGAACGGATGTACTGCAACAATCAACTCTCGAACGTGACTTGGGTGTCCTGGTTCAAGATGACTTGGGTTGCTCTAGGCAATCCGAAAAGGCCTCGAAGACCGGGAATCAACACGTTGGGCTGTTGAGGCGGGCATTTGGACAAATAAACAGCTCCATATTTCGACAAATGCTCAGTGCGTATGTTCTCCCCCACGTCGAATATGCAATTCAAGCCTGGCATCCATGGCTGAAACACGACCTTAATGCACTGGAGCAGCCTCAACGCCGGGCATCTAAGAACGTAACTGGAATGCGCAATCTGTCCTACCAGGAGAGGCTGCGACAACTAGGATTGTTCAGTGGAAGCTATCGCAGGCTACGAGGCGACCTGATTATAGCATACTTGATTCTGCGAGACCCACATCATGTGTGCCGCCCTTTACTGCAACTCAGCAGCAATACAAACCTGGGGGCCACTCATTAAAACTCGCAGAACAATACGGTCGTCTGGAGTGCCGCAGAAATTTCTTTTCCATCCGTGTCTGTCACCCGTGGAATGCTCTCCCAGAATCGGTCGTCTCTGCACCGACACTAATAATATTTAAAAGGCGGTTGGATGATGCACTCATCCACTTACATTTTGTGACTTAACACTCCATCCTACACCTGGAGTTTACCCTGGAATTATTTGTTGTTAACTGTGGGTGTTGTGAATCTAAGTGGATCGCAGGACTGCAGCGAAGCAAACGATAAGTCTTTATTTTCTTATTTAAAGTGTTAACTATTTTACTATCCTTTTTATCATAATTATTATGTTGATATCCCCACCAACTATCCAACGGGGCTTGTAAAGCAACGCTTCTTAACCCGTATAAATTCATTGTTCATTGTTCATTGTTCGCGAAAACAATGCTATCAGGCCATTTAGCCTTTACTGATTTAAATGACTAATTATGCTTGACATTTTCGGTCTATAATATCTTACTGGGATACATCTATATGCATCTGTTTGTCACCGTTCATTAATCACAACAGGTAAAATCTGCCACTATTGCTGCTTCTAGCTTACCACACAAGTACTAACGCCTTTGTGGGATTTCAAGATTCCAATACCAGCAGGACGTCAAAACTGGAGAAATTGCAATTATATTCCAACGTAGTTGTTTCTATAGTTGGACTGGACACGTTAAGCAACAGCCAACTTATAAATGATCCTAGAACTGGTATTAACAGTGAGTATTTTAAGTGTCTGTGCATTCGTTGGTGACCAAATACACATGAGGTAATCACAATAAGGTGCTCCGCAGCATGAACATCAAGCCATCTGAAACTCCAGAGTGATAAGAATGCCAGTGTCGCAACTAAACTTTACTGTTTTAAGCATGTATTGGGACCAAGTAGGTGCCAAAGCAGATTCGACACTAGCCGCAAATGAATTCACAAAAAATATCATCACATTTACGGAAATCCTAACACTTACGACAAAGGTAAACACAGACCCCTTTGACGGCCGTTACAAACACTCATCCAAAGTCGCTTCCAAGCTAAATAATTTAGATCACGACACTGGGTAAACAAAGACATTTCCACATTAATTTAAATATACGAAACAGTACTGAAACTTAAAGTGAACTCAAAATTTGAAGATAGCCGAGAAACTGGATATTAGTTATGCAGCAAAACCTCGTGCCCTGAAGTGGTTATTAAGAAGCAGAAATCCGAAAAAATCAGGGTGAGTTTCCCCGCATCCAGTTAAAGAACTGTACTGCGACCCACAGAGTAAACAAACTATCCATTTTAAGGAATTTTTTACTTTGCCGCATCGTTTACTACTGCGACATATGTATCCTCTCCTCTAATTCCAAGTAAAACAAGAGATAATGTGTACCATCCCATCAAGTCTAAACTGAGTGCAGATGAAGATTACATAGAGCAAATCAACTTTTCTGCCAAAACCTGATGGTATTCCTTTTTGGTAAATGCGCACCCCTTCTCATGTCAAATATAGTTTCCCGGCAATTAAACACTGGCTACTTCCGGAGTCAGTAGAAAGATTGCACACTCATCTGGAATATTACATGCGGTCCATGAGATCGGAGGTCAAACTATCGGCAGATAAACCATGCTTTTGCCTCTTCTTTGATGCTAGGATGATCGTCAACAATCGAGTAGCTCGTTTGTCGAAAATAAGTACTCAAGTTCAAAGTTGGACTTGGAGAATTCGCTGTGTGGTTGGGTAGCTGCAAGCAAACAATATTAATACCTCGGTTCACTTGAGGTGGACCTAGGTCATTCCGATCAAGGCTTATGGCGTCAACCGTGAGTCATTATGCTTTGAGTTCCAGCCCAACTCGGGCTAGCTCCACCTGATGAGTCCCAACCAGGAATTAACCGCGGTCATGGGGTGCCAGTGTTTGGATGAGCAACACTACAATGTTTCCATTTTACTTACGATCTTTGTGATCCGAATGACCGAGGTCCACCTCAAGTGAACCGAGGTCTCAATAGAGGTTGCTTGTAGCAACCCAACCACCAGCGGAGCCTCCAAGTCCAACTTTGCATTCGTTCTCGCTGGACCAAGCGTTGCTCGTGGATCTCCCTAGCATAGAGCTTATGGCGTCAACCATGAGCCACTATGCTCTGAGTTCCAGCTCAATTCAGGCTATCTCCACCTGATGAGCCCTAACCAGGACGAAACAGCGGTCGTGGGGTGCCAGTGTTGGAATGAGTAGCACTACAATGTTTCCAAAGTACTCAAGTTACTAAAGCATGCTCACAACAAAAGGTTCCTATGTCACTTGTTAATTAAAACACCTTGCTCTTCATACACTTAAAATTGCTGATGCGGTAGCTATCTTCATCTACATTCTAGAAGTGCAAAATGGACTTGACTGTGTATCACGTAATCCATCGTTGGCATTCTTCGATTAAATTGGAATAATTAATTTTCTAACTATGTATTTTATTTATAAATGAACGGTTGAACATGCAGAGTACAGGTTGCACATCACTGTTTTGCTCTCAGAAATGTCACTGTTGGTGTGCTTCATGTAGTGTATCAGGCCTACTGATTTCCTCATTTACATAGACATATATGTGCTTACATAATACACGGACGACCATTTTATTTGTGGACGACAGCAAACTAGTGTACTCATTTTAATCTGATCACCTGGAACTGTGGCTAACGAAAATACACGAAGATCTATCATCACTACACAAATGAAGCGAAAGGAGGCCTATGAGTTTTTCGGTAGAAAATCTCAGTTGCTGTTACCCATGTATCATACCAGAATGATTTACTTCACTTGCTCGTACCCCATCTCAGTTACGCCTTTTGTTGGAGAGACAGAAATTTGACACTCTGGTACCTTTAACTTCTCCAAGCATCAAATATAAAGTAGCAAAAGCAACACAGATAACAAGCTACATCAATAGGTCAGTTTTACTATTACAAACATGGTTTTAATCGTTAAAAAGGTGCGATCCGTACTAGACTTTTACGTCATTATAAAAAACATGTAAGCAAGATAGACGGAAATGCTTTGGAAAAATTCTGGCCATCATTTAACAAATGAGCATGAGGTGCTCATCATGCGGAACGATGCTCTTACCTCCAGTTTTGTTAACTTCCCTTTAGTGACTAAAAAACAATATTACTGTTAATGAAAGTATAAATTTTATAAAAAGTAATTTAGTAAGAAATCATCCCAAAATGTAGTTCTGTTTATTTTGAAAACGGCTTAACCTATCCTTCTCCGTTGCAGAACAACAACTAAAATATGCAGTTTTTGGTGGGGTACGCTCCTTTATGTCATGAATAAAGCGTAACATCTGGTTTGTACATTGTAAAAGAAGCTTAAAAACAAAGTATGCTTATTGTATGTTTAAGTGATGGAAACAAGTTCTAATTCCATCAGAAATGTTAGCAGCAGCACAAGAACTACAGAAAAGTTCCTTTGAACACTGTTTGTCCAAAAGTTACCGGAAGTTGAAGATATTCAACTAAAATTTATGTTAAAATCAAAAACATTAGCGTATTCAATTCGGCTCATGAGCTAAATACTTTAACTGATTGCAACGAACCTCTTGAGGAGAGCGGAACGATGCGTGAAAAAGACAAATGCAACTTATAGATGCTATATGCGGGCGACTGTTGCTCCATTGATAACTTAACAGCAACGGGTACTATCTAATGTAACAGCATTTTGGCCTTGATTGATGTAGCTGCTGCAGTACCACCAAATCTTGCGCGCTTTAAATTGATGCCGTTATTTTGGTGACCTTATTTACAGTCACTATCCGTGTGTCAGATATCGTTTTAGGCGACAAATTTCGGCTGAGAGCTTTCGTAAATAATCTGATGATGAGCCGAAGCAGATGTTACAGCAATAGATCAAAGTGAAATCCGTTTTAAAAAAATTCCTTGTACAGTTTTTAGTTTATTCAGGTTTGGTTGGTATTACACAATCGGTTGATCAGATCGCTGGTGGCATCTCTAGTCGCTTCACGACCACAGTGTCTGCGTAATCTTTGATGGCTGGTACAAGCTGTGCAAGTGCGTTGGCCCAAAAGGTAATGTGCACGTCATGTCCTAACGGGCAGCAAAAGCAGGAGAGCTTAAGGTACTTCTCAGGATCTTGGACTGGCTTCAGATAGCAAACTTAAATTTCATTTTTTAAGACAAACGGAGGGGAACGGTCAATTATTCCAAAAAGTCAACGAGAACGGATAATTCAATTTACCAATGATAAAACTCATATAGGTTATTGGAGAATAGCGTATTGGCTAACCATGCGAAAGGACGAAGTTGCATACATTCAAAGTATTCAAACTCTCTAACCAGATGCAAGAGGTACACATAGAGACCACCGATGCGATCAATTAAATTATACGAACCGTTGCAATGGCGAGAAATGTTCATTATTAAATCTCTACCAACGTGACTTATAGGAAACAAATACATCCTATTGATGATGGACAACTTTATTCGACGGGCCAACATCGTACCGAACAAGTAATGAACAGACGAAATCGTAGCACAAGTACTCGAATTCATTGTGTCAGCGAGAAATGCGATCCGAAAATAGGTTATTACGGACCAGGGAACTTACTTTAAATCAAAGCCGTTCCAGATCACCCTGAACAAATGAGCGATCCAGAGTCCATGTAGGTTACCGCATCACAGAGAAACCAACGGAATGACAGTGATGCAATGGAAACCGAAAGCATGGAAACACCGTACGGAAATTGTGTGGGAGAAATCATTGTCTCTCGTTGTACTCGGGTATCAAACCAGCATGCAGATGATCACCAAACTTTATCCATTCTAATTTTTGCTCAAAAGGTAACCACCATTTTACACTCGACCCTTGCTTAACGGACGATCGTAGCTGAGATCATTCATCAGTGAATAACAAGTGAATGGAAGTCACCGCTAGAAAAGTAATCAGAAATCAGCAGTTACTAAATAAACGAACCCACGACGGCAGTTATCCAGCTCAACATTGGAGACTATTCCTTATGGTGAAGTAAGTAATGTAGGAAACCACAATGGTACAAAACATAGGGGACGGGAAAGCTTGATCAAGGAACGTACATGGTAAACCATGGAAAAAGAGTATTCTTCAAATTTGACTGTGTGCCGGCGAAACGCTGAGTCAAAGCAGTTCTGCTGCGGCCCTGGCATCCAAAGTAAAGCAACTACTAGAGGGAACAAATATAGTGGCATGTTAGGTAAGGAACACGCGGAAAATGAAAACACTGAAGAACGAACAAAGACAAAATGGGCACTGACCTCATTAAGGGATCAGACTGCGCAACTCAGGCCCAAAAACAAGACAGAGGGTGAATTCATAGTGAGGTACGGTAGTAGGTACTAGCAAAGGAGAACGTAGTTGGTATTTGTCAAAGCACAAAATATCAGACATAAAAGTCTTTTTCGGTGCAAGTAGAACAAATCCCAAATCCAGTACCACAACCGCGACAAAGCATGTCAAACGACTGAGGTCAACTCGTGGTAGATCGGAATGCGATTTACCCAGCAAAGGTAAAGGGAAAGAAAGACAGCTAAGATCCACCAAGTAGGTGAGAAGCAAAGCGTGAATATAAAGTAGAATTTTCAAATACATATTGCGCTGTAAGATGGACGATTGACTGATATCTGCGCTCGTGGATTGCAACATTGGTTCACCGTGGTCACGTGCAACATAGCAGTAATATTCTTGACGCTTTTTCGTGATAAACAAGTACATTTTCACCGTTGAACAAGGACAGAATATTAGGTGTATGGTTAAGCTGCCACTACGGTAACTGCAAAAAATTAGCAAAATCGCTAAGTAAATTCATAATGAAAATATGCCCGATAATTTACCTTCGAAGAGTGAGTTCAGACATTTATATAGTTTGTTGGTAAACTGTCCTCAGTTTACAACCCGTTTAACGAATTCAGCTAACCAAGCATGATGCCGAATACTTTGTCAATTACGCTTCATGGTCACTTGAAAACGCAGCAAAGTCCAGCTTGACAGCCTTACAGAAGATGAGATCAGTCACTTACTCCTCATATCTGATCTCCACTCCACTCATGATGCCGACATCCGAACGTACCTCACATCCATGCTAAAGCTGCACAGCATAGTCACAATCTACAATTATGCAGAATGCATCTGTTCTTGGTCAGGTCAGAACAGTTGGCAACATAAAATGTGTTTGTTAAAAAGTATGGTTCACAAAATTCTTTAAAGTATAGGTTGTCGTCACATGGACATTTTGGGTTGCTATTCTGCGAACACTGTATTACAGCAGATCTAGTACCCAAGTCCATCAACTCTTTGATGAGACCTCTACATCTTTAGCCATCGGGTCACGAAAAGCCACACTTGACCAAATGTTTAATGAATGATTCATGCGTCATCATGGAGTAAGCTTCATCTGCGATCCATTCGATTAAACTAGCCAAACTTCGCTTAATAAGAGCCACGGTTCCCATTAGGATAGCGAGTTGAAATCCAACAACACAAAGAAAATTCAAAATAAGACTACTGTGGCTTGTTTGCTTCGAAAAGCAGATATCAACCGTTTTGGTGGGTATTCAGGCTAGTTCAGTCGGATAGTTGAAGTCGCAGTAGAAGCTACCGTTTGACCTCGAAGTTAAGTTGTCCATAACATAAGGAGCGGAACGATCTCCGTCGTAGCAGAATAGATACCAATCACTACACGTAACTTCTATCTTTATGTAAAGAAATATCACTTTTATGACGTATCCACAGGTCTAAGTTGAACGTGGGGTAGAAGATAATCATATTCAAAACAATTCGCCGCCATACGAACCACACAGGTCAAATGTGATCGAGGTGGACAGGACAGCTCCCGGGTGAAATGATATAACCACCAATGGAGGGATGAAGGAGGCATGCGATAGATGTTTGATTACAGCCTTGCAATTTCCTTACAAAGGATACGTTAAACGGTGAACTATACTAATTTTCCTCTTGTTCCGCAAGTACGCAAACATGTACTATTTGTTGCGAAGGGATTATACTACAAGCATCTGGTCTCGTGAAATATGTGGGTACTGCGAGCCAGTGCACTCTACGGCAGTGGTCCCCATCCTTTGTATCGCCGTGGACCGGTCGGAGATTGATAATTATACTCCGGCCCCCTTAAGGGGTTTGTTGAATGTTTACCTTTTAGGTTGTTTTGAGTGAATAATTTTAATGTTGTTGTGATTGAACATGCCTTGAAAATAAAATCCAGTTGCACCAAAAAACAGATATAAAGTGACAAAATACGTTAACTCACTAGAACGCTAAATTACGGACAACCATCCGCGTGTTTCTCTGCAACGAGACTGCTCCATCTGAGGGAAATAGGAGACAATGATGCTTGATGCGTGCTGCCTAGGTCCAGTTCATTTGGTTGCCTTGTTTCGGCTGCTGACACTGCAGGAAACAAAAACTTCACACAGTTAGGTTGTCAGAAATGGCAATCTGCGCGTAATTCACTATGGCTTTAATTGCAGGACACCGGTGAAGATGTCTGTCACGAACGTACTATCAGGGCCGTCATCATTTTCAATCTCTGTAGTGGCGAATAAGGTGGGATAGATGAGTAATAATAATGCGATACTCTCACAGATTGAGTCAACGGTTTAGAAACTGACCTGCAACTCCTCGAAATCCACAACCTTTAAAAAACATACACACATTTCTATTTTCATAATCACTATCTACCAGATGAAATATTATCAAAAATTATGTTCTGTTGCTTGGCAATTGAAATGAAAAGGAATTTTGTTTTTTCCCTCGCGTGCAGAAGAAGTGCAAGCATGCAGTATGTCCTCTATGTATTGCGTAGGAGTGCGTAATATCAACTTCACCCTGTGTGTCTCTGAATGTATACCTTTTCAGAACGTTTGTAGAATCCTGTTCCTGCTGGTATTCTGATTCATTATTCACATCCTTAGCTTCCAAAATGGATGTGGTTGGCAGGTGACAGTTTTTTCTGTTGTGTGACATGTTTGGAAATAAGAATCCACCAGATGGCTGTCAGCCAGTTTGCATCCAAATAATACTTCTGAGAGAGTATGCATAGAATTGCGTTTGAAGGAAGCACAATTTGCTCATGTGTCTCAGGTCAGGTTTGCATTGTTCTCTCAGAATCTATTTCTGCAGTATAAGGAAACCCCGCTTTAGAAAACAGAGATGGTCGAGTTCCGCAAATCCTTCCAGGTAGGAGTTATATAGAATACGACATCTAATAAAGTTACTCGTTTCATGAAATTAGTTCCGAGCAAATCTTTGTGGGATTTTATGATGGGCGGGTACTACTGACGTACGTTCTTACTGAATATTCATGTTCGTCTTTATAGTTTTTTTGAGTGTTATTAGGAAGGACGAAATGTCTAGTTCAATTTCAGCAAAGTTTAAGGCATTCACACTTCGAAGGAACGGTATCAGAGCTTTAACGACGTTAAGAGGGAACAGTTCGCTAACATTGGCGCTCAATGTCAGAGTAGAATGAACACAAATCCATGTAACATACAAGAGGAAAGTCGTTTTTGAATGACTTGTTAACCACACACTGAGAATGAAAAAACGAATGATAGATAAATGGGTAACGAAGACGTGCACACACCTTGCTAGAAGTAGTACCAGTCAGCACTAACGAAAAAATCCAATTATCTGGACACGTGTTTCAAGCATGAGCATTAGACTTCGCAAAAGAATTGCAAAACACAGAATTTACATCGTCTAACAGTTGGCCACAAGCTTTTATCAGTAGATGATTTTGTGTTTGGTAAGCCATCGGTCGAAAGCGGTGACCCGGATTTGTGTGCTGCATCTGACCAAGCAGAAAAATTGCCCGAAATATTTTCCGGCTACACAGCTCAAGACATTATTATTTTCCATGAAACTGCTTTGCTATACTAAACGACGTCGGATAAAGGCTTTGTGTAAAAGCACAGAAATGCGCCGGTGGGAAAAGAAGCAAGGCGCGTATCACAGTTTTGCTGTGCACTATTACACTGGGGAGCGATAACCCGGTTGCGGTGATTCGGAAATCGGTCAACACTCGAATTTTAGAAATATCAACATGGGAAACCACCGACAGTTTACAAGGATAATAAAAAGGCATGAATGACTGCAGCTAGTTTCGAAGATATAACAGCGAAATACAGGAAAACGCAACATCATACCTTATCTCGACAAAGCCGTTGTACACCCTTATTCCACCTACTTAATGTCAAATTGCAGTTCCTGTCAGCCAACACCATTTTGTTGCTTCAACCCTACGACCATGGTGTCATTCAGGAGCTTAAATCGACGTTTAGGTAAAAACAGCTTCTCCATCTTATGACCATCATGAAATCCCACAAAGATTTGCTCGGAACTAATTTCATGAAACGAGTAACTTTATTAGATATCGTGTTCTATTTAACTCCTACCTGGAAGGATTTGCGGAACTCGACCATCTCTGTGTTCTAAAGCGGTGTTTCCTTATACTGCAGAAATAGATTCTGAGAGAACAATGCAAACCTGACCTGAGACACATGAGCAAATTGTGCTTCCTTCAAACGCAATTGCTATGCATACTCTCTCAGAAGTATTATTTGGATGCAAACTGTCTGACAGCCATCTGGTGGATTCTTATTTCCAAATATGTCACACAACAGAAATAACTGTCACCTGCCAACCACATCCATTTTGTAAGCTAAGGATGTGAATAATGAATCAGAATACCAGCAGGAACAGGATTCTACAAACGTTCTGAAAAGGTATACATTCAGAGACACACAGGGTGAAGTTGATATTACGCACTCCTACGCAATACATAGAGAACACACTGCATGCTTGCACTTTTTCTGGACGCAAGGGAAAAAACAAGATTCCTTTTCATTTCAATTGCCAAGCAACAGAACATAATTTTTGACAATATTTCATCTGGTAGATAGTGATTATGACAATAGAAATGTGTGTATGATTTTTAAAGGTTGTGGATTTCGATGAGTTGCAGGTCAGTTTCTAAACTGTTGACTCAATCTGTGAGAATATCGCATTATTATTACTCATCTATCCCACCTTATTCGCCACTACAGAGATTGAAAATGATGGCGGCCTTGATAGTACGTTCGTGACAGACATCTTCACCGGTGTCCTGCAATTAAAGCCATAGTGAATTACGCGCAGATTGCCATTTCTGACAACCTAACTGTGTGAAGTGGGGTTTCCTGCAGTGTCAGCAGCCGAAACAAGGCAACCAAATGAACTGGACCTAGGCAGCACGCATCAAGCATCATTGTCTCCTATTTCCCTCAGATGGAGCAGTCTCGTTGCAGAGAAACACGCGGATGGTTGTCCGTAATTTAGCGTTCTAGTGAGTTAACGTATTTTATCACTTTATATCTGTTTTTTGGTGCAACTGGATTTTATTTTCAAGGCATGTTCAATCACAACAACATTAAAATTATTCACTTAAAACAACCTAAAAGGTAAACATTCAACAAACCCCTTAAGGGGGCCGGAGTACAATTATCAATCTCCGACCGGTCCACGGCGATACAAAGGATAGGGACCACTGCCGTAGAGTGCACTGGCTCGCAGTACCCACATATTTCACGAGACCAGATGCTTGTAGTATAATCCCTTCGCAACAACTAGTACATGTCTGCGTACTTGCGTACTTGCGCACTGATGATGTCACCTCGATTGGTGACGAAACGTTTGCAATAAAATTGCCAAGCTCAGCGAACCGTTCAACAGCCAAAATTAGTATAGTTCGTTGTTTAACATATCCTTTGTAAGGAAATTGCAAGGCTGTAATCAAACATCTATCGCATGCATCTTTCATCCCTCCATTGGTGGTTATATCATTTCACCCGGGAGCCGTCCTGTCTATCTCGATCACATTTGACCTGTGTGGTTCGTATGGCGGTGAATTGTTTTGAATATGATTATCTTCTACCCCACGTTCAACTTAGACCTGTGGATACGTCATAAAAGTGATATCTCTTTACATAAAGATAGAAGTTACGTGTAGTGATTGTTATCTATTCTGCTACGACGGAGATCGTTCCGCTCCTTATGTTATGGACAACTTAACTTCGAGGTCAAACGGTAGCTTCTACTGCGACTTCAACTATCCGACCGAACTAGCCTGAATACCCACCAAAACGGTTGATATCTGCTTTTCGAAGCAAACAAGCCACAATAGTCTTATTTTGAATTTTCTTTGTGTTGTTGGATTTCAACTCGCTATCCTAATGTGAACCGTGGCTCTTATTAAGCGAAGTTTGGCTAGTTTAATCGCATGGATCGCAGATGAAGCTTACTCCATGATGACGCACAAATCAATCATCAAACATTTGGTCAAGTGTGGCTTTTCGTGACCCGATGGCTAAAGATGTAGAGGTCTCATCAAAGAGTTGATGGACTTGGGTACTAGATCTGCTGTAATACATTGTTCGCAGAATAGCAACCCAAAATGTCCATGTGACGACAACCTATACTTTAAAGAATTTTGTGAACCATACTTTTTACCAAAACACATTATATGTTGCCAACTGTTCTGACCTGGCCAAGAACAGATGCATTCTGCATAATTGTAGATTATGACTATGCCGTGCAGCTTTAGCATGGATGTGAGGTACGTTCGGATGTCGGCATCCTGAGTGGAGTGGAGATCAGATATGAGGAGTAAGTGATTGATCTCATCTTCTGTAAGGCTGTCAAGCTGGACTTTGCTGCGTTTTCAAGTGACCATGACGTGTAATTGACAAAATATTCAGCATCATGCTTTGTTAACTGATTTCATTAAGTGGGTTTTAAACTGAGGACAATTTACCAACAAACTATATGAATGTTGGAACTCACTCTTTAAAATTAAATTACATTAGTATAAGATACGAGCAGAATATGGTCACCATCTCATTGGAACATTCACGTCCACAGCCCTATAATGATGAAAATAATAAATACCCTTTGCTGGGCTGCTTACAAAGTGTAATACACTAGCGTCTATTGATAATCGGAAATTGCGTAATCTTATATTTGAGCATGTTTCCATGGCTCCGTACTTCGGGCATATCTGCAATGTCTGTGAGCACAATGAACCAAGGGACGTAACCAAATTTTCCCTGACCTGATTCGCGATAGCTACAATTCTTACCTACTCCTTTACCAGTAACCTGGACGAATGTCCGTAAACATTAATATACTGAGCTTATTACCTTGCTTACTGCACATGAATACCCCCTGGACCAACGGTTTTTCTGAATTTTATGAACAATTGTTCATCCTATACAAACATCCTCTGAAGCCAAATATTTTAGGCTACACAGTGAAGGCCGTATCGTTTATAGGCGGACTTCTTATGCACCCGAATATCCAACATCCCTTATTTTATGTTACCTTGCTTTCCTGTCCAAGAAAACGATGACTTATCACAAGATATTTCCTCCAATATGGCAAACGTTTTCGTCTAATATATATTTAGACTGCCCAAATTCCGTCAGCTCCCATATTTGTCTAAAGGAACTAAGCTATAAATGTTATCCTTATCAAATATTGTACCCTAAATAACAAAGTTCCTTTTCTTCGCACCTCTATATATTTGTCACACCTTTCATTCTTGTTTTGTTAGTGAAACTTTAACACATCCTAATGTATATAGGTATTCCTTATAGCCTTTGCAATAGCTGGGGAGTGGTCGCATAATAAATATCTAGGTACCATTTCACGTCTCAGCCTTGGTTGGGCCGACCCTTAAAGATTCGGTTGGCTCCGTTTGGACAACAGCCGAAAGCAATCAACGCAGCTTTCCTGTTAAGAGTGTTACGACTATAGTCTGACTTTACGCGGACAAAATGTATTGCATCACAGACCGACTTGTTAAATATAAGCCAGTCGGAAGGGACTTTAATATGCTAAAAGTGTCGTGGTACTCTTAAATACCCCTACTTCGGTTGTTCGAATAAGTTTCAATTATTTGCCCATACGGCTGGTCACAACACGTTACGTTACCATTACGAAATGACAAAATTCTATATCTGTCTTCATATTGTGCGTGCTCACTAGGCATGGGAAGATCCTAGACGAACTTCCGATTAGGGATCAAAAGGTGGTGAAATTCAACCGCGTTCTGCCCGCACGAGCGTACACCGGTCATGCCGTTCGATCAAGAAGGACACGTTTGCAACGCTCACAAGTTGGGATAGATAACTATTCACACGCGCCTCATAAGTTTCCCCTGACAACTTTTATTTTAATAGTGACCCATATTTAGATTGTATCGCACTAAATTTGATGAAATACACCCTAACACAACTACAGACCATCGTGCTAGCAGTTTTGCTGAAGGAAAGTCAGCAAACTGGTCAGCAGTTCCATGAAAAATTATGGCTTCACTATAATATATCAGGTTCTTGATATCTACTGCAAATTACTATCTGTCTGAACTCAGAGAAGGTGTATAAAGAACAGCAAGTTCTCATAGACTCAAATAAGCCGGAGGAGCTTATAACGCTTCTGAAGTGAAGAAGTAGATTTAGAAACAACGGTAACACGTCCATTACATTGTCAACTACAACTCCAATGGATACTGGTGTAATCACAAGTAATCATTTCAACGAAAATTTTGTTTCTCCTTTATAAGCAATACCAATGAATAACACAATGTACTGTCAAAACATCTTATTCTGGACAGTAGACTTTCATATAGCAGTTAAAGGAATATATTTCAACGCCATAATATCGTCCTTTCAAAGTTGCTCTGATGATAATCCGCCAACTTTACTGAAATACGGTGTTCCGGTTTTCCCTTTGCTGTTACAATACATATTGACTCTGCCAATGAAGGTCAGAACTCTTCCGCCTTACCGGAAACACGTTGATGTTTTGCTTATAAACGGTTTTAGAAACGAGGTGTTGCAAGTTATCGCGCGATTAGCCATATTTCCATACTTATAAAAAGTACGGAGGAGATAAATGCACTGATTTCCTAGTTTGTTTTTAACATCAAGGAACTAAAGCAGCCTATCCCAACGTGACTTTATTAAACCGCGTTCCACCTAAACCACATCACAATTTCTGTCGACAGTATAAAATCTTATATTCCTTGAGAGGAAAAAGGCCTTTGATCAAGTGTGCCACGGTAAGCTTTCCACAAATGTAGCAGGCTACATATTGCCGACCATTTGCATTCTTGGTTCGCTTCATATTTACTGACAGAAACCTAGCAGTCTAAATAGGTAGTCAAACATGTTTAGCAATCCGTGACCACTGGCATCGTACAAGTTAAGGTTATAAAATCCCCTATCCTCCGGATGAACCAAAATGACGGTTAGACCATTAATGTCTACGGCAAGCCCTCGCGTATATTTATGAGAGAAAGTTGCATACACATTTGATTCTCGGGACAAGGAGTTAATGTATCGAAAAGCATGAACTAAACCGAGTGCATTTAAAGGACGTTGTTGAAAGGCAATAATGAGTTTTACTCTCCGAACGAGTAAAACCACTACATACAAAGCTCATATAAATGTCTACTCACTTATATACTTCGGTAAACCTATTGCATGCGGCAACCCAGTAGAAGACATAAGGCTTTACTATTCTAACTGCCTTAACTCCTCTGATCATGTACACTGTCGCTAATCGTAAAAATATATGGCATGTTTTCAAAATGCCTTGCCTTATCAATAGCCAAACAAATACTGTACTAGAATTGGACACGTCAAATGCTAGCGTATTTCCACATGGTATTCCGCAGTGCAAGACAGAGTGACAGTGCAGCATTGGAGCGAATTTAATGTGTATTCAAAAGACAGATCCTGGGCTCAACTCAACGACCCACAATCTGAACGCAGCAAACTGCTTATGCCAGACCCGGTATGGCTGCGTAGGATAAAAAATATCGCTACCTTTCGACAAAATTCAAGGGCAGACTTATAAACTAGTGCTCTAATAACTACATCTTAGTAAACGCTACCCTATCTAAAATAAAATAAAAATAAAAATAAAATAAAATAAAAATAAAACTTCCAATTTCAAAGGCATGCCCTAACGTGCATGCAAAGTTTCCCTTATTAGAAATCCATCTATTCGGAATGGTCTCCCACTTTCAATTATATCATGTACATATCATGTATTCCTTGTACTGACAGAAAAATTTCTTACTATTACAAAAGCTATGCAACTTGATATCAGTAATAGATTTTTATCCGAAAGGATTAAATTGTAGTTACTGTCATTTCCGCAATACCTCTCAGTTATACATTGAAAACTTTTACTTGTTCAGACAGAAGCAATATGTATAAATAACATACACAGAATTTCCATATCCACCCACTTCTTACCAAGCTATGCTAACCTCTAAGTACCATTTCAGCATCGCGTCTAAAGAGAGTTATTGCTTATCCTTATCTTTATTACTCTGACCAATATTTCTTACTCAGACATACTGATAGCGAGGCTTTTATGTATGCATATAAGTCAACGAGGGACGGTAAACCGTGTTTTCGTCTTCACTCCTTTAGATCTTGATATATCCAGCCTTTAACCCGCCTTACCGACCCTAATTCCCTTATGACCACCTAGAAGCTCTTGAGAAGGCCAACCGAGGACTCATTCTCGTCTACCCAACAAATTTTGCACTTTTCTTTTCCTATTGTGCCACAAAGTGCCGGCTGCCCTGTTTGTTATTGCTATGTCACAGATACACATATGTACGTGAGAGAAATGCAGTAAACATTGATTTACTAGTTAATTAGTTTTGCGCCTCCTTAAACCATTGTTTGGGTACCGTCTCCACTGCAGCTCCCGAAATACTAGCTGGTTTACTGACGATCCAAGAGAATACTGGTTGGACCAATTCTAAGAGTGGAATATCTCATTAATGAACACTTAATAAGTTTGATTGCCGAACCTAATTTTTAATCCGTGTACGCTGTTAAACACAACATCACAGGTTTGTATAACATTACCTTACCAAAACACAACATGCATGTTAAAGCTGATATCACGTAGCGGTCCTTTAACCTTTTATGTTGATTTCTGGTAAATCTATTTTCCGACGTGTCCATTCCTCACAGACTTGTTCAGTTACTGTAGAGGAATCTTAGAATACGTCTATCTGATTTACGTCTTGTTTTTACACGTCAACCATGGAGCATTGACGCAACTAAATTAGAAATCAACAATTTCTCTAGCTCAAGCCGATCTCGCCTGCAGTGTTTTGCCCTCTTTTTAGTTATATCATTCTGTAGACTGACAGGCTGCACCGCAACTCATGTATACATCAGCATATCGCGAACAGAAAACTAAACAATTCCCAATTTCTTCGCGTAGTACAGACCAATATGCGATTGATACTGCCTTTCATAATACTGACTGACCGTGTTAACTGAGATGTATTTTGCATGTTTACTTGGAAAATCCAGTATTTTGCTACCTCCTTGTAAGATCTGATCAAACTAGCCATCTTGGCCGTGTCTTCCATAGTTGAGAAATAAAATCTTTATTCCTTTATATAGCTCCAGCTGCGGTATTTGTGAATTTAACTAAAGTTTGCCGGAATTTACAGTAGCTGTTCCCAGTAAACCCGGAATTATCCTCGAGTAAATTTGCTGTTAATTTGTCCCGTATAACATCGGCTTACTTACAAATCTCGGGCTATATCACTTCGTGCTATCTCCATGCAGGTGAGCGGCAATTATATACTTGTTTTTTGTTGACAAATCGATAATTTGTATGGTTGCAATATCGCGTTGCTTTGGATCACTAATGAAACAACCATAGGTATACCACCCGTCATATATAACAGAACGAATCACAATGTAGTCATTAGTGAAAATTTTGAATAGTGCGTCGGTGACAGTTCTAACTTCGAACAATGATGGTCTGCGTAAAATATGATCTTCATGGATTAAATGTTGTTTACTAAAGCGAAGAGATATACATATCGTAACAGATTACCTGGTTACCTCCACCACTGATAATATATATGTTATCCGATGCAACCAACCTGCATTAATAAACAATTATTTTCATATCCATAACTTTAACATTTGTGCAGGATCGAATATGTTTAGACCACATTTCTTAATTTAAAGTGGCCATGTAGACTACTAAAAATCAGATCTTTTCGCTCTAACCTCATGCACTTGTCAGTCATTTAGTGAAAGAAATATTGCTGCCAGCTTAAAAGTATGTTGCAGTTTCCTAAGTTATTCACAAGTCGATACACTTTACTGTGGATGTGAAAAGAATGTTATAAGCCTTTATGAGCAGTACGGTAAAAGTATCTGAGCTCTGACGTCATAAACACTTTCTGTGGATAGACCCGAAATATCCGGAGATTTAATTTGACCAACATCGCGTGATGCATCCAGTCCTGATAGACATTATATATTGTCGACAAAAAGGATACTTATTACTTGGCCAAGTATTTTGCAGACATTTGTGGCAACCTAGTTACGGTCGTAGATGTGCTAGTAGCAAGCCCATGACGAAAGAGGAGGCATACAATAATAGCTCATGTGATTGCGTTTGTGCGACCTGCAATTTTCGGGGCTGGTTTTATAGAAGGAATTTGACCATTGGTTTGCGTATCCCACTTCGAGTCACATATTACATGTCGTAGCTTGTAGAGGATACTGTCTTTATTGACGAACAAAATTACCAGCGCACGAGTACCTTCTCCCTGTTTATGGCCTCGCTCTGGTCCGCATGCAATAAGAACTGCAGTTTTACCAAATACTAGCTTCTCTAGTTTGTTTTCTTAGGAATCTTCTACGAGAGGATTAATTAACAAACCTCTGCAGTCAGCCTGGTTATTTGGCAAAACTTTCGATAACCATTACGGAGTTTGAGAGAGGCAATTTTTCCTGTATTCTACACTAAATACATATTTATTCCACTTAACTGTTTATCCCGTTTTAAGATTGCAATGAAGCACTAGATTGACCAATATAACTACAGTGAACAATCGCATTAGTGGTTACTGTCTACACCGGTATATTTGCTATCAGCATACGACGTGTTAAGCAAATAAAATCCGTTTAGTACTATTGCATACATGATTATATGCAACAATATGCGAAATGGAATTTCGGGCTTTTGGATTTGGACGTTTGCCAAGCATTTACACAAATTAGAGGACGTTAAAATAATTGCGGATAAGTAATGGTATCAGACGGAGACAGGCGAAAAAGCTGTAACTGAACTGTATGATACCATTTTGTAAAACTGAGCTGTCCACAAGCAATACAAATGTCATGTATAATCAATCAGTGGCACTTGTCCAGGGTAATTAAATAAGTCGGATCTTTGATCACGCCCGATATAAATCCGTGCATTTTATACGCCATACCATAAAAACCAATATCCATTCTACGTTTGGTCTGTAGATATTAATGTTCTACCCTGCTGCTCAACTAAACGGAGCTTCAAATGTGTCAAGGTTTGTGAGTAATATTGTGAGCAAATTTCTTCATCACAAGCGATAACATCAAGC
>OX104068.1:35531897-35625768 GCA_944474145.2 Dicrocoelium dendriticum
CAGAAAAATTTCTTACTATTCCAAAAGCTATGCAACTTGATATCAGTTATAGATTTTTATCAGAAAGGATTAAATTGTAGTTACTGTCATTTCCGCAATACCTCTCAGTTATACATTGAAAAGTTTTACTTGTTCAGACAGAAGCAATAATTATAAATAACATACACAGAATTTCCATATCCACCCAATTCTTACCAAGCTATGCTAACCTCTAAGTACCATTTCAGCATCGCGTCTAGAGAGTTATTGCTTATCCTTATCTTCATTACTCTGACCAATATTTCTTACTCAGACATACTGATAGCGAGGCTTTTATGTATGCATATAAGTCAACGAGGGACGGTAAACCGTGTTTTCGTCTTCACTCCTTTGGCCTATGCTGTATCCAGTCATTAACCCGCCGTACCCACCCTAATTCTCTTATGTCCACCTAGAAGCTCTTGTAGAAGGCCAACCGAGGACTCATTCTCGTCTACCCAACAAATTTTGCACTTTTATTTTCCTTTTGTGCCACAAAGTGCTGACTCCCCTCTGTTATTGCTATGTCACAGATACACATATGTACGTGAAAGAAATGCAGTAAACCTTGATTTTCTATTTAATTAGTTATGCGCCTCCTTAAACCAGTGTTTGGGTATCGCCTCCATTACAGCTCCTGAAATACTAGCTGGTTTACTGACGATCCAAGAGGATACTGGTTGGACCAATTCTAATAAAGGAATATCTCATTAATGAACACTTAATAAATATGATTACCGAACCTAATTTTACTCCGTGTACGCTGTTAAACACAACATTACAGGTTTGTATAACATTTCCTTACCAACGCACAACATGCATGCTAGAGTTGATATCACGTAGCGGTCCTTTCACCTTTTATGTTGATTTCTGGTAAATCTACTTTCCGACGTGTCCATTCCTCTCAGACTTGTTCAGCTACTGTAGAGAAATCTTAGAATAGGCCTATCTGATTTACGTCTTGTTTTTACACGTCAACCATGGGGCATTGATGCTACTAAATTCGAAGGCAACAATTTCTCTAGCTCAAGCCGCTCTCGCCTGCAGAGTTTCGCCCTCTTTTTGGTTATATCATTCTGTAGACTGACAGGCTGCACCGCAAGTCATGTATACATCAGCATATTGCGGACAGAAAACTAAACAATTTCCAATTTCTTCGCGTAGTACCGACCAATATGCGATTGATACTGCCTTTTATAATACTGACTGACCGTGTTAACTGAGATGTATTTTGCATGTTTGCTTGGAAAATCCAGTATTTTGCCACCTCCTTGTAAGATCTGATCGAACTAGACATCTAGGCCGTGTCTCCCATAGTTGAGAAATAAAATCTTTTCCTTTTCGATAACTCCAACTGCGGTATCTGTGAATTTAACTAAAGCTTGCCGGAATTTACAACAGCTGTTCGGAGTACACCCGGAATTATCCTTGAGTGAATTTGCTGTTAATTTGTCCGATGTAACATTGGCTTACTTACAAATATCGGGCTATATCACTTCGTGCTATCTCCATGCAGGTGAGAAGCAATTAAATACTTTGTTTTTGTTGGCAAACTGACAATAAGTATGGTTGCAATATCGCGTTGCTTTGGATCACTGATGGAACAACCATAGATATACCACCCGTCATATATAACAGAACGAATCACAATGTAGTCATTAGTGAAAATGCCGAATAGTGCGTCGGTGAATGTTCTCACTCAGAACAATGAAGGTCCGCGTTAAAGTATTATCTTCATGAATTAAATTTTGTTTACTAAAACGAAGAGATATACATTTCGTCACAGGTTACCTGGTTACCTCCACTACCGATACGATATAAGTTTTCCGGTACAACCAACCTGCATTATTAAACAATTATTTTCGTATCAATGACTCAAACATTTGTGCAGGGTCGAATGTGTTTAGACCACATTTCTTAATTAAAAAGGAGGCAATGTAGACTACTAAAGAAATCAAATCCGTTCGCTCTAACCTCATGCACTTTTCAGTCATTTAGTGAAAGAAATATTGCTGCAAAATTAAAAGTATGTTGCAGTTTCCTAAGTTATTCACAAGGCGATTCACTTTACTGTGGGTGTAAAAAGAATATTATAAGCTGTTATGAGCGGAACGGTAAAATTATCTGAGCTTTGACGTCATAAGCACTTTCTGTGGATAGACCAGAAACATCCAGAGATTTAATTTGACCAACATCGCGTGATGCATCCCGTCCTGATAGACATTCTACGTTGTCGACAAACAGGATACTTATTACTTGGCCAAGCATTTTGTAGACATATGTGGAAGCCTAGTTACGGTCGTAGATACGATAGTAGCAAGCCCGTGACGAAAGAGGAGACATACAAACATAGCTCATTTGATTGCGTTTGGGTGACCTGCACTTTTCGGGGCTGGTTTTATAGAAGGATTTTGACCATTGGTTTGCGTATCCCACTTCGAGGCACATATTAGATGTCGTAGCTTGTAAAGTATACTGTTTTCATTGACGAACAAAATTACCAGCGCACGAGTGCCTTCTCCCCTGTTCATGGCCTCGCTCTCGTTCGCATGCAATAATAACTGCTATTTTACCGTATACTAGCTTCTCTGTTTTGTTTTCTTAGGATTCTTTTATGAAAGGATTAATTAACAAACATCTGCAGTCATCCTGGTTATTTGGCGAAAGTTTCGACAACCAATACGGAGTTTGAGAGAGGCAATTTTTTCATGTATTCTACAGTAAATACAAATTTATTCCACTTAACTGTTTATCCTGTTTTAAGGTTAGAATGAAGCACTAGGTTAACCAATATAACTGCAGTGAACAAACATGTTAGTGGTTACTGTCTACACTGGTATACTTCGCTATCAGAGTACGACGTGTGAAGCAAATAAAATCCGTTTAATACCATTACGTACATGATTATATGCGATAATATGCGAAATGGAAATTCGGGCTTTTGGAAGGAGACGTTTGCCAAGCATTTACACAAATTAGAGTACTTAAAATAATTGCGGATAAGTAATGGTATCAGACGGAGACAGGCAAAAAAGCTGTAACTGAACTGTATAATACAGTCTTGTAAAACTGAGCTGTCCACAAGCAATACAATTGTCATGTATAATCAATCAGTGGCACTTGTCCAGAGTAACTAAACAAGTAGGATATTTGATCACGCCTGATGTAAATCCGTGCATTTTATACGCCATACCATAAAAAGCTAATATTCAATCTACGTTCGGTATGTAGATATTAATGTTCTACCTCGCTGCTCAACTAAACGGGTTTCAGATGTGTCAAGATTTTGAGTTATATTTTGAGCAAATTTCTTCATCACAAGCGATAGCATCAATCGTGTAGTGAAATCTAGAACAATAGGACGATAGTTCATAAGGAGCTGAAATGCATCCGTTTAACAAGTTCCATAAGGAAATCGTAATATGAATCACAACATAGAAAAAATATGCTTCACTTAACCGGAAAGCGCTTTACTGGACTCAACATATCGCTCATTATGAGACTGGTTAGGTTAATCTTTACCGACGCTATATCGACTCGAGATGTGCATATGGAATATTTTGAAATCTAGGTGGGTACGCTTATTTTCGGCTGGTGCCCGTCTATTATTTACACCGATTAAAATATGATTTCAGACATTGGATATATTTATATATTATTAATCATTTTATTTGTATCTTAAGCTACAAAGTTCCTCAGCATTTTGTAGCAATTGTTTCATTTTAATATTATTTTTGAAAAATACTGATTTCCCTTTGTGAACGCAGAATGCGGATAAAATGGGAAATCCATAGAAATTTCAGGTCACTTAGATGTTTTTCACTGCGAAATGCACGTTTGTGTAAAGTTCCGTATAATTATATAAAATATGTACTAGCTATTACAGGCGTGCGTTGCAACTATCTGTCTTTTTTATAGGACGTCAGCAACAAATTATAATCTAAAATGTAATACTGGATAACTAAATTAATGGTAGAATCTAATGTTTCGAAGTATTACGCTGATAGCATTGCAGTGTGAAACACTTTGGATCGTAATAACATGGTGTTCCATTTTAATGTCATTATCTTGTATAAAATTTTATGTTTACTGTATTTTGAATAGACAAAGAATTTGCCATAACATTGCTCTTAAAATACATTATGTACATGGCTAACAAAACTGAAGGTTTCTTGCAGCGCAACCTAATGTTCACCTACGAATTATGGACGAAATACTATTTGAGATTATAAAAACGATTCATTCAAAATATTGGAGCAGTTGAAGATCTGTCAGCGAGGCAGCTACTCGGTAACGCTGAGGCTACCTTAGCGTTTACTTAAGCAACAGTGATAATATTCCACATGAAGGGGAAACCATAAAGTAGCAATGAAGTTTTACAATAGTAGTTACTGCCCCTAAGCTTACTTTTTCGATGAATAATGTTAAGTACTTTAGTCCAAGACTATGGAAATAAGAGGGTTTATGCTTAGGATCACGGAATCGGAGCGAATGAGCTGAATTCTTAAAAAAGCAACTAATATCGTATAAATCTTCTGCACACTTCTTTTCTTACGCCGGTTTCGGGTACATGATAAGGCAGAAAATTCAGCAGGTTTGTTCAAAAAAGTGAAACTCATTCAATGATACCACGGCTGAACTGTGTGTTTTTCAAGCTAATCAGTTTATTTCCGGCTGTAACACATTATCACGAAAGCACATATATTTGGGTCCGAACAATTAATCCACTATGCAGCCATCAGTCAAACACTGAATCGAAACGGTTTTGACACAGTGAAGTCTTCCATATAACAACCAAAGACAATCTCCAAACATATGACACATTTACATTATTTCGACCGCTTTGTAAGCATCTTGAAGGAGTATGTGTTTAATTCTTCCACTTGCAAAAAAGGATGTGCGTAGAGGATGGTCAGATACCAAGATACAACCGTCTTGGTCGGAAGCAAATCATCAGACGAAAGCCTTTTAACTTAGAGTATATCAATTGGGTCACCATGACACTTCTAGGCTGATGTGTAGCTGGATCATTACCACGGGGCTGGGATCAAACTTGGTAAGACATTTAGTTTGGGATATGGTACAGTTTTGGGCCTATTGGACAAGACCCTGACGAGCTGACTAAATCAAATATTTGTGACAACATTTTACAGGCTTGCTTCTCATGAAACTCCAGACCAGCAAAGGAATAACAGCAACGGACACAGTTAGGTCAACTAAGATAGACAAGTATCCCATCTACACAAAGATCCTGGTTAACTTGAGGTGGGATACATATGGATCCACCTTCGACAGGCGAAATTACGTGTATGTATTTTATCTCTTGTCGTATTTTACCGCTGCCAGCAACACCGTTGTAACGTGTTTCCTAACAGCAGTAAATATGTGGTTGGCAAAAGATAAAAAACACATCATTATTGAATAAACTGAAATTTTTAGGAAGTGAAACACTCCAATGGAAGGAGCGGGACGCTTAGATCAAAATAGCGATACAATTTAATAAAATTTTGCAAAACGTTGTGTTGGCCACTTTTTGCTTTATCTATGATGCTGCAGTGAACAGTGTTTGAATTAAGTAGAAAACTTCAATGAGCAATAGCTTCATGACATTCTTTCGTTCCAACAAGCTGAAATGAAGTCTGATTGTAGGCTTAACTAGAAGAGATAAATATCTTACGAATGCTTTTTATACTCAGTAGAACACAATGAAATATTAGAAACATACTCGGGAAACCTAGCTTTGGACACCAATTGAAGCAATGCAAAAAATAGGATGCCGTCCTACGGGAACTATGATAATCTAATCCGTGCAAATGTGTTTTGCCACTATACCGATCGTGCTCTACTTCACAGCACAAATGAACAATGAAACACACGTTTTGTATCAATGTAAGCTACACTTACTTTACTACTGAGGAACGTTCTGTCATATTATATTTTTAAAAGAAATGTTAAACATCGTCACCTCATGTTCGTAATTCCGCCGATAATTTGGTTGCATTATTTTTTCTAAATGCCCATGTCACGGTAGCATTTGTTGCTGGCATCTTTAATCCAGGACAGTTAGAAAAAGCATGGTATTACACATAATTATTTAAATCTTTAAATCCTAATGCTACTGTAAGTGATTCCACAATTTTCTCTAAGATTAACAAATGAAGGTCAATAAGTTAAAGCAACTTTAGCGGGTTTGTTGGACACAGATATTTATGGTGTATACATGTTAACTAGACAGGGCATTGCGTTGCTGGGGCACGACGAGAGAAGCAAGTACCGGCGACATTCTAGCCCACTGTATTGATTAGCCAATTTGAAATGCTGGTTGAGCAGTTTCGTTTTGTTACTACCATGTAGTAGTTGGCAAACGATGAAACTGTGACTGCTCTTTCTGCTAGGTCATTAATTGTTCCATATCTAGTGTAAATATTTCCCACTGTACTCTTTTAGCTTTCTTAGCCTCAGTTGAGATGGAATATGGAACAATCCTCTACATGCTTGATTGCGCTTCGTAATATGCCTCGAACATTGCGGTCTATTTCCTATATCTGTCAAGCCTAGATAAAGTTTTTCACGTGAGGCCGCACGTATGTGTTGAGCATCGGTATGCTGACAGTTTGAACAAACCGTATGTATACTCCTAACAAGAGACAGACTTGTTAGTTCTCGGATGTCGGTATAAACTCAGACTGTCCTGAGAAACCGATATAATCCTGAGGAGGAAGATATAGCGTCTGACGGTGCGCGTTACTTCTGTCTGTTCCTGCGAGTACTCTGTATAAGTGATAGACTTTTATCTATTGGTAACATGATCGCTTAGTTCTAATATGTGGGGTTCGAATGCCAATGTTTTGTTGTCAGATTTGTAATGGCTTGCGAAATTGATGTAACTGTACCGTGGACTACTTGCGGTTAATTCGCGCAATTAGGCCACGAATATTTCACTAGAGGATGCCGAGACTGTCATTTCGTATGCACTAGAACCACATGATCTAATAACTAGGAATAAATTTGCTGTCTGGGCCATCTCTGTTTATCTCCGTAATGAGCATTCGCTGAATAAACAACTGCCGTGAAGTACCCATCGTCGTTTTTGAACCTAGACAGCTCCATAGAGAGCTAACGAACGGTGGCTCTAGATTAACAAATGGTTAACATTATAAATCCTTACGATTGTATAGAATAAGTTTGTTGCTAGGACGAACATATTGCAAGCGTGAACTTTCTTGTATCACGAACTCGGTCTCACAGAACAAACAATTCGCGCTTATCCGAAAGAGAACTCCGAGGTTTGTAACCTGGAGCAGCCAAAGCTCACCAAGCTTTCTGATAATGTTTTAAATACCCAAAAACATGCAGCAGTGTTTTTAGATAAGCAGCATCGGCTCGAGAAAAACGTGAAATATTAAGTTGTCGTGTCAACTGGTGTATAGTCGGCTGCAAGCCGTTTCCTGTCGTATTTGAATGTGTCCAAGACATGGGCAGCGCATAGAAAATATTGCCAGTTCCAGCTAAGAATGGTCATTGATTTTTTGTCAGGCCGTTTATGGTAAGCAGATTTGATGGGATGCCTACCTATTTCGCTTGGCAAGATGGAACTTTAAATATGGTGAAACTGTCGTTCGCCACCTTAAATTAAGGCATTCTCGGAAATCAGTACCAAACTGACCGCCATCGTTATAGCAGCCAGTTTTGAAGCCCCAGATGTAATATCCTTGGGTCGCACAATTTGTATCGTGCTGAAATTAAGGCATCAAAAGGGAATTACTTGTAACTGCGTCCATGGACAGTGTATCAAGAATACGTTGCTACGGCTCCCGGTCATGACTTCCTAATCCTCATTCCTCCTACTCATGAGATCTATGGATATCGTGAAAAATAACAGCTTTCAGATGAATCAAGACCGGAAATCAGTTCAAGGTTGAGCATCCTTTTCGGTAAACTCTCTTCAGATCCAAACATTTAAATAACACTGATTGTGTGGGGTAAGTGTCAAATGAGGCCGGATATTCATTTTTTCAGCTATAAGCATTTATAAGAACTGGTGTAGTTGGTTTGACCTAGCACAAGCGAAGAATAACGTAGTTGTAAAGGAGACGGACCTCATGGGCCAGCGTAATGGCGATTAAAAAGCACATGGGTGCTAACGAACCCAAACTGACGACACGGGCGCGACATGCTCATGGCGAACGAAGTATATCCATGGACGGATTGGTAATAAAGTCCTCCTCACAAGCTAACCAGGAGTGCACAGGATATTTTGGAATATGTTTGGGACCGACCGTGAAGTCTTCACTTCGAAAAGGCTCCGTGGATTGCCAGTTAATTATTTTGTAGAATGTACCAAAAGGTGGCAAGTTCAGATTTAGGAAATATTTTAGGGTAAAATTCATCTAACTCAAACTGTACACCACGAGTATTGTAGCAGTAGTAGTAGTTGTTGTAGTAGCAGTGGCAGTGGCATTATAAGTAATAGTATTAGTGGTAATAATCGTAGTAGCTGTAGTAGTAATAGTATTAGTCTCAGTATTAATGGTAGTAATAGTGCTCGTGGTAGTAGTAGCAGTAATAATGGTAGTATTAGTCGTAGTAGTAGTAGAAGTAGTAGTAGAATTAGTAGTAGTGGAAGTAATGGTGGCAGAATTGGTCGTACTGGTAGTAGTAGTAGTAGTAGTAGTAGTAGTAGTAGTGGAAGTAATGGTGGTAGAATTGGTCCTACTGGTAGTAGTAGTAGTAGTAGTAGTAGTAGTAGTAGTAGTAGTAGTAGTAGTATGGTAGTAGTAGAGGTGTAGTAGTAGTAGCAGTAGCAGTAGTAGTACTAGCAGTAGTGGTAGTAGTAGTAGCGGTAGCAGCTGTGGTACTAGCAGCAGTGGTATTAGCAGGAGTAAGAGTAGTAATAATACTAGTACTGTCATGAGCAGTAGTAGTAGTATTAGTATTGGTGATAGTAGCGTTACTACTGCTACTTACAGTTAGCCTGGAAGTACGATGTAAGTTCTCCTTAATTTTCACAATCGCTGACGTGAATTGATCAGATCCACAGTAGCCGAGCCTTGTATACGTTTACATAAACTATGTTTTGATAGCAAGCGCGATCCCCGAGGAGCATATATTACACATCCGAATGGTTTTTGTACAGTTTGTCCATCACGAAATGACCAACAACGCGGATAAATGCACAGTTGATAAGCCCATCGTTGAGTTTCTTGGTCACAGGATAGATGGTGATGGCGGCAAACCTCTTCCGGATAAGATCCAAGCGATCCTAAACTACAACATACGACCACCCGTCAGAAGCTTATGGCGATTCCTCAGCATAGTTAAATAAGAAAATAGATTCGCACCCAACTGTTCGGCCATCTGTTACGTCGACGGTCCCAACAAAACTGTTGCGTGCGCGTCTGAATTAACTGTCACCGACACCCATCGATCTAGGTGGAATATCTGCCCCGCACAAGTCAATTATCATGAGCCTATCTAACTCCGATCAGATGACTCATTAAAATAACTGCATGTACCAATCATACCGATCATAAGGCCCTTACTTTTGTTCTATTTTTGTGGCTCCTCTGATTGCTTCTCACCTCGAGAAATTTGTCAGTTGGTTTACATATCACGGTTCGCTACCGACATTCAACACATTGATACGGCTTAGGGTGTTTTAGTCGACGTATTGTCCGCCACTGAACTTTAGGAGATTTCTAGCCTAACAATCAAGCTAGAAGACATCGCTGCCCGTCAAGAAACAAATCCTGGGTTTGAGCAGATGAAATACAATCCTTCTATGAAACTTTCACAACTGCCTGTTTTCAACTCGAACTCTCAAATTTACTGTAATATGTCCACCGGAAAGTCTCGACTATCCGTTCCTCAACATTATCAAGGAGTTGTGTTTTACCACTTGTGTGAAATCTCTCATCCGAGCAGCCGCGCTACTATCAGGCAGATTAAGGATAGCTACATCTAGCCCAGCATGGGTTCTAAAATCCAGCAGTGGGCGAAACACTATATTACCTACCAGAATAGCAAAATACGTCGCCACACGCTTACTGTTCCTTAAACCTTTCCTCTGCATTACACTCGATTCAAGCATGCCCATATCGACATCGTTGGACCTCTACCGCCATCCAACGGTTTTATTTACGTGTTTGCGCGAGTCGATCGCTTTACACTTTGACCACACGTCGTGCCGTTGCGAGAAGTCTCAGCCGAGAAGGCGGCACAATCTTTCATCGAAACTTGGATATGCGTGTTTGGCACCCCGCCATTATTACCACGGATAGAGGATTGCAATTTAATTATGCACCTTTTCACAACCTTAACGGCATTCGTGGCTGCTCTCATTTACGCACGACAGCAAATCATCAGGCTGCTAATTGTTTAGTCGAGCATTTTTACCTCCAGCTCAAAGACACACTCACTGCGAAACAATGAAATATCCGGTGGTCGGAGCGTTTACCGATTATTATCCTCGGTATCCGCAACACTGTGAAAAAAGATGCCGGTTGCTGTCCTGCAGAATTAGTCTTCGGTACAACACTGAAACTTCCTGGCGAATATTAACTAGATTCCAGTATCACTGGCGAACTCGATCCCACATTATGTGTTGCACGACTGTGACAATACTTCAGAGCTATTCGTTCAAAGCCACTGCGAATCACTTCTAAAAACTACCATCCTAATTATATATGTTAGCTAGAGGTGGGAAACACCTCAGCTACTGTGACGCAATACATAAAAGAAAAAACGGAACAAAATGTAACAGCTGCAAGCCAGCTACACTACCGGTAAAGGATTGGCATCGTTCCGGTAAGCTACCTGCCGACTACTATGAAGCAGAAAACATTATTTACTATGTAAAATTATGAAAGGCTAAATAGTGAGATCGTGGTTGGATGGGGAGGCTAAGAAGTATGGGGTGGGACAACGAAACTCACGGCACTAACACCACTGAGGTCAGCTCCTAGCTATATCAGTCAGTGTATTCAATCAAACATGTTCATCCTCTTTCGGACCCCGGCAGGGAGCCGAGACGCTCCAAATGAGGTCATCTTAGAAGTGAGGATCTTCATTCCTCTCAACTAAGTCATCGCTTGGCCACCTTTCCACTTCTTCTATCCACACCCCCGGCGCGCAAACAACACACGTCTCGGGAGTCGATGGGCTGGCATGCGTAGCACGTGTCCGAGCCACCAGGAGTCTGGTGCGTGAAATAACGGTGCTGAACGGTTACTTCTTTGCTTGTGTGGTAAACAAGACGTCGAAAACGCCCGTTGTTAACTCGGTGTTCCCATCGGATGTGAGCTAAATTGAGAAGGCATCGGTTGTCAAACTTAACTAGCCTCTTTATGTCCGCTGATCTTAGGGGCCAGGTTTCACTATCGTACAGTAGGGTCGAACGTACCACTACATTGTACACTTTAACCTTCAGGGTGAGAGTGATGTTGCGCCGGCACCACAAGTTGGAAAGGTTAGTAAAAGCTCCTCGAGCTTTGCTATACGGTTCGTAATCTCATATTCAATCCCAAGGGCATGAAACAACTTCCCAGGTATTTGAAGTTTTGTGCGACTTCTAGCTGATCCCCACTAAGGGTCAGCGAAGGAGGCGATCCAGGTCATTGTTGGAGGAACGCTCTGTAAAGCAAAGCCCGAAGTGACAGACAGCCAGTGTTAATCTGCCCAGTGCCGCTTGGAAAGTTTATGAGCTGTCACAGATTGGGGTAATTTCGTCAGCATACTCCAAGTCAAGAAGTCGTTCTCCTGGGAACAAATCCACACTCTAAGTCGTGTCCTGTGAACGTGATTGCCATGACTTCGTCAATATCGAATTCGAAGAAGAATGGTGACAGTAGGCAACCTTGTCTCACACCGCAGGATATATTTAATGGTCACGACATTTTGCCATAAGCTCTTACACTTCCCGAACTAAGCGCATATAATGATCGCATAATATTTACACATTTTTCTCAGGTACATCTTTCTAGAGTAGACGGTCCCAAAGTGCACATCTATCCACCGAATCGAAGGCACCTTTGATATCGAGGAACACGACAATGGTGGGCTGTCAATATATGTGACGGTGCTCAAACAACTTGTTCAAAGTGAAGATGTGTTCAATACAGCCACGAACTCGACGAAACCCGGCTTGCTCTTCACGAATAAGGCTTTCACAAGTGGAGGTCAGTCTGTGAAGGATGACAGAGGCAAGCAATTTGGAGGCGATAAAGTTCAGACTGACTGATCTATGATTGCCGCATTCTGATCGCGAGCCTCCATTGAAAATTGGGTCTATGACAGAGCGGCTGCAGTCGATTGGGACTGTGTCCTGCTCCCACAGTTTTACTAGTAACTCCTTTAAATCATCAAAAATAACAAGTCCCTAAATTTAAAGAGGACCGGAGTAAGATCATCTGTTCCCGCGGCTTTATAAAACTTCCACAGTCCGATCTCACGTTCTACTTCTGAGCGAGAGAGGGTATCCAAAAGAACAGTCCAAGGAGCGGGGCGATCAGTCGCTGGCGAGAAACCTAGCGATTCCGACCGATTAAATTGCCTTTCAAAGTGCTCAGCCCAACGCTCCAAGCGTTTCGACAAGTTGTGGATAGGCTGTCCATTCTCATCACGTATAGTTTCACTAACACCAGATCTCCTGCTGCCCGTTTCCCGTATCAGACGGAATAAGTAATGATGGTTGCCAAGTGCAGTTGCCATTACCCTGTCTGTCGCATGAGGCTACCACCAGGATTCGCGATCTCTTTTCAGGCTAGCACGGAGTTTTGCCCGGAGCTCTTTGCGAGTTTCATTATGTTCGCTTCCAGCCGCAATATGCCGGCGAACATCGATAAGTTCCAGAGACTGCGAGGTGATCCAATGTCCACGTTGGGGATTAGACTTACCACATGAGGATTTGCCTGCTGCTAGTAAGGTCTGGTGAATATGAAACCAATGAATATGAATTGCAGTTATTGAGCGCTTAGTAGACTCTCATGACAGCGTAATTTGATGGGCATTCAGAACAGCTGGTTTTGTCAGTTGGCTGGTGTCAATGCGCTCACAGCGTCGTCGTGGGCGTCCGCCAAAACGCATCCGCAGATCAGCACATACAAGTACATGATCGGTGTCCACACATGTGCTCAAAATCAAGCAACAGTTCTGGATGCAGCCTCTCCATCGGTAACTTATGGCTATGTGATCGATTTGCCTCCATAGCTGTTTCGAGACTGGTGGGCGCCAAGTCACCCTCCGTCGGGCACTGTTCGGAAATTAGTGCTCGCAAGCAATAAGCGTACTTCTTCACATAAATAAAGTAACCGCTTACCGTTATCATTACGGGAGCCTACACCATGTTGGCGGACCAGAAGCAGTTCTTCAGTGAATAATTTTCAAACTTGAGTGTTTAGATCCTCAGTCAGCACCTTAGTGTCCGAGCTCCTTCTGTGTCGAAGGAGCATGTTCAATTATCGATAGAAGTCGTCTTTTATCGAATCATCGCTAGAGTTTCTGGGTGCATAGGCAGCGATAACCAATAGTCACCTGTTAGTCACACGCGACTTTGAAGCTTTGAACGGGCCATGCAATCGGACCGCACACAGTCGGCTACTGATTAGAACCCAGTCAACCAGAGCAGCTTCAGCCCGGGTGCTCAGGGTAATACCAACACTGACTTGGCCGGTGCTCGAAGATGCGTCGTCACCGGATAGACATCATGAGAAGTACTGTTGTGTACCTGAATAGGATAGCAAAGTGAGCATTGTGCTCGAGCTTTGCAGGCGGGTCTCCGATAAGCATCATATATCGATCAAAAGGTTCTCTATTGTTCAGGCAATTGCTGCTTGTTGACCGATCTGTAGCATTGTGCGTACACTGAGTCATGCCAATCTGTAGGCGTATCGAGGGCTCCAAATGGAAGCCGACGAACTAGGCTTGACCGCTTGCTTAGACTTGGGATTTTCGGCAGTGCAAGTAGGACGATCCCCGTTCACATGTGACTTGAAACTACGAGGTAAAATCCTATTAAAGCAAGGTGGAGGAGGACCAAGAATTTAGGGGGTGAATACCTGGGGGATACTAATGAAGATGGAACAGGACAATAATATTGAAAATGCGTAAGTGGGGGAATAAGAACATGGGTAGGCTTAGGCAGTAGCATCCAAACCCCTATCCACCCTGCTCAATGCAGCAGATAGGGCGCCGTTGATTATCCTCTGCGGTGGCCAGAGAATCAGGGATCAGTTTGAAGAGCAATTCATTGTATTGCGTGGGTAGGATACTGTCAGGCTGTCCAGGCCTAGACAGGATAAATATTAGGGTTCTCAACCAAAGCCTTTGGTTCAAAAACCTGACCGCAAGGCAGCGGGTTTGGTGTTGGACTACAAGAATTCATTTTTAAGGTATAAGGAGCCACCTCATACCAACTCCCAACCTGGAGGATCAAGAGGCTAAGTTTGTCTGGCCTCTAGCCATTGACCAATCTGGTATGAGTGGCTCTGAAGCTGCAAAAAAGCACCACTTAGCATAGCTCAATTGATCTCTGAAGCACGTAAACAATCGCACCACCGTAAGTTCCAGCATCATTGCGATTTCTCAAAACCATCACATTCACCCTGACTTGCACACGTGCCCCTACGTTTATTTAGGCGTCGATGCGGTTCACAAGCATTTGACAGTGCCATTCGAATGCCCTTTCAAAGTCATCGGTCGCAAAGAGACGTATTTCATATTGGACAGAAATACTTTCCAAAACTCTGCCAGTAGTTTTTACTTGAAACCAGTCTACATCGAATTCCTGTCACAGCAGTGGACTCGCGTCACTAAAGCTGAACAAACTCCGCCACATTGAATTCCACCCACCCAACTAATTTACGGTTCTAGTAATCCCTCTCCTCTCCAAATGGAACTAGTCATAGACTCAGACACACAAAAGCATACACGTTTTGGACTTTGTTATTCTACTTTCTAAACTAGCTACTCATGAGAGATGGCACATATCAAGCGTTCATTTTCTATACTCAAACTCTAGGCCGCGGAAGTTCTTTGGCTTCAGAGAGTTTCCTCGACATTACATGAAAACGGATATCCAGAGAAGTACACAGCACGGCAATCAAAGGCAATGGCGAATACGAGGGACGAACAGATGCCTGGCATCCTAAAGGAAACATTGTTCACAGCGCTTCCATTCAAGGCAAACAAAATGAAAGGAGATTCCGATACCGTCACCGGAACCAATGAACAAGTGTTAGTACGCTGTTGAGCTTGCGCTTTTGTACCAAGGTAAAAAGTTGTTGTTTAAGTTTAACTTGGACAGGACATACTCTCGAGTTAACGCCTCAATCGTTTACTTGTTACACTGAACTGGCGGTAGCGAGTACGTTGGTCGAACTAAGTGAACACAGTTCACAAGGATTTCAGAGCAAATTCACCGAAATCTGGTCGCAAATGGTCAAACGCTGCCTGGCAATTCGATCACCGACATATGCTTGACTGCTCCATGCGTAAAAAGCCTCATGAATCATTGAGCATAATCAAAAAAACAGAGCGTCGCATGATTGATTCAATTCACTGGGGCTTCCTAAATTAGGTAGCTGAAACCCTGTTTGAGTAAACATAAGTTTGTCGCCAGCACGCGCTACTTTGGAAAGGCTGGTGGCCATATTATTATAGACGGAGTGCTGGCAAGTATCAGATGAAGTTTGACCGTAAACCACTTTGATGTAGGGACACTCGGCCGGGTCGTATGCCTTGATCATACAGCAAATCACCGACGCCTATGGTTAACAATATCCAAGAAAGTGTACAAATTTGCCTAAGTTTAGTTGGAACGGCGTGCGACATGTCTTCGCACCATCGGTAGCTCCTAATGTACCACATAACAACCTGTTAATGACACGTGGTCTGTCACTACAGCGAGAACCCACTGTAGTGTAGTTTACAGTAATATTGATTGTTATCTCCTTTTGAACCTTCTCAGAGCCAGGGGCAATCTCAACCCAAAGCCACGGTGTACCCCAAACGCGGTGGCCCCAAATTGCCTTTAAAGAAAAACATCAGTGAACGTTAACATGAAGTACATCAGTGGTGTTGAACGGGTTACAGATCGAGTAGGTGCTAAGAACGTGCATATTAATTTCGTACACGCTGCACCATTATTTACAGTGGTGTAGCGTCATGCGCCCAAGTACTTCTGGAAGGACATACTCCAAGAACTGTATCCTCCATTCGGTCTTGTTCGGTACGCCATCCGGAAACTCTCGTAGTGTTTCAGATTTTAACCGCCACATGGTTTGTTTAACCTAGGCCTTAATGAGACTTCAAATGCCTTCGAGCAGCTTCAGTTGTGAAGAGTACTGTGCTAGTCGTCGAAGATTTCCTAAGCTGTAAGGCTCTTCTTGGGAGATACGCTCCAGATAGGGTTGACGATGCGTTATCACAAATAAGGTGACAGCTTTATGTGAATTGTGTCATTGGTATCAACCAGCAGCCGCAACCACCACGCACATCGTTCTTTATGATAACTGCCTCTTAAAACAGAATATCCGAGCAATCCAACCTCATTCATCGCGCTAATCATGTGCAGCGTTTGTACAGTGCGCACGGCTGCCGCATGCTATTTTCCTCTTGTGCGAGCGCAGAACACATTAAGGTTTGTCTTTTCTACCCATACCGCTAGCCGTCCTTCTGCCTTCAAAATTCATCAACATCAACACGCGCGCCTTCCTTTACACTTTGCTATCCATTGCATTTATGCATCCCGGTATTGCCTGCAATTTCTACCTTGTCATGAGGCGACTGTCTAGGTAGCTGGCGATTGTGCTGACGCTTACGTCTACCTCGAACTCTACCTTCAATCGTATTCTAAGAGGTCTCATTGTGACCGTATGCTCCGATTTCACCCATTTCAGCAAGCAATCCAAGTGACTATCTGACAGGCCCTTTCGACGCGACATGGTGATTCAATTATAATGTTCTAATCCAGTTTTTGCATGTCTTCCCATTTATCTGTAACAGAGATACAATGCCCTTCCTGTCATTGCCCGCTTCATATGTTGCAGGATAAGTGTCTGTACATCGGACGGATAACAGGCGCATTATCCTCTGCTTCCCATCGCGCGTAATGTGATCTAAAAGTTAAAAACCATATAAATCTAATTAAAGACAAACTTGTTAGGTGAACTATGAGGAAGATTTGCTTTTCGCCTTGCTCGCTGCGTGCGGTTTTCTTGCAACTAAACTGGGAAAGCAAAAGTGACAACTCCTCGGACCAGAGGCGGACTATCGGAACGGCATTGAGGTTTCCACTTAGAAGTCAGATGCGTGGAATCTTTACTTTTCGGAACTAAACTTATGCCTCTGTATGCCAAGCGCGTGGGATGTTTGACTATCAGGTTGCTATCAGGTTGTTTCGCTTAGTCCATTTAGTGTAATGACCGCGAAAATTGCGCACCGCTCACACATTTCACAAGGTCTTACACGTACTTAAAGTCTCTCATGCGAGGTCAACGGCTGACCCCTCAGTACGATCTTGGTTACATTTAGATAGGTATTTGATTAAATGTTCTGCATTAGGGATGGAAGCTGATGAGTAAAATATGAAACAGTTTGTGTTAAGTTTGTATTCAATCAAGTCATTGTAAAGACATTTCAGTCTATGCCTGGTTAGGTGTTGACGTTTTCTACCTTTATTTCGCCAATGCATTCCTTCGCCTGGATCACCGCATCCTTTCTCCAAGCGGCAAGGCTATAATATTGGTGACTCTTTCCTGAATTGAGTAAGCAACTTTCTCATTTATCCTCAGCTGCTTAGGAGATTCCACAGTTACGTTGCTGACTTTAATGTCATCCAGTGTTGTACCAGGGCAATTTTATACCTAGTATTTATTGACAAGCTTGTTAATCTACTGCAGTCCAAATCCTTATTTTGCGAATGATGTTAACTCTCGGGCATGAATTGCAAACCGTGAACGATCACACGGAACTGGAGAGGGATTTCAACCTGGCCTATGTGTAGTCATCTGAAAACCGCCTCCAGCTGATAGTGACGAAATGCAAATTTGCGAGGAAACGCCATCAGCGACTTGGGGACTAGCAGTTTCAACATGCTGCACAGGAAAGTAACTTCGGGGTTACCGTGCAGGTTGGTCTTGGCTGATAGAAACAGAATGAGAAGGAAATGAAATGCCAGTCAACTTATTGGATCTTTCGGTAATTATATTCCAGCAATCTATCCGCAATTTCTCAACGTCTACATGAATAATCCCTTGGAATAGGCGATCCAGACCTGGCGTCCCTGGCGCAAGCGCCTCGTCGACACAATTGAAGCTCCCTTACCAAGAGGGACCAAACTCTTTGTAAGATTATTTCACCTCTTCTACCAGCTGAGACTGCAGGCCCTGCGAATTTGCAGTGCTGAATATCGACAGCAACTGGAAGATCTCATCATGATTTACCTATTATTGACGAAACCAGTTCACCCTTGTCGTAACTTGTTGCAACTGAGCAGAAATACCAAATTGGGAGGCCACCAGTTCCAACTGGCCACGCACTAGAGTCGACTTAATTTAAGACAAAACGCTTTCTCAATTCAGGTTTCACGGAACTGAAACGCTCTTCGGACTCATGACATCTACGCTCCTACATTAACAAAAAACGGTTTGATGGCAACCCTTCTCGCTTTCGTCATTTGATGCAGTCCGTTGCACTATAAGGAAATAATAACGCGAGCCAAGCTATTTGCTTAGCAGCCCTCTCCGTAACGTGGTGGTGACGATAGATACATAAGTGTTCTTGTAAATAGTTCGGGTGTACGGAAACTTGATTAAAGTATTACACTGGTCAAAGAAAACGGTACAGGAGTGAGCGTTGTCATCTGCTTTTTGCCTTAATTTCGCACGCAGTACGTGAGCTATAACTGTTTGCTATAATATTTTGTGTGCACATCCCATTCCCTATTACACACTATCGTTAAGCAACAATGCAATCAAATCTGTAGAAACTTAAAATGACGATGTACTTATCCCTTTAAAAATCCATTTCACTCAAACCATTCTACGGTACTTGTCAAGCACATGATTTTATACCAGTGATAAATCATTTTTCATTATTATTTAACCTCATGAGTTAGATTTAGCAGACCACAAACCCTAGACCACTGGGGTTATTGGATTTAACCTCTTCCTTTGAGCCACTGGGTCACGATGGGCAATGTCCTGCAAAAAGGGGTAGTGACTGTTTTGCTCTTTTGAAGTTCTCGATGTGCAACTTCACTGCAAGCAGCAATCTCCTGACACTTCTAAACCTTTTTATTTTTCTATCCACTCTTCGCTGCTTGTTCAGTGCCTCTTATTATACATTATCTAATGCATTAGTAAGCCTCGAAAGTAAAGTTTAACAACGCTCTGCTGAGTAATTCTGCACATGGATTCCACTAGTGAAATTCACTTATTCCCTTGCTCTTCATCATAGCGCTTGAAAAAGCATTATATTAGCGCCGCCTAAATAGAGACTAGATACAAAATCAGAAGGTTAGGGAGTAACACAAATAATAATATTGTGCTGATAACATAGATATACACAACGGAGACGGACTTGTCTCAAATGCTTTCATAATGACTGTGCGTCCAATTCCGGTTGCGGTGCTTTTCGACTGGATGCGTCGGGCCTAAAGCACGTGAAAGGAAGCGTGCATGTTCAGTCTTGTTGATCCACTTATGTTGTGTGTGCCTTGATGCGAAGTAGGTACATCAGTGGAGGCGCCGATAAATTACACTCTCAATAGCCTATGTTTGTCACTTGCTTTGATGCACCGGCGTGGTCATTCCTTAGAGGTGAATTGCTGTGTTGACGCCGGCGTGGATCACTAGTGTTTATCTCGTGATGTGTGGTTAGGTGAACAGGCAGCTCTAAAAGCAATTTTTGAAAAAAGTGGCAGATGGATTTAACAAAGTACACACAATTTATGCTTGACCTCCCCATCAGATCCAGTTGTTCAAATCGCTTACGAAGATGACATCGTGATATACGCTAATGACGGCTTATCTCTTAAGCGAATTAGGGCGGATATACAGCATCTGCCATTGTCAATAAACCACAAGAAACTAACATTGCTAGATTTCTCCGCCAACAGTAAAAGACAACGTCACATATTCTGAACACTGCGCAGTTTCCCTTTGGCGAGCTCTAGACCCCATCGAAACAATTATCCGAGGGATCCCAATTTATTGGATCGCCACTTGATTAGAAGGCTAAATGCACACCCGACTAAATAAACAAACTCAAAGCACAGTTGTTGGAAACATCTCAAACTCACTTTAAGCCACACCAACGCAAACACATATTACGCACTTATAGTTTACCGCTTCATTCACATTGGCTCTCATTGGCTGTGGTGGGGCGAAAGACCCTCGAATAGGTGGATGGACCGGCCCAGACAAGTAGAATAAAATTGTCAAAACTCCCCATGGACACCAGCGATGATTCATTTCACGCATCATTGGAGGATTATTATCTAAATGTTGCGTGCCATTCTAGTATGATCCCGTTGCTTCAGAATGTCCACTTAGGACGTCACCTTTCATTTTTCCACCAAATTACCAGCTTGAAAAAACGCAAACCTTCAGGGACTGCCATCTAGCTCCTCGTTATGAAACCTGTGATCGTTCGGAATGATGGAGCTTTTTGGCAAAACAAAGCGCGGAAAGTAGATTAACTTTGGTTTCTACAAGCATTTGGTATTGCCATTTCAGTACCATTAACAATAACTGATATGCCTAGCATTGTGCGTGACCAGACATGTTAGAGTAGCAATGTGAGTGACGGAAGTTCACATAAATGTCCACGACAGTCTTTACTGAAAAATAATTATTTTTACACGCAGAGGGCTGGCATCATCCGGCTTAGTGAAAACCGCCTTCAGCAAACTGAAGAAGGTGTGGATAAGCATGCCTTAGCACAACTGTAAACGCTGAGATCAGCCCTATCCTGTGATTCGAAACCAATAGGTGCCAACCTATCAAGGAAGCCGGCGGCCTATGTGAGCAGCGGTGTTAAGGGGGTAGAAAGTTTGGAAGATCTCGTACTGGACCTATCTCGGGACATGTTCCTTTATTCTGGAGGTCAGTGGCTCTATCTGTCCTGTTTAGATAACTGCTTCAGCAACCACACAAACATTGGTAATGAAAAGACAATGCAAAAATATTTGCATCTACTAGTGTTTGGATTCTTTTCCGCGCTTTCCACGCGTTAATTATTAGGTTTTAGTTGGTAAGTACAGGACATGAATTGTTCTGCAGCGTTTTCGACGGCGATTAAATTATGTTTGATGCATGTTGCTGCTGTGGTATGCGAGATTCCTGGATAATTTTGGCTTCTTTACTACCAAGTGTTAGTTATTTGCTTCACAATACTGGTGTGCTTCTTACAGTGAGCTTCTTGAGTCATTGCACATAACTACAAGATGTGGGTTGGGGTTTTGTTTTGTCTGCAAGCTCCCTGGCAGTAAAGATCGGTTCGGTTTGACGGTAGTCCTCCCATGGAGCATCAAACTGTTGTTGACAGAATCCATGTTTGAGGTTGATTACTCCTGACATAAAGGCTTGGGAAAATCCCTGCGGTTTCTTATCCATTAGTAAAAAGATACGGCCATAATTACCTGCTAAAGCAGGGATCTGTCCACAAACTGTAGCAGTGAGTTCTTCCATGCTTCCTCCGAGTTACTTTTGCCAAAAAGCTCCATCATTCCGAACGATCACAGGTTTCATAGCGAGGAGCTAGATGGCAGTCCCTGAAGGTTTGCGTCTTTTTCAAGCTGGTAATTTGGTGGAAAAATGAAATATGACGTCCTAAGTGGACATTCTGAAGCAATGGGATCACACTAGAATGGTACGCAAAATTTAGATAATAATCCTCCAATGATGCGTGAAATAAATCTTCGCTGGTGTCAATAGGGAGTTATGACAATTTTATTCTACTCGTCCGGGCCGGCCCATCCACCTATTCGAGAGACTTCCGCTCCACCACAGCCAATGAGAGCCAATGTGTATGAAGCGGTAAACTATAAGTGCGTAATAAGTCCTTGCGTTGTTAGGGCTTAAAGTGAGTTTGAGATGTTTCCAACAATTGCGCTTTGAGTTTGTCTATTTAGTCGGGTGAGCATTTAGCCTTCTAATCAAGTGGCGATCCAATAAGTTGGGATTCCTCGGATAATTGTTTCGATGGGGTCTAGAGCTCGCCAAAGGGAAACTGCGCAGTGTTCAGAATATGTGACGTTGTCTTTTACTATTGGCAGAGATATCCAGCAGTGTTAGTTCCTTGTGGTTTATTGACAATCGCAGATGCTGTATATCCGCCCTAATTCGCTTAAGAGATAAACCGTCATTAGCATATAGCACGATGTCATCTTCGTAAGCGATATGAACAATTGGATCTGATGGGGAGGTCAAGCATAAATTGTGTGTACTGTGTTAAATCCATCTGCCACTTTTTCAAAAATTGCTTTTGGAGCTGCCTGTTCACCTAACCACACATCACGAGATAAACACTAGTGATCCACGCCGGCGTCAACACAGCAATTCACCTCTAAGGAATGACCACGCCGGTGCATCAAAGCACGTGACAAACATAGACTAATGAGTGTGTATTGAGAGTGTAATTTATCGCGTCTCCACTGATGTACCTACTTCGCATCAAGGCACACACAACATAAGTGGATCAACAAGACTGAACATGTACGCTTCCGTTCACATGCTTTAGGCCCGACGCATCCAGTCGAAACGCACAGCAACCGGAATTGGACGCACAGTCATTATGCAAGCACTTGAGACAAGTCTGTCTCCCGTTGTGCATATCAGTGTTATCAGTACAATATTATTATTTGTGTTAGCGCCTAACCTTCTGATTTTGTACCTAGTCTCTATTTAGGCGGCGCTAATATAATGCTTTTTCAAGCGCTATAATGAAGAGCAGGGGAATAAGTGAATTTCACTAGTGGACTCCATGTGCAGAGTTACTCAGCAGAGCGTCGTTAAACTTTACTTTGGAGGCGTACTAATGCATTAGATAATGTATAATAAGAGACACTGAACAAGCAGCGAAGAGTGGATAGAAAAATAAAAAGGTTTTGAAGTGTCAGGAGATTGCTGCTTGCAGTGAAGTTGCACGTTGGGAACTTCAAAAGAGCAAAACAGTCACTATCCGTTTTGCTAGACATTACCCATCGTGACCCAGTGGCTAAAAGGAAGAGGTTCAAACCAATAACCCCAGTGATCTAGGGTTTGGGGTCTGCTAAATCTAACTCATGAGGTTAAATAACAATGTAAAATGATTTATCACTGGTATAAAATCATGTGCTTGACAAGTCCGTAGAATGGTTTGAGTGAAATGGATTTTTAAAGGGATAAGTAAATCGTCATTTTAAGTTTCTACAGATCTGATTGCATTGTTGCTTAACGATAGTGTGTAATAGGGAATGGGATGTGCACACAAGATATTATAGCAAACAGTTATAGCTCACGTACTGCGTGCGAAATTAAGGCAAAAAGCAGATGACAACGCTCACTCCTGTGCCGTTTTCTTTGACCGGTGTAATACTTTAATCAAGTTTCCGTACACCCGAACTATTTACAAGGACACTTATGTATCTATCGTCACCATCACGTTACGGAGAGGGCTGCTAAGCAAATAGCTTGGCTCGCGTTATTATTTCCTTATAGTGCAACGGACTGTATCAAATGACGAACACCAGAAGGGTTGCTATCACACCGTTTTTTGTTAATGTAGGAGCGTGGATGCCGTGAGTCCGAAGAGCATTTCAGTTTCTTGAAACCTGAATTGAGAAAGCGTTTTGTCTTAAATTAAGTCGACTCTAGTGCGTGGCCAGTTGGAACTGGTGGCCTCCCAGTTTGGTATTTTGGCTCAGTTGCAACAAGTTACGACAAGGATGAACTGGTTTCGTCAATAATAAGTAAATCATGATGAGATCTTCCAGCTGCTGTCGATATTCAGCACTGTAAAATCGCAGGGCCTGCAGTTTCAGCTGGTAGAAGAGGTGAAATATTCTTACAAAGAGTTTGGTCCCTCTTGGTGAGGGAGCTTCAATTGTGTCGAACAGGCGCTTGCGCCAGGGACGCCAGGTCTGGATCGCCTATTCCAAGGGATTATTCACGTAGACGTTGAGAACTTGCGGATAGATTGCTGGAATATAATTACCAAGATCCAACAACTTGACTGGCATTTCAGTGCCTTCTCAGTCTGTTTCTATCAGCCAAGACCAACCTGCACAGTAACCCCGAAGTTACTTTCCTGTGCAGCATGTTAAAACTGCTATTCCCCAAGTCGCAGTTCTTAGCTACGCCGATGGCGTTTCCTCGCAAAGTTGCATTTGGTCACGTTCAGCTGGAGGCGGTTTTCAGATGACTACACATAAACCCGATTGAAATCCCTCTCCAGTTCCGTGTGATCGTTCACCGTATGCAGTTCATGCCAGAAAATTAACATCATTCGCAAAAGTAAGGATTTCGACTGCAGTAGATTTGCAAGATCGTCAAAAATACTAGGTATAAACTTGCCCCGGTACAACCCTGGATGACATTAAAGTCAGCAACGTAACTGTGGAATCTCCCAAGCAGCTGAGGTTAAATGAGAAAGTTGCTTACTCAATCCAGGAAAGAGTCACCAATATTACAGCCTTGTCGTTTGTAGTAAGGGTGCGGTGATCCAGGCGAAGGAATGCATTGGCGAAATAAAGGTAGAAAACGTCGACTCCTAACCAGGCATAGACGGAAATGTCTATACAAAGATATGATTAATTACAGACTTACCGAAAACTGTTTCATATTTTACTCATCAGCTTCCATTCCTAATGCAGAAAATTTAATCAAATACCTATCTAAATGTAACCCAGATCGTACTGAGGGGTCAGCCGTTGATCTCGCATGAGAGACTTTAAGTACGTGTGTGCCCTTGTGAAATGTGTGAGCGGTGCAAAATTTTCGCGGTCATTACACTAAATGGACTAAGCGAAACAACCTGATAGCAACCTGATAGTCAAACATCCCACGCGCTTGGCATACAGAGGCATAAGTTTAGTTCCGAAAAGTAAAGTTGATTCCACGCGTCTGACTTATAAGTGGAAACCTCAGTGCGGTTCCGATAGTACGCCTCTGGTCCGAGGAGTTGTCACTTCTGCTTTCCCAGTTTAGTTGCACGAAAACCGCACGCAGCGAGCAAGGCGAAAAGCAAAACTTCCTCATACTTCAGCTACCAAGTTTGTCTTTAATTAGATTTATATGGTTTTTAACATTTAGATCACATTACGCGCGATGGGAAGAAGAGGGTAATACGCCTGTTATCCGTCCGATGTACAGACACTTATCCTGAAACATATGAAGTGGGCAATGACAGGAAGGGCATTGTATCTCTGTTACAGGTAAATGTGAAGACATGTAGAAGCTGGATTAGAACATTAGAATTGAATGAGCGTGTCGCGTCGAAAGGGCCTGTCAGATAGTCACTTGGATTGCTTGCTGAAATGGGTGAAATCGGATCATACGGTCACCTTGAGACCTCTTTGATTACGATTGAAGGTAGAGTTCGAGGTAGACGTAAGCGTCAGCACAATCGCCAGCTACCTAGACAGTCGCCTCATGACAAGGTAGAAATTACAGGCAATACCGGGATGCATAAATGCAATGGATAGCAAAGTGTAAAGGAAGGCGCGCGTGTTGATGTTGATGAATTTTGGAGGCAGAAGGACGGCAAGCGGTATGGGTAGAAAAGACAAACCTTAATGTGTTCTGCGCTCGCACAAGAGGACAATAGCATGCGGCAGCCGTGCGCACTGTACGGTGCCCAACAATCGGAGACAAACGCTGCACATGATTAGCGCGATGAATGAGGTTGGATTGCTCGGATATTCTGTTTTAAGAGGCAGTTATCATAAAGAACGATGTGCGCGGTGGTTGCGGCTGCTGCTTGATACCAATGACACATTTCACTGAAAGCTGTCACTTTATTTGTGATAACGCACCGTCAACCCTATCTGGAGCGTATCTCCCAAGAAGAGCCTTACAGCTTAGGAAGCCTTCGACGACTAGCACCGTACTCTCCGCAACTGAAGCGGCTCGAAGGCATTTGGAGTCTCATTAAGGCCTAGGTTAAACAAACCATGTGGCGGTTAAAATCTGAAACACTACGAGAGGTTCCGGATGGCGTACTGAACAAGACCGAATGGAGGATGCAGTTCTTGGAGTATGTCCTTCCAGAAGTACGTGTGCGCATGACGCTACACCACTGTAAATAATGGTGCAGCGTGTACGAAATTAATATGCACGTGCTTAGCACCTACTCGATCTGTAACCCGTTCAACACCACTGATGTATTTCATGTTAACGTTCACGGGTGTCTTTCTTTAAAAGCAATTTGGGGTCACCGCGAGTGGGTTACACCGTGGCTTTGGGTTGAGATTGCCTCTGGCTCTGAGAAGGTTCAAACGGAGATAACAATCAATATGTACTGTAAACTACACTACAGTGGGTTCTCGCAGCAGCGACAGACCACGTGTTATTAACCGGTCGTTATGTGGTACATTAGGAGCTACCGATGGTGCGAAGACATGTCGCATGCCGTTCCAACTAAACTTAGGTAAAATAGTACACGTTCCTGTGCGTATATCTTGGATATTGTTTACCATAGGCGTCGGTGATTTGCTGTATGATCAAGGCATACGACCTGGCCGAGTGTCCCTACATCAAAGTGGTTTACGGTCAAACTTCATCTGATGCTTGCCAGCACTCCGCCTAGAATAGTATGGCCACCAGCCTTTCCAAAGTAGCGCGGGGCTGGCGACAAACTTATTCTGTTTACTCAAACAGGGTTTCAGCCACCTAATTTCGGAAGCCCCAGTGAAATGAATCAATCGGGCGACGCTCTGTTATTTGATTATTCTCAATGATTCACGAGGCTTTTTACGCATGGAGCAGTCAAGCATATGTCGGGGATCGAATTGCCAGGCAGCGTTTGAACAGCTGCTACCAGATTTCGGGGAATTTGCTCTTGAATCCTTGTGAACTGTTTTCGCTTAGTTCGACCAACGTACTCGCTACCGCAAGTTCAGTATAACAAGTAAATGATTGAGATTATGTCCAGTCCAAGTTAAACTTAAACAGCAAATTGTTACCTTGGTACAAAAGCGCAAGCTCAACAGCGTACTAACACTTGTTCATTGGTTCCGGTGACGGTATCGGAATCTCCTTTCATTTTGTTTGCCTTGAATGGAAGCGCTGTGAACAATGTTTCCTTAAGGATGCCGGGCATCTGTTCGTCCCTCGTATTCGTCATCGCCTTCGATTGCCGTGTTGTGTACTTCTGTAGATATCCGTTTTCATGTAATGTCGAGGAAACTCTCTGAAGCCAAAGAACTCCCGCGGCCTAGAGTTTGAGTATAGCAAATGAACGCTTGATATATGCCATCTGTCATGAGTAGCTAGTTTAGAAAGTAGAATAACAAAGTCCAAAACGTGTATGCTTTTGTGTGTCTGAGTCTATGACTAGTTCACTTTGGAGAGGAGAGGGAGTACTAGAACCGCAAATCGGTTGGGTGGGTGGAGTTCAATGTGGCGGAGTTTGTTCAGCTTTAGTGACGCGAGTCCACTGCAGTGACGGGAATTCGATGTAGGCTGGTTTCAGGTAAAAACTACTGGCAGAGTTTTGGAAAGCATTTCTGTCCAATATGAAATACGTCTCTTTGCGAGCGATGACTTTGAAAGGGCCTTCGTAAGGCACTGTCAAATGCTTGTGAACCGCATCGACGCGTAAGAAAACGTAGGGGCACGTGTGCAAGTCGGGGTGAATGTGATGGTTTTGAGAAATCGCAATGAGGCTGGAACTTACCGTGGTGCGATTGTTTACGTGCTTCAGAGATCAATTGAGCTATGCTAAGTGGTGCTTTTTTGCAGCTTCAGAGCCACTCATACCAGATTGGTCAATGGCTAGAGGCCAGAAAAACTCAGCCTCCTGATCCTCCAGTTTGGGGGTTGGAAAGAGGTGGCTCCTTATACCTTAAAAATGAGTCCTTGTAGTCCAACGCCAAACCCGCTGCCTTGCGGTCAGGTTTTTGAACCAAAGGCTTTGGTTGAGAACCCTAATATTTATCTTTTTTAGGCCTGGACAGCCTGATAGTATCCTACCCACGCAATGCAATGAATTACTCTTCAAACTGATCCCTGATTCTCTGGCCACCGCAGAGGATAATCAACGGCGCCCTATCTGCTGCATTGAGCAGGGTGGATAGGGGTTTGGATGCTACTGCCTAAGCCTACCCATGTTCTTATTCCCCTCTTACGCATTTTCAATATTATTGTCCTGTTCCATCTTCATTAGTATCCCCCATGTTTCACCCCCTAAATTCTTGGCACTCCCCCACCTTGCTTTGATAGGATTTTACCTTGTAGTTTCAATTCACATGTGAACGGGGATCGTCATACTTGCACTGCCGAAAAGCCCATGTCTAAGCAAGCGGCCAAGCCCAGTTCATCGGCTTCCATTTGGGGCCCTGGATCCTCCTTCAGATTGGCATGACTCAATGTACGCACAATGCTATAGATCGGTCAACAAGCAGCAATTGCCTGAACAATAGAGACCCTTTTGATCGATATCTGATGCTCATCGGATACCCGCCTGTAAGGCTCGAGCACAATGCTCACTTTGCTATCACCTTTAGGTGACACCATCAGTACTTCATCATTGTGTCTATCCGGTGACGACGCAGCTTCGAGCACCGGCTAAGTCAGTGTTGGTATTGCCCTGAGCACCCGGGCTGAAGCTGCTCTGGTTGACTGGGTTCTAATCAGTAGCCGATTGTGTGCGGCCCGATTGCATGGCCCATTCAAAGCTTCGAAGTCGCGTGTGACTAACAGGTGGCTATTGGTTACCGCTACCTATGCACCCAGAAACTCTAGCGATGATTCGATAAAAGACGACTTCTATCGCTGATTGAACAAGCTCCTTCAACACAGAAGGAGCTCGGACACTGTTGTGCTGACTGAGGATCTAAACACTCAAGTTTGAAAATTATTCACTGAAGAACTGCTTCTGGTCCGCCAACATGGTGTAGGCTCCGGTAATGATAATGATAAGTGGTTACTTTATTTATGTAAAGAGGTTCGCTTATTTCTTGCAAACACTAATTTCCGACACAGTGCCCGCCGGAGGGTGACTTGGCGCCCACCAGCCTCGAAACGGCTATGGACGCAAATCGATCACATAGCGATAAGTTAACGATGGAGAGGCTGCATCCAGAACTGTTGCTCGATTTGGAGCACATGTGTGGACACCGATCATGCACTTGTATGTGCTGATCTGCGGATGCGTTTTGGCGGACGCCGGCGACGATGTTGTGAGCGCATTGACACCAGCCAACTGACAAAGCCAACTCTTCTGAATGCTTATCAAAGTACGCTGTCATGAGAGTCTACTAAGCGCTCAATAACTGCAATTCATATTCACTGGTTTCATATTCACCAGACCTTACTAGCAGCAAGCAAATCCTCATGTGGTAAGTCTAATCGCCAACTTGGACATTGGGTCTCTTCGCAGTCTCTGGAACTTATCGATGCTCGCCGGCATATTGCGGCTGGAAGCGAACATAATGAAACTCGCAAAGAGCTCCGGGCAAAACTCCGTGCTAGCCTGAAAAGAGATCGCGAATCCTGATGGTAGCATCATGCGACAGATAGGGTAATGGCAACTGCACTTGGTAACCATCATAACTTATTCCGTCTGATACGGGAAACGGGCAGCAGGAGATCTGGTGTTAGTGAAACTATACGTGATGAGAATGGACAGCCTATCCACAACTTGTCGAAACGCTTGGAGCGTTGGGCTGAGCACTTTGAAAGGCAATTTAATCGGTCGGAATAGTTAGATTTCTCGTCAACGACTGATCGCCCCGCTCCTTGGGCTGTTCTTTTGGATACCCTCTCTCGCTCAGAAGTATAACTTGAGATCGGACTGTGGAAGTTATATAAAGCTGCGGGAACAGATGATCTTCCTCCAGTCCTCTTCAAATTTAGGGACTTGTTATTTTTGATGATTTAAAGGAGTTACTAGTAAAACTGTGGGAGCAGGAAACAGTCCCAACCGACTGCAGCCGCTCTGTCATAGACCCAATTTTCAATGGAGGCTCGCGATCAGAATGCGGCAATCATAGATGAATCAGTCTGAACTTTATCGCCTCCAAATTGCTTGCCTCTGTCATCCTTCACAGACTGACTGCCACTTGTGAAAGCCATATTCGTGAAGAGCAAGCCGGGTTTCGTCGAGGTCTTGGCTGTATTGAACACATCTTCACTTTGCGCCAGTTGTTTGAGCACCGTCACATATATTGACGGCCCACCATTGTCGTGTTCCTCGATATCAAAGGTGCCTTCGATTCGGTGGATAGATGTGCACTTTGGGACCGTCTACTCTAGAAAGGTGTACCTGAGAAATATGTAAATATTATGCGATCATTATACGCGCGTAGTTCGGGAAGAGTAAGGGCTTACGGCAAACTGTCGTGACCATTAAATATATCCTGCGGTGTGAGACAAGGTTGCCTACTGTCACCATTCTTCTTCGAATTCGATATTGACGAAGTCATGGCAATCGCGTTCACAGGACACGACTTAGGTGTGGATTTGCTCCCATGAGAACGACTTCTTGACTTGGAGTATGCTGACGAAATTACCCCAATCTGTGACAGCTCATAAACTTTCCAAGCGGCACTGGGCAGATTAACACTGGCTGTCTGTCACTTCGGGCTTTGCTTTACAGAGCGTTCCTCCAAGAATGACCTGGATCGCCTCCTTCGCTGACCCTTAGTGGGGATCAGCTAGAAGTCGCACAAAACTTCAAATACCTGGGAAGTTGTTTCATGCCCTTGGGATTGAATATGAGATCACGAACCGTATAGCAAAGCTCGAGGAGCTTTTGCTAACCTTCGCAACTTGTGGTGCCGGCGCAACATCACTCTCACCCTGAAGGGTAAAGTGTACAATGTAGTGGTACGTTCGACCCTACTGTACGATAGTGAAACCTGGCCCCTAAGATCAGCGGACATAAAGAGGCTAGTTAGGTTTGACAACCGATGCCTCCTCAATTTAGCTCACATCTGATGGGAACACCGAGTAAACAACGAGCGTGTTCGACGCCTTGTTTACGACACAAGCAAAGGAAAGTAACCGCTCAGCACCGTTATTTCACGCACCAGACTCCGGTGGCTCGGACACGTGTTACGTATGCCAGCCCATCGACTCCCGCGACGTGTGTTGTTTGCGCGCCGGGGGTGTGGATAGAAGAAGTGGAAAGGTGGCCAAGCGAAGACTTTGTCGAGAGGAATGAAGATCCTCACTTCGAAGATGACCTCAGTTGGAGCGTCTCGGCTCCCTGCCGGGGTCCGAAAGAAGATGAACACGTTTGACTGGATACACTTACTGATAGGGCTAGGAGCTGACCTCAGTGGTGTTAGTGCCGTGAGTTTCTTTATCCCACCCCATCCTTCTTAGCCTCCCTATCCAACCACGATCTCACTATTTAGCCTTTCATAATTTTACATAGTAAATTATTTTTTCTGCTTCATAGTAGCCGGCAGGTAGCTTACCGGAACGATGCCAATCCGTTACCGGTAGTGTAGCTGGCTTGCACCTGTTACATTTTGTTCCGTTTTTTCTTTTATGTATTGCGTCACAGTAGCTGAGGTGTTTCCCACCTCTAGCTAACGTATATAATTAGGATGGTAGTTTTTAGAAGTGATTCGCCGTGGCTTTGAACGAATAGCACTGAAGTATTGTCCCAGTCGTGCAACACATAATGTGGGATCGAGTTCGCCAGTGATACTGGAATCTAGTACTTATTCTCCAGGAAGTTTCAGTGTTGTACCGAAGACTAATTCTGTAGAACAGCAACCGGCATCTTTCTTCACAGTGTTGCGGATCCGAGGATAATAATCGGTAAACGCTCCGACCACTGGATATTTCATTGCTTCGCAGTGAGTGCGTCTTTGAGCTGGAGGTAAAAATGCTCGACTAAACCATTAGCAGCCTGATGATTTGCTGTCGTGCGTAAATGAGAGCAGCCACGCATGCCGTTAAGGTTGCGAAAAGGTGCATAATTAAATTGCAATCCTCTATCCGTGGTAATAATGGCGGGGTGCCAAACACCGATATCCAAGTTTCGATGAAAGATCGTGCCGCCGTCTCGGCTGAGACTTCTTGCAATGGCACGACGTGTGGTCAACGTGTAAATCAATCGACTCATGTCAAGACGTAAATAAAACCGTTGGATGGCGGTAGAGGTCCAACGACGTCGATATGGGCATGCTTGAATCGAGTGTAATGCAGAGGAAAGGTTTCAGGAACAGTAAGCGTGTGGCGACGTATTCTGCTATTCTGGTAGGTAATATGGTGTTTCGCCCACTGCTGGATTTTAAAGCCCATGCCTGGCTAAATGTAGTTATACGTAATCCGCTTGATTGTAGCGCGGCTGCTCGGATGAGAGATTTCACACAAGTGGTGAAACACAACTCGTTGATAATGTTGAGGAACGGAGAGTCGAGACTTTCCGGTGGACATATTACAGTAAATTTGAGAGTTCGAGTTGAAAACAGGCAGTTGCGAAAGTTTCACAGAAGAATTATATTTCATCTGCTTAAACCGAGGATTTGTTTCTTGATGGGCAGCGATGTCTTCTAGCTTGATTGTGAGGCTAGAAATCTCCTAAATTTCAATGGCGGACAATACGTCGACTTAAACACCCAAAAGCCGTATCAATGTGTTAAATGTCGGTAGCGAACCGTGATATGTAAACCAACTGACCAATTTCTCGAGGTGAGAAGCGATCAGAGGAGCCATGAAAAACAAAAGTAAGGGGCTTATGATCGGTAAGATTGGTACATGCAGGTATTTTAATGAGTCATCTGATCGGAGTTAGATAAGCTCATGATAACTGACTTGTGCGGCAGATATTCCATCTATATCCATGGGTGTCGATGACAGTAAATTCAGGTACGCACGCAACAGTTTTGTTTGGACCGTCGACGTAACAGAAGGCCAAAAAGTTAGGTGTGAATCTGCCTTATTATTTAACTATGCCGAGGAATCGCCATAAGCTTCTGACGGGTGGTCGCATATTGTAGTTTAGGGTCACTTGGATCTTATCCGGAAGAGGTTTTCCGCCATCACCATCTATCCTGTTACCAAGAAGCTCAACGATTGGCTTATCAACTGTGCATTTATCCGCCTTGTTGGTTATTTCGTGATGGACAAAGAGTACAAAAACCAATCGGATGTGTACTATATGCTCATCGGGGATCGCGCTTGCTAACAAAACATAGTTTATGTAAACGTATACAAAGCTCGGCCACCGTGGATCTGATCAATTCACGTCAGCGATTGAGAAAATTGAGGAGAACTTACATCGTAATTCTAGGCTAAAAGTAAGTAGCAGTAGTAATGCTACTATCACCAATACTAATACTACTACTACTGCTGATGACACTACTAGTAGTATTACTACTATGACTACTGCTACTACTACTGCTGCTAGTACTACTGCTACTACCACTACTACTACTACTACCACTACTACTAGTACTACTACTGCTACTGCTACTACTACTAATAATAATGCCACTACTACTACTACTATGACTACCAGTACGACCAATTCTGCCACCATTACTTCCACTACTACTAATTCTACTACTACTTCTACTACGACTACTACGACTAATACTACCACTACTACTGCTACCACTACTACGAGTACTATTACTACCATTAATACTGCTACTACTAATATTACTACTACAGCTACTACTACTATTACCCCTAATACTATTACTTATACTGCCACTGTCACTAATAATACAACAACTACTACTACTGCTACAATACTAGTGGTGTACAGTTTGCGTTGGATGAGTTTTACCATAAAATATTTCCTACATCAGAACTTGCCGCACTTTGGTACATTCTACAACATAATTAACTGGCAATCCGCGGAGCCTTTTTGAAGTGAAGACTTCACGGTCGGTCCCAAACATATTCCAAAATATCCTGTGCACTCCTGTTTGGCTTGTGAGCAGGACTTTATTACCAATCCGTCCATCGATATACTTCGTTCGCCATGAGCATGTCGCGCCCGTGTCGTCAGTTTGGGTTCGTTAGCACCCATGTGCTTTTTAATCGCCATTATGCTGGCCCTTGTGGTTCCGTCTCTTTTGCAACTACGTTGTTCTTCGCTTGTGCCAGGTCAAACCAACTATACCACTTCTTATGAATGCTTATGGCTGAAACAATGAATATCCGGGTTTGTAAGGTAATCCTTTTCTACGGATCGTGATATATATCACTCTTCTGGGTGGAATTACGTTGTTAAATGCCATTACATGAACCGGAGCACGTTTCCGAGCAGGCGAACACTGCTTCCCTATTCGTATAATCTGTCCCAGTTATGCATTGTTGACGATGTGTTTTTCAGATAAAGTTTCTAATTGTGTAGTTCAAATGAATAACCATTTCTGGACGTCTCACCACAATTCAGTTCCACTGTGCCACACAGTGTCGAGGAATATACCGTTTATTTTTTATTAAGCAAAACTGTATTTTTAGCGTTTGGCTCGAAGAACCAAGTAACAAGTAAATTGTCAACCCAATCTACTGGTGATCAGAACTATTGCAAACTACAGGATAAACGGAAAGTGACGTCTTTTCTTTGTGATGTTAAAACAAAAATTGTACGCGTTCATAAGCGGCTAGCGGTCATCGACTCTGTTCCAATTGCAAAGTGAGAAAATACCTGTTTCTCAGACATTCAAATTGTAACGCGTCGTAACAGTGTGCACTAAACTCGGTTTGAATCTGTGAATTTTGCTCATGGGCAGCAGTGCTTCCCGTTCAAATCAACCGGCTGTCTTAGTGCTCTGTAAATGTGTTCCTAGTTTTCATAAATTATCTTGCTAAAACAAGTGCCGCTAGTTGTTACTCTTCGCTCATTGCGGGGCGAACTCCACGGCACTCACTGGGGTTTAGCCCTACGCATGCCCAAGTCCAACACTATCGCACATACTTTATTGAGCAAATTATATTAGGGCACACAAAAGTTGTGACTGGGGAGGGCATCGTCTACTCATATCGTTGATCTCATGCTAGATGACTAGATTCTGGAGACTGTTTATGCAAACATGCAATAAAGTTATTCTACTTTATGGCACCATGAGGAGAGCGCTAGGGGTTGATCATCCTAACGCTCCATAAACACGCAATGTTTGTGTGAGGACCCAGGTGGAAAGGCCATCCAGGAACCAGTACAATCCTGCCCATATTGCGTTTGAAAGTCCACACAGGAGGGTGTCTAAAATCATACTAGGATTGTTCACCCACACTAACCTAGACGGATAGCCCAAATATTTTTCCGTGAACGGCATTGGGATCTACATGCCAGACCCACAAGAGATCCAGCCACGTTTGTCGTCACCGAAAATTTTAACGCAACGCAAACTTGCGATGCCACAAGCCATAGTTGGCCACGAAACGCACCTTGTTAAAGCGTCGTCAGGATACGGTCATCTTACAATTGTACCTGCCGTGAAATGCCTTTCTCACTCGGGCTATACTCATCCTACATTGACGGTGTCGTGAACGATCCCCATTAATGAAACATACTCATGTTCCTCAATAAATCACGCAATGTAATCTGGTGATGTCCTCATCAACTTTCATCCTAAAATCTGGGTGTGCTGACTTACATCTTCGACTAACCAGAAAATACAGTATTTCCGCCAATAAGCGCTTTATTATGTCACCATACGTTATACCCACTTATCCATGCTGACCATGATGTTATTACGGGAATCCTCATGCATTTTATGCTTTACCATAGTAAGCATTTTTTCACTGTTATTCAGATTGATAGACGTTAAGTTCGTTTCGGCAGGTTCTTACTGGCAATGCACGCGTTCAACTCTAGCAGGACCCATGACTTGTAAAGCTTTCTTCCCGGCGAACTAATATAATCACCTCATCATCCTAATGTAGACCCACATTTAGCTTGAAGTGAACTTTGGTCAGTGCGATCACTGGGACCAAAGCCTAAGCAGATGAAAAGCAAGTGTTTTCCACCTGAAAACCAGGCACACGAAAACCTGTTTGCTACTTGTTTGACCCCACAAGGTAGTTAAAGTAGACAGTCGAACAATGGTTTATGATGGGCAAAATATACAAAAATTTGACAGATATCTTTCGATAAATGGACGGAGAATTCGGAAGATTATAAAGCCAACAAAATATAGGAAGTTTCGTTTCACTCAGGAGAAAGTTGAGCGAAGCACACTGATTGATTGCGTGATGCTCATGCCAAAGCAAAGGAGTAGTTTTGCTTAGTTTTTTGAAAATGGTAATTTTGGCGAAGCATTTCACGGTTGACAGATACCAAAGTTAGGAGAAGTCGAGTCGAAATGCAAACCAGCTGCATATTGGGGCTAAATGTGGCTGACGTCCTCTCGGTGAGGCATTATGGTACAGTTTCGGTAAGTATTCTTAAGATATGATAAGTTGTTATCATATCACTACACAGGAGCCGACACTTTCCACCGCGGACTCAAAGGATTGATTGAATAGAAGTGATGTTATCTATATCCACCATCTGAAGCCGGAGGTAAGTGTAAAATATCCATTCATACGGCCGATAATACTACCTTGGTCAACTGAAACTGTTACTTAGATATATGGTCGGTACATTACATAATTGCTCCTTACTGCTGAGTATTGTGTATGTATATTTATATAGTTCACTTGTTTTACTATATATATCCCCGTCTCAAGTTATACATTTTGATTTTGCAAGCAGCCCAGAAGTTAATCCCAGCCGAGTGTATCCTTTCCCCACAAACAGGGCTTTGTTAACTTTTGGGTCTGATGCTAGTTTACCGAAAAGTATTCTTTACCCAGAAGTGATTTTTGCCATTGATTCATATTCTCGTCATACATGGATATTTAGGGTCTATTTCGCTTTAAACAATCTGCAAGTAAAAATAAGGTGGCCCTGATTAATCGTACATAAGTACCCACTGATTCATTCCAAATTTCCGAACTTGCATGTCTCACAGTGAAAACGTTTCATCTCCTTTATCATCAGATACCCGTTATGGGTGGGATAAGGTTGCAACGATACCGCAGTTGTGATGGGGTCAGAGGAGTTTCTGATTGGCCTGGGTCTACCCATGTACGAGATTTCATTGAGACAGTAGATTCGACATAGTGACAAAAAGAGTCAATAGTCCGTGACTGCCGCGGACCTGCTTGCCATGTCCGACACAAAACTAATGACCTATCTGGGGTTCAGAGCGCATCATATGCAATGATTTCGGCGTGAGGCTTCTGTGAAACCCTCGGTGCTTTTGTCCCAGCCAACGACAAATAGTTCACCTAATCACCCTCGCATGTATTATCATCCTCAACCTCATCAGCAGCATTATCACACCAAGACGAACAGTACATCGAGAACAGCCTCGCAGCTACAGAAAAATAAGGTCAGAGTAAAACAAAGTACGACGAACACAGTTGGTACAGAATCAACGTGTAGACCCGCTACACAGAGATGCTAAGATGGTAAGGACGAAATGCGTATGATGTAAAGAAATGCGTCTGAAACGAAAAAATAGTGGTTACTTTTTAGTAAATTGAGTGTCATTTGGTAGAAAACACTGTCTCGTCCTGCACTGGTGAGGCTGGTTGCCACACTATTCTAGGCGGAGTGCTGGCAAGCATCAGATGAAGTTTGACCGTAAACCACTTTGATGTAGGGACACTCGGCCAGGTCGTATGCCTTGATCATACAGCAAATCACCGACGCCTATTGTAAACAATATCCAAGATATACGCACAGGAACGTGTACAATTTTGCCTATGTTTAGTTGGAACGGCGTGCGACATGTCTTCGCACCATCGGTAGCTCCTAATGTACCACATAACGACCGGTTAATAACACGTGGTCTGTCACTGCTGCGAGAACCCACTGTAGTGTAGTTTACAGTACATATTGATTGTTATCTCCGTTTGAACCTTCTCAGAGCCAGAAGCAATCTCAACCCAAAGCCACCGTGTACCCCACTCGCGGTGGTCCCAAATTGCTTTTAAAGAAAAACATCAGTGAACGTTAACATGAAATACGTCAGTGGTGTTGAACGGGTTACAGATCGAGTAGGTGCTAAGCACGTGCATATTAATTTCGTACACGCTGCACCATTATTTACAGTGGTGTAGCGTCATGCGCCCAAGTACTTCTGGAAGGACATACTCCAAGAACTGCATCCTCCATTCGGTCTTGTTCAGTACGCCATCCGGAACCTCTCGTAGTATTTCAGATTATAACCGCCACATGGTTTGTTTAACCTAGGCCTTAATGAGACTCCAAATGCCTTCGAGCCGCTTGAGTTGTGGAGAATACGGTGCTAGTCGTCGAAGGCTTCCTAAGCCTTAAGGCTCTTCTTGGGAGATACGCTCCAGATAGGGTTGACGGTGCGTTATCACAAATAAAGTGACAGCTTTCAGTGAAATGTGTCATTGGTATCAAGCAGCAGCCGCAACCACCGCGCACATCGTTCTTTATGATAACTGCCTCTTAAGACAGAATATCCGAGCAATCCAACCTCATTCATCGCGCTAATCATGTGCAGCGTTTGTACAGTGCGCACGGCTGCGCATGCTATTGTCCTCTTGTGCGAGCGCAGAACACATTTATGTTTGTTTTTTCTACCCATACCGCTTGCCGTCCTTCTGCCTTCAAAATTCATCAACATCAACACGCGCGCCTTCCTTTACACTTTGCTATCCATTGCATTTATGGATCCCGGTATTGACTGTAATTTCTACCTTGTCATGAGGCAACTGTCTAGGTAGCTTGCGATTGTGCTGACGCTTACGTCTACTTCGAACTCTACCTTCAATCGTAATCGAAGATGTCTCAATGTGACCGTATGATCCGATTTCACCCATTTCAGCAAGCAATCCAAGTGACTATCTGACAGGCCCTTTCGACGCGACATGGTCATTCAATTATAATGTTCTAATCCAGTTTTTGCATGTCTTCCCATTTACCTGTAACAGAGATACAATGCCCTTCCTGTCATTGCCCACTTCATATGTTTCAGGATAAGTGTCTGTACATCGGACGGATAACAGGCGCATTATCCTCTTCTTCCCATCGCGCGTAATGTGATCTAAATGTTAAAAACCATATAAATCTAATTAAAGACAAACTTGGTAGGTGAACTATGAGGAAGATTTGCTTTTCGCCTTGCTCGCTGCGTGCGGTTTTCGTGCAACTAAACTGGGAAAGCAGAAGTGACAACTCCTTGGACCAGAGGCGGACTATCGGAACCGCATTGAGGTTTCCACTTAGAAGTCAGACGCGTGGAATCAACTTTACATTTCGGAACTAAACTTATGCCTCCTTATGCCAAGCGCGTGGGATGTTTGCCTATCAGGTTGCTATCAGGTTGTTTCTCTTTGGCCATTTAGTGTAATGACCGCAAAAGTTTTGCACCGCTCACACATTTCACAAGTGTACACACGTACTTAAAGTCTCTCATGCGAGGTCAACGGCTGACCCCTCAGTACGATCTTGGTTACATTTAGATAGGTATTTGATTAAATTTTCTGCATTAGGGATGGAAGCTGATGAGTAAAATCTGAAACATTTTACTTTAATGCTAGATTCAATTTAGAAAATTGTACTTTGTTTGGGATCAATGCATCCTTGTTTTGCTAGACCGATTTCTGTGAAATCTTGGTGATGTGACATTCAGACCTTGTTGTTCTCAAGCAATCCAGTAACGCCTCTGTGATAACGACTTCTGCTACCATGGATAAGACTGTTAGCAGCGTGGTTTAGCGGTACTTCGACGGTTGTTCAAAGTACCCACTGTTGTAAATAAGAGTGACTGTTTTTATGTTTCTGCGTTGTAGGATTATGCATTTTATCAAGTGATCATTGAAATAACCGAGTTAGAGTTTCGTCATTTTTCAACTCGGCTGTCCTCATTGAAATATTAACGGTTATATTTTTCATCGAAATATGTACTTTGGCCATTTTGGCACAGATCATATTTTTCATAATATCTCATTCTCGTGCCCGAATGGTAAACGTTTAAGTGATTTTCATTGCTTTTGTTGTTTCAAGTGTTTGTATTAACTCGCAGTCGTGTTTAAACACAATGGGCACTAGTAGGTTTAGTAAATGATAACAGCACTAGGGGTGTTACACAATATGAATATTTTTTATAATTCTCATTATATGTTGTCTTGGTACAAGCCGTAAGTGTTATCTTCCAAGAGAACGTGATCATAATCGTGTTCAAATCTAGAGAATTGCTGAGCTTAACGCGAAACGTTGTCAAGCTATCGCCCGATTTCATTGTGACTAGGAGCTTATTCAACAAGACATTATATTTGATAAGCTAAATGTTAGACCGCAGATTTACCCTGCACGCGGGTACACTCAGGGTAAACTCCTTATTGCGTTGCTCTCTTGTCGAACTATGTTGTATTTCTAGGGAGGGCAATTAGCAGTGGGCGTTTTGATGAATCCTGTTGTATAGGTGCGTCAGGTTATGTCTCAATCTTCGTAGCCACATCGGATCGAGCTGGAATTGTTGACAGCACTCCATGCCAGTAGATGGGTGCAGGTGTAGGGACAATAGACTTTTAATCAAATCAGCTTCACTGAACGACACGAAGATCAAACCTGGTGGCGGTAGGAGCCGTGTCAAAAGTAGGTAAAATACGGATTCACTCTGAAATATGTGGATGTAAAGTTGGCGAAGTGCGTTGGCCGCCTCAAGTATAGTTTGCACCAGCCAAATGCTGCAAGGAAAACTGGGATCGCGCGCTGCACGCTGCAGAGCTTGTTGGCGTGCCTGTACAGCAATTGATGATTTGTACTGAATTTCTCCGCTAAATTCTGTTTGCACCGTAGTTTGTCTTCGTGAATCAACTTGATGCAGTTGTTTCGCTGAGTTGTGGAAACATCCCAGGTATAGTTACTTGGACATGCTATGTAAGCATGCCGGCTTGATTCCCTTAAGGCCATGCATTTTCTAGTGCGACTCCTGTGGAAGGACTTCGCTTTATCGGGTGAAAGATTTTGGCTTCTAATGTACTTTCTATTAGCTTAGTTAATTTGTTGAAGAACTCCCTCCAGGCGACATCAGGTGGCTGCTCGGCTAGGAAGGACCAGTCGGTTACTTGAATGAGGTTGGGCAGTTTGACAACGTAGGCTTCGTTGCTGTTCTCGTTGATACAAGGAGAAAAGCATAAAAGGATACAAGGTAAAAGCTGCATCGCATGAACACTATGGCCAAGTGGTTCACCTATTGTCACGTTACCTACCAATAGTTTCTGCTTGCTGAGCCAAGCTTCCAAAGCAGATGGTACGTCACCTCTTCTGAATCGCGTGACATGACTGTACAAAGGTACGTCGATTAGCATCTATCAGCAGTCAGTCTTGAGCTGTTTGCTGAGCTATGCTGGGACTTTATTTGCGTGAAGGGTTACTATTACCACCAGATGGACGTGACTGTGTGGTCGTTCCGGGACCCGTTTCATCATAGAGGTTAGGCCGGATCCATTTCCAAGGGGGACATTGGAGGTCGGTAAACTATTACTAATAAATACATCACTAGGTCTTAGGTTAATACGACACCAACGTGAATAGAAAACTTGCTTTCCTCAATCGAAGATAGTTATCAACATACAGGTCGGATCGGTAATATAGGGGCACTCCATCTCCTCTAGTAAGTCCATCGTTTCGTAGGAAAATCATGCCGGGTAGAGCAATCTGAGCATCAGTAATCTCCGTGATCAGAATGTTTCGGTGACCCTAGCTATGTCCCAAGGCGTAGAGACCTGCCGAATATTAAGCTCGGTTAGCTTGCTGAGAACATCTTGTGCAAAGGTATACAAGTACGTGAGGGCATCGGGGAATAGAAGCGTGTTTGTGAATGCTGATTTCCGGTGAGGGTCTATGTCGGCGTGATTTGACCCTGCCCCTGTTCTAAGATGCATGGTGAGCTAGTAGGACAGGTGAACTGATTGTCAGCGTTACCTTATTTTGTGTAGCCGGGTGTATATCGCTTTTATATGTTTTTCGGATGACAGACTTTAAACATTTTTTGCTAAATTTCATTCATCTTATCTACCATCCGTTTGGATTGCTATGTTGTTTGCATCACTAGAGAACCACAACTTTTGTGCTTAGGAGATAGCAGCAACCTTGATGTCGAATTAGCGTTGGGTGATTAAATGTGGTTATCGAGAAATACTATTAATACAGTTAGTATTTCAGGTATGTGAAGAAGGATTTCTCGTATTTTCCGATCTACTCCTGTAATCCGCATAGTTTCGCAGCACCCAAAGTTAACAGCCAATACATTTAAGTTAGATTCCAGGAGTAGGAAATGACATAGTGCTAGGTACCCAAATGTAAGTGAAGGATTGCGTCATCCAAACTCCATTCAATTATTGTTATTGTCAATGCAGCGACGACCGATTCACAGTGAGTATTCCACGGTGACATACATGAATGGAAAAGGAATTCCTGTGGCACTTCAAACAGCTATATTGTTCTGCTAGTTGCAGTGAGTAACTATTGAGACTTGAATTACTGTTGAGTTGCAGTAAGGAGCAGCAAACACTGTGTGTCGTGCAGAACCAATTTCGCCGGAAACATACGTGGATCTAGAACTGATCCTTAAGCATACCACACTCTAAGTGAATGGGGTCAGATAAAGGGCGCCGAACTCTGAACATTATTCGCCGTTGAAGGAGCATGTTGGCGATGCAGTTTTAATGAGAGTTTCCGATCTTGCATTATTGGACTTGGAAAGGAGTATGTGATGATCTAGACGGTCGAACGACATAGCAAATTCCAGGTAGATCATAGCATCAACTTCTTATCGTCAGTTTACTCGACCTATCTATTCCGTGCGACATTAAATTCGTTTTGCATGATTGTTGTCAAAGACGCTGTGATGCTAGGGAGTAATAATGTTGCAATTTTCAAGATAGCACACCATCGGATGGACAACCATAGCTTCTGTGACACTGAACAGGTAGAAGCAGTAGTTTGAGGGCTTAATATTTTGGCGCCTTTGTGAATGTGAGTTATTTTTCTAAGCTTCAAGGTAGCAGGAATCTGTTTCTGGTCTAAGCAGGGCTAAAAATACTGAGCCAAATATACTGATAGTTGTCTTGCTGCTGCTACTAATACCTATGGACGAACGGTACCGATACTCGGAGAGCTGTTGTTGCGCAGCAACTTCCGCTTCTGCAAGACAGCTTCCGCGGTTAGCTAGATGTGTGTGAGTCCTGGCGGCTGGATGACAAAACTTGAAAGATTACCCGAGGACAATAACCTTTGAAACAGAGAGGAATATTGCATCTGCAACAAGTTCGCTGCTTCTATAACCATTCTTATTGCGCCAGCATCCGTTATGAGTAAGGAAAATCCTTGCCTCACCTTCCTTACGTCAATGACGATCTTGTACTGAGGATTGTATTTAGGGCTGAAGGGTTTTACCATGTCCGGCTTATTCGCGATTTTGACTTCTCTCAGAAGTAGAGTGCAGTTATTATGTTAGGCTTCATAGTTGAGTTGGGCTAGGTAGTATATATGTATATATAACACAAAGGTTTCATACCCTTACACCATTTCGTTTCTTGCTTGTCTGAGTGTGAATAATAACTGTACTTATGTTTCGCAGTATGTATATGATAATAAGCTTAGAACGTATTTCACCTAAAACTTTCATTTAATAAGTTCATACTTGCTATTTAACAATGAATGCTATTTTTGCCGAGATTCTCAGTAAGTAATACATGGGTACTGACTGTCTCCTCCATGATCAAGAGCGAAAAGACAAGCCATTGTCACGGATATCATTTTAATGTTGGTGTCTCATTATTCACTCAAGTTGGACAATCAGCTTTTGCGAATGGTGCTTTAATGTTCAACAAACGAATGTAGTATAGCTCACATTGAGTGAACAATGAAGAGCACATGCAAAGGCACAAAATTGTCATTAAACTTTACCTGTTTGCACTGATCTGTACAGTAAATGATGCAATAAGTGTCTCGTAACTCGAAAGTAATCATCTGGTACTCTAATACTGCCCACAGTTTCAGTCATTGAGTGTCACCTTTGGACAGTAGGTTTCATATCCTACATATAAAAATCGCCAGTAAAATCATTTACTGTCTGGCAAATACATATTTTCTTACAACTGAAAGCTTTTAGTAAAATATCTGTTCTCTTTGGTTAAATATCTGGGAAGTGTCAAAAACTTCCATTGAACCAATAAGTATGCATTTATTTTTTGGTGTAATATATGCACGGAAGGTTAACACATGTGTGTATATCTCTGTAAGTTGAACTTATATTCCTTTCTGATATATACATTATTAAATCTGCCGTTGTATCTTTACTCATACCTCAACAATTGTGTTCAATTAATCAAATCTAGCTGGACTTAGATACCCGATTATTTGCATTTTCCGGATGTTCTGTTGTGTCAGTGAAATTATTGAAATTGACGCACGATATGCGCGCTGTCATATCATCCAGTTTTTATTACAGTATTTGTCACACATCATTGGGCTTACACTTATTCAATCCAGTTCGTCGAGTGAATATTGGTGCTTACTACATCTTGGATAGAACTTGTGTAGGTTATGTTGTTGCAGAACTTTAAAGACTTAGACCATCCTATGCCGAAATTTACTCGTGAAAGTACCAAACTATTGCGCTGTTCAGGGACAATTTTGGTCTCATTCGAAAGAAAAACATAGGGATTTTAAAGAGACGCTGCAACCAGCTATGCAGGCTACAGCATAGAAACGCTACGGGACCGTTTGCTTCGGTATTTAACCAAACGTCGCCGTGGATTTTGTGCTTGTCGGCACCCAGTTGGTTCCGTCGTTTTACGTAAGAGCATCAACGCAAATTGCGCATTTGTGTGAGTATGGGTGGACACCTGAAAGAAGCGTGATCAATCAATCCACAAGCATGCGTTCGATCCAGAGAGAGAGAAATCGACACGTTGAAGTTGATGACGAGACCTATGATATTGCACATGCAGTGATTCTCAATTTTTTGAGGCTGTTTCCCAGAAGCCAGGTTCTTTCTAAGCATTTACCCAATCCCAAAATAGTTTAGTTCAAAAAGAATTCCAACCATTAACCATTGCATTTTTTGTTTTATATTAAGTAAATGATCCCTATGCCTAATTACTTTTGACCATTTAAATAAAGCAGAAACCCATTTTCAAAGTATATTTATTAAGAAGAACCGCGTACCTAAATTTGATGGGTTATTTGCAATAATCAACAATTCACTCTTTCAGTAGGTCCACTTCGAGTAGGCATTCATGCCTTTTACCCAGCTGTGTAATAAAAGTGAAGCACTGTATGAAGGCGAAAGAAAAAGCGTGCTTCTGCAACCTACAAATGTGCGCATATTTTTCGTATAAATCAGAGCGTCTCCAAGCTAAGTAATTGCGAGGTAGAAAGCATTGTAGATAAAATAAAATTGAAGATAAATCACATCTATCCAACTCATCTATATGCCCCTGTTTTCGTCGGTCACCAACGGGACATAAATCTGAGTAACACGAATAATATAACAGTATAGATCATAGATCTCATTTGTGCAACCGATCGATATACCAATGTTTTCATAGGCCACCGTTGGGACATACATGTGAGTAATACCGAAGGATGTGACAAGTTATGAGGAATGATTGCGATACAAGGCTAATTTATCTTGTAAGGAAATATCATGATAAGGGAACACTGTGTTTCACATCAAGTCCTCAAGCCCTTCTGCCCATATTTATATGTACTTTTATACTGCGAATTCGGCAAGGTCCGTTCTCGTACACACATTCGTCTGTGCAACTGAAACGAAAAGGTTCATTAACTTTATTAATAGGTACTTACTCGTTTAGTTGCATCTTAAATGGTAGAATCGAATATGAACTTCTGATGGCCTTAGGCAATAGAATCCATAACTTAGGATGTTTGTTTGTGAAGGTGTCGTACCGCGGACGTGTGCGGCAACTAGGTAGTTTTACCACTTAGTCTTTGTTTCTTAGATCATAAGGTGAGTATTCTTGTAGCTCTGGCTGATAATACCTAGTGTATGTCAGTCGCTTGACAATTTTGAATAGTAGACATAAATTCAGCCTAAGTATTTTAAGCAACAACAGTTCGATTTTAAACGAACGGCATGTATCTTTATAAGTGAGCTTCGACGTGCAGCACACGATTCCCTTTGCTAATCGACCTTTATGTAGCTTTGATCGCACTCGTGTCGCATATTCTAATGATAGTACAAGTGGAGGTACATTATTCTAATAGTGGTCTGGCGTACTTTTTGAATGAGGAGCTTAACGTTGCTTGTTATAATCAAGCGGACTATCATTCCAATTATCTGTCATTTTTTAGGCAGCATAGACTCAACTTGTTCTCTGAAGTTCAACGAACCTGGGTAAAGGAAAGTTATGATACCTATCGATTCACATTAAGGGAGTGGGATTTCATGCAGAAACAAAACTTTGGGTTGGACCAAGCATCCATAGCACATTATGCTGCATTTAGATTTTAAAAATTGCATAGAAGATCCGACACACTTGTTTTCCAGTGAAGCTAGGTCACTTTGGAAAGCAGACGTAGAAAACTGAAATTGAGAATCGGTGACATACAAATTGATATATCCTCTGCAAAAAAATAGGGTCCATAATGCCTTATTGCGGGGAAAATATCATTCACATATATTAAAAAAGGAGAGGGTCGAGGACATTAAATTGTAAGACACCATTAGCTATACCACTTGTTTCCGACAGTTACTCTTTTATATTTACTGTCTGCATTCGACTAGTGAGTTATGCTTTTTACAAGGATAGTAATGCGCCTGCGATTTCACAAAGACGAGGATTATGCACAGGCGTTCTGTGTGAATCTCTGTCAAAGGCTTTTGAAAGTCCAAGTTAAGTACGATGCAGGCCTTAGCAGACACTGTCGACTTCGATAAGTGATGAAAGAAAGCCAACTGCTAAGTGACACTTAAACGCTTTTAATCAAATCCCTATTACAAACGTGACAAAGGTTGTTTGATGTTAAGGATTTAACGTATTTTTCTGGAGTTTGCACCCACCTAGTTTAATCCGTGCACAAAGATGCACCTCTAGGAGTATGGTGATGAATCCCACATACCTGGCGATCCGAAGGGTGACATGATGTTTACTATATCTAAAGATGGCACAGTGTTATTGACTGATCTCACCTCGAAAGGTAATGAAATGTATTACCTAAATTGCCTGGTTAACTGATCACCCACTAATGATTAGCCAATGATGGATAAACACTGGTGATAACGTTGTTATTTGCACATGTTGATACATATCTTTTAGTTTTTAATTCAGTTTGGCGATGGATGGTTGACCCCCAAGGAGTATTTATCTATTTCTCGTAAAATTCGATTGTACCAAGTTGGCGTAATTACCCAGGTCTTGAACCAAAATACTACTGTCCATAGTTCACACACACACACATATTTCTATCCCGCAAACCTAGCTGAAACCCAGAATGTATACCAATAACAGTTGCAACTAGGCTGAGTTTGCATATATCAACATCAGCGTCTACAGTTTATACTACTGCACCCAAAAGTAATGTCGGAGTCATTGGGACACTACTGGGTATTAGATTGCAGAATCTTCAAACCAAGCTCTAAGATGTTTGAAAAGGCAAGCAAAGGCAACAGAAAACCCTAATTATAAGGTGTACGAAAGTTCCGTGATAAACGCCGGTAGCATTGAAAGAAAGCAATTTGATGTCCTGAGCCAATAGCACACCAAAGACAGACTACTCGGTGTTCTCACTAAGCCTCCCAACTTGATAAGAATCACCCATCAAACCAATCCTAGGAACCATGGTGAAGATAAGCCTAATCGAGTCATGTTAATCTATGTGATAGAATGGAAAGCGTCTTGATTTCGACAGCTAGTCTCTTGGAGGCATCCTGTTTCGTTCATGTATTACTTGACGTTCCGCGGAGCCAGCGGAAGCGATTCGAGCAAACATTAGATCTGTACTGCGTAGATCCGGATCCAGAACTGTTTTACTGGACGGCGTACCTAAGCCCCATCCGCGGAGTAAAAACGAGGCAAAAGACATGCATAGAGCAGTAAAGCCGTAGTTGTAAAACCCTAATGTTGGATAAGGATGAAGCTGCTACTCTCTTATTGCCGCCAAAGTAAGCGAGCCACACAAGTTGCTGTCCAAGTATAATGAATTCAGTGTTACAAAACAGCCAACTGGCACTTAGGCTAATGGAATGATGGCGGCCATTTCAGAACAGGCTGCTAAAGAACCCCCAGTTCAGTAACACGAATGTCACTGTTGATCGATCTAAAAAGCTATTTTAGCAGTCAACTGCGATGGGACCTAGTTCAAACCCCAAACTAGTAGCAGATTTGAAAAATAGTAAGGAACTTCCTATACAATTTTGTGGCCACGTATCATGTCTTGTGAAAATGAATTGCCAGAGGGGCAAAGTATAATGCCGCCAAACCCAACTTATATCTACTTAGCAATAACACCGACCAAAAACGGTTATCGGTTAACACACTAGTCGACACAGTATCTTATCAGAACCACATTATCTACGATTAGGTGTTGAGAACCTAAAACCCTTTTTGCATTCATCGATGCTAAAGACCTTCTCATACAAATTACAGAGCTTTGATTGCTTCAGAGAATGTAGGCTTGAGGTTGCATTTCAACGTCCAAAGCTTACTTACGCTCGGGGTTTGAGGTTGCCAAGGTAACAATGCAGGGAAATTTACCGTCCCGAAAATATCGTTTCAGCAGGGGAAGCTGCAAAATTCCGTACCATCGATAGACTTAAACTGCTAGCCATTGTATGATCCAAAGACCCCAGTTACCCATTCGACATGGTGCCGTTTGCGTCTCAGTGACGATGACGACTGCTATGTGAAGGTCGTTTGTTTCCCCACAATTATCTCCGCTTAAGCTGAATTTCTGCTAAATTTCGGCATTGGCAAAATGCTTGATCGCGACGTGCAGCAAATTCTAATCGCAGATGATTTCAATATATATGGCCTGGATATCTTGACATTTCACAGGGAAGCATTTCAGGCCGAACTATAAGAAATCATGACAAATATTCCACTGTACAGTCGTATCATCTCATATACCAGGCACATATCTGATAACAATTAAACGGTATTAAACCTCCTAATGGCCACTGGGTAATTCATGACCGATAGACCTTACATAGACATCACACTAAGGCTAAGTGTTTATTTGACCATAATTCACAACTGGTTTTGTTAAACTGGATATGCGCACCGAGCCAAAGCGCACCATTTAATGTTACAATATCCTAGTAGATTTGATTTCAATGTGACTTCCATGACAGCTCCTGGATTCAGTTTGTTAGACGCTTCTGTAATATGATTGTAATTCCTTCATAAACTGAACGGGTTCATTCCACCAATCCATAGTCGTTTGTCAAAAGCAGAATTAGAACAAGCATGTTAGTAAGGAACTCAGCTGGGTGAGCTTGTACAGAATGCCTTGGTTCCAAATACTGTAGCGATAAGTTGCTGAGCGCAACCACTGTACTAGTGTCCGCGAGGACAAACTCGCGCAAAAGGTTTACAAGTAAATTTTCTTAAGATAATGCCTACATGTTAATATCATTCACAAAGTAAAGCAAGGTTTACCCTACTTAACACGATATATTGTGTGGCACAGAGCGCCGAAAAAGCAACCAATGCTCTGCGAATTCACTGTTCTGTTCTCTTATTGTGAGGTTCCACAGTGTTAGATACATATACTCGACGCCTGATGTCGGCACCTAATCACTTTACGTTTATCACCGCAAAAGATTTGAAGAAACCGCCCTTTTCTTGATATCGATGACACTCACTATAGGTCACTGAACATAACAGCAACAACACTGGTCGAATAAGTAGCGCACTAATTAGAAGCGTGCTTTGATAAACAAACCTTACCTATTATGTAGAAATACGGTCTAATGACTCAAACGTTTAAATTAGCGATTATTTAGAACCTGCAAACTATCACCAAGAGGTCCTCCTCCATGTAATGTTAAAGATAATAGAGTTAGTCACCGCTTGGGCTTCATACGGCAATGTAAAACGTCGCAACACCATAGCTGCAGAATAGCACGGTTTCCGCCAACATCGAAAATATAACAAAAAAAGAGAACTCTAAATATTCAGCTAAACTGTTTTACTTATTGAGGGCATAATATCCAATTTCTCTAAACCCTTCACTTAGATCCTTACAGAACTTTATACATTCTTTCTTCTACCAATTACATTATGAAACACTTGACCTTTTCACTTTGCATTATTGGCATAAACTTGACTCCTCAAGGTCTAACATTTCATTATTGACAGTCTACCGATTAACAAGCTGCTAGGCTGTACCGTTTTGCCACGCTTCCGCACGGCTTACGGTTTCTGCTTTTTCCTATTATGAGTGTAAATCTATTCGTAAATAGCTTGCTGTATTTAACTTGGATTATAGAAGTACGATAACAGAAATTTACGTTATTTCTCTGCCCGGACCGTGCATATAGTTTAAGTTTACTAACCTTCAATCTCTTACCCCATATCGTGATTTTACCTAGTCTAGGCTTTTTATAACATATAGCATATAGCATTTAAACAGAAGCGGCCGATGTCATTTATGGCAACATCTCTGAAGTCCCAAGTTTCCAAACCCGTGAATTCTGCTTTATTTGTTGGAAATCTTCGGATTAGTGGATCCTGTCCTTGGTTAGACCAGAAATTTCCTGCAGCCTCAGCAATTTTAACTTTAACTTGCTCTATCAGATGGGATTCATTTTTACTGTGGGGTTCTACATGGATCAGTACAAGATCGCCTCCGTCTTTCTTTTTTACTACCGAACTTATACTTCTAGTCATTTCGGATTTCTTACGTTCTATTGATGACATTGAGATCTGGCGGGCGATTGCTGGCCATGAATATAACGATACACTTCAACGAGGGCTGATATGTGCGTAGAAATTATCATTCCATACTCTGTCTCGGTTTAATTCGTCCAAATATAATTGGGTCCACCTTCGTCATCAGCTAAACATGAGGTACAATCTTGGAGAATACATCCAGCAATTAGTCACGCAGGAGCAAGGATTATATATATATATATATTTATATATACAGTCGATTCCGGTTAATCGGACCACTTCGGGACCAGACCATTTTGGTCCTATTAAGCGGCTGGTCCGATTAACCGAAGTTACCCGATGTAACAAGATGGGACGTGCTATACATAACGTAGGACATTACTATTATGACCTGTATTGGCGGCATATATTTATAGCAAACACACAAAAAAGAACTGCTTTGATAACGAATTTTGTTCACTGAAAAAGAAATTTACAAACAAATTCTTCATAACGACCTACAAGATATTCAGCATGCGAAGTACAGTTTTGTACAAAGGGATTACTGCATTCCATTCAGTGTTTGAAGACCGTATCCAGTGTGGTTTGACGCATTCTTTTAACAGACTGCATTTGCACAAAATCACCACAAACATGTAACGCAGTAATAGGAGTACGATCATTTCCTTCTTACATGAAATAGCGGTGCAATGTTTCAATGCATTTCCTTGCATCCTGTTTTGTGACTGGCAGCAACACGTTAGGATACTCTTCATCACTTCCATGGTCTTCTGTTGCTGTCGTGTGTTTCGCTGCTATTCGAGCAACAATGGCAGCATCGCATTCTTCATTTCCGTCATAGAGTTTAAGTTCGTTGTCGATTGACAAAAATTCTTCGTAATTTTCAACTTGTTTCAGCTCCACATTCTCGCCGTCATTTTCATTTACAATCACCATATCCACATCCATCTCCGAGACAATATGCTTAAAGCCACAGTGAGAACAGCAGTTCCGAATTGTCGCACTGCTCATTTTTCGCAAACTTTCGGCCACGAATGTAACGGCCTGAAAAATGTTGACCTTTGCACTGATTTCCCCGGCCGTCGAGGATGAGGTCGGCAAGCCTTCCTCAATTGATTCAAGGATGTAATTCACCAACCGACGATCGAGCGGTTAACGGCATGTGAACAAGCATGCACGTCTTCGCTCCGCCTACAAGTGTTGGAAACTACAGTCAGTTTCGGGCGGTTCTGAAGCCAATTAAATAGACGTGCCTCAAGGTTGCCACAGTTCAGTTTATCCAAAGGCCAATTGGGATTACCGTAACTGAATGATACGCTTTCTTGCCCGACATATGAACTGTGGGTTTAGTCCAGACATCCAGGCACAGAACTTGATTTTAACTCCTCTGTTACCTGCCACTTTCTATCGTCTGGTCCGATTAAGCGGAATTCCGGTCCTAATAAGCGGCTAAAATTAGGCTAGCGTAATAGGATTTGTTTCGGTTCTTCAGAATTTGGCCCGAATTAGCGGCTGGTCCTATTAACCGGTGGTCCTATTAACCGGAATCGACTGTATATATATATATATATATATATATATATATAAAATACAGGTTAAGTTGTTTAGTTCATCGGTGTTTGCAAATTCTTCAACGATTGAGAAAGAAAACGTTGTTAGCCTGTGGGGGGTATTCGGACTGTGTGATCCATTTATATGTCAGCAAACGTTTGACACAAACTTGTGACCTTACGTGGAACACAAAAGCCAATACAGGGTAGCCCCAAAACATGATAAATATGGCAGCGCTACACGCCTCACAGCATAGTCAACAAGCACTGCAATTGATTGTTCCACCTATCATAATAACACAAGCTCAGAAGTAAAAATTATACAGCGGTTAATATCAGCACTTAGACAGTATCTAGTAATAACCTATCAGATTCTAAGGAACGCCAACCAGGTTTGACACCACCTACTGCAACTCTGCAACAACACGAAACAGATAGGCAACCAGTTCAATCTGGGCATGCACTCAAGTCAACTAGAAGGTCATCAAAAATATTAATCTCATTTACTCTTTCATAAATACGTTGTTTCTGCCACCAATGTAACCATGTTTTAAATACACCTTGACACTATCCGAATACACTGTCATTGCGAAAAATACCTAGTGTTTATTGAGTCGTTGTGACGTTTTCAAAATTTGCACCAAAATGCCCTAACCTCTGCATTCGAATTATACATATTTACGCATGCTTCTGTGTGAAAACTATGCTAGTTCCAACTGTATGCTATGCATTATATTACACAGTATTATTTTGCATATTTAAATGATTCTTATTTTTGTCATCCAACAAGATTTGTCAGCCGTTTGTTCTCTTACCAGTATTACACCATTGATTCATTGTTTCAAAGACTAAATGATATCTGAAAAGCGCTATATATTTTAAATGGAACACAGCGACAAATCTCTAGAGCGGATGACTCGGCATCGCCTGGCAAAGATCGTTCTTTGCAAGACAGCAACAGTCAGTTTTGCATTTAATTTACAGGCCGGCGTCTTACTGTACATTTTTTGGTCTCAGCAAGCAACGTCAGACATTTGCGAGACCGGAAGCAAATACGTGCAGGTTGTTCACAATATGTTGGCATTAATTTTTTGAAATCGGTGGAGTATGACAGTGTTGGAGAACTTGCAAATATTTTAGCCAAACTTGGTTGCAAATGTTGATAGAAAATAAGTTAAACACGGCAGGTAACGTAAGTATGACGTTTCATCGAAAATGGTAACGACCGATCTAAATGGCATCCACGCTTAATTTGTATTTAATTTATCTTGTAGCCAGTTAACTAAACATACGATTCTCGAACTATAACACTGGTAGATAGATCTAATCATTGCATGTTAAAATCGCAGTCGTCATACATTTTATAAGGGATTACACCTGCCTGCCACCAAACTAAGGGCGAAACAAAACCACGCCATTTAAACCGTGTTTTCAACCGAATTTACATCACGCTGAGCAATCGCGTGTCCCGTAACAATTTGTTTTCTATACCGTGAGTCTGAAAACAGCAGCCTTCTGCGCAAGTTGGATTGATAAATCAGGCTTCGTCGAAAGTTCACAGTTATTATTAAAGAATTTGGTGCATCACGCACTTTATTGTGCTCAACATGTAACAGAATACCAGCTTGTTGATACTTGCTGTTTTTATCTTCACTCCCGCAAAAGAACAATCGAGGAATTTTCCGAAACACAAACCACACAGAAATATTTATGGTCTCGAACGAAAGCCAACTGCATGTTTCATCTGACAAATCAGCATCCAAAGCTGTGGACTGATCATGAAAGTAACTACCGTACACTTTGTATTCGTATCCATCAGCCGCTCTGTTTGCCGCGTGAACGATCTAGCGGTTAAAGTTACCTAGCCTGGACCAGACGTAGAGAACGAGACGATCTTGAACATGCAGACAAATCAGCACACATGTGACATTTAGGAAACCATAAGCGATCTTGCGATGATCGGAATGGTATCGATGGAAGTGGTGGATTTTGGCGACTAATCAAATACCAATGTCACAGCATCCAGATCGACAATTATTTTTGGTCTTCCTTCGTGCCATAATAATATACGGGTTGGAATCCAGTGTATCAGTGGGCAAGGCAAGTTTCATCGCAAATGTTCCCAGCTCAAAGTGAACCAGTTGAAGCTTTACAATAATAAACCAGATTCACTGAGGTTCTGTTCAGTATATATAGTCATCATACTGGTAAAGATGTTACATGAACTACCACAGAAGTAAGGACGCCTTTTGGCAATGTTTGAACAATTGAAGAGCACCAAAACCCTTCACTTGAAGAAAGCGTGACAGAGTGTGAATACCAGTCATTCCCATCAGGTCCGGCATAAAAAGTGAGGAGGAAGGATACGCACTGGACTAAAAATTTATCGTCTGTGGCATTAAACGAAAATTCCACCAGTTGTTAAAATATGCCTGAAACAACCACCGCCAGTCCGATTACAATGACCATGGTTATGGACTCGTGCAAAATCCAAACCGTTCCAAAATCCAGAGGGTCTTCGAAAGCAGTGGTAGTTGGAAATTGGTTGCTGCCAGAGGTGGCCGAAAACATAGTTCTTCGGCCATTCTCACTAGACCCATAGTAAATGAGGAAGACGAGGTTTTACCCAAAGAGCCTAAATCGAGTGTATCCAAACCAGATGGTCGTTTGAACTCAACCAGAGTCGCAAGTATTATACTAGTGGTAATCAGCATCACTTTTCCTGAATCACCGTTAAATGCATTAGGAAGAAAACAACCCGATGACCAGAAGCACCAATGCTCCACATGTGATACAGTAAGGGTTGTAACTAAGCCCGTAAACTTGACACATGTTACCCGGCACCGGAGCTCACAGCTCCACAGTGAACCAAGACTACTTTATGTTGTGCTGTGTTCTGGCAATGCAGTAGAGGCTGTCCTGTTATTGACAGCTCACCTCCGGAATGGGTCATGTTCCATCCGCCAATTCCCATATATTACGTGCAGCTAGCGCAGACAGGCGAATCATTACTTAAACGAAAAGTGGAAGGAATCCGTAGCAAGGCCCATCCTTGTGCACTGTGTTCCTGAGACTGGAAGTCATGATGAGCGCGAAGCGGCCATTCACGACTGGGAACAATGACGGTACATTCGCAAGACCCTCTCCCTGGAAAACGTCATAGCGCAAATAACATCATAGCCGTCTTGATCGCCAAAACAAATTGGACGTGGCCCTAGGATGTTAAGGTGGTACTTCAATCTAGACAATTGTCAGCAACGGTAGTGGAGGGATGATATATGGGCCGCAGCATCCTTCCTTCTTAGCTCCGGATCAAAACAGCATCCGTTAAGCTAACACACTTGAGCAGCCACTTAGTCGCATCGCTTACAGAAATGAGTTCGAATACGTTCCATCAACAAGCAAAGGAAACTTTTTTGGCTACAAAGAGAGAGACAAAGTGTTAATGGTAGGATCCATGAGTCGGACACAGATAAGTTCCTCATACCCCATCCTAAAACGATTACGTGCCGACCTTATACGGCTCGGCACAACCTTTTATCCAAAGCATGCATTCCACGATTCTTTGCTAAAACAGAGTAATCTTGAATTATATACACCAATGCGCAAAGTCTGCAGAACAAGCTTGCCAAACTGCGGTTAAGTCTAGCTTCGGAAGCCTGGGATCTCATATTTGTTAAGGAAAATTGGTTACAATCAGAAATTACCGATGCCGAGGACGCGATAAATGGTATGTCCTTTCTCTGAAACGATCAACCTAGCAAATGCAGCGAATAATCTTATACTACCTCAACGATCTGCAGTGCAAACCCGTGGTCGATGCGAAAACGCTAATGATATACTCACTCTGGTGCAGCCTGCGACTGAGACGAAATGAAACTTGCCTTTCGGCCGTTGTTTATAGTCCCTTAGTTTCCACTCTAGAGATGGAAATTGACCTGGCTTTATCCTTGAGAAGGTTCTTACGAGGGCCATATAACCATGTTATAATATCAGACGACTTCAAATTCATAAATTTGAAGTCCCGGCATCACCCAACAAGCAGTTAAGGCCGATGTGCAAAGCATAATGCAAGTATTCCGCTTTTTATCCGTGTTAGCTCACCCACCCGATTCAGAGCCGAAAATAAACCGTCTGCGCTTGGTTTAGTGCTTACGAACGAAGAGCCCATGGTTGAGAAACCAAGGCTAAAGAGCCCACCAGGGCGGAGCGACTACGTAATCATAATTTACGACTTCGTGTATTATGCAGTGTAACCAAAAGATCATACTAACTTATTGCGAAAAATCACCCAATATGACTTGTGGGAGATGTGGACTTGTGGGAACTTGTGGGAGATGCCAGCTGGGAGTTTTCGGACGACTGTTCCATTGACAGCGCTTTGTTAGCTTTTACTGGCAGGTTCAATGCTCTGATTAAATCTGCATGGGTCAACAAGCTAGGGTAAAATCGTTCATTCGCTGCAGCACCCGAAAACTCATAACAGTAAGTGACGCCGCGTGGCACGAGTATAGGGCGACCCAAACTCTGACAACTAGATTAACTACGTTGTGCACCGTAAACAATGTACCACACGTGTGCACAAAATTAATAAACCATCGGAGTCTAGCGGAGAAGCTTTGTGTTAACAAAACGCTTCAGTACGGACATGTAAACAATCTTTGGAATGTGAAACGTGGTGTTCCCCCACCAATATCAGCAGATGGATGTGCTTAAACTGCCCAGGATGTAGCCAACGTTCTACTGCCAGCATATGCCCCAATTTTTCAACCTGCATTTGTAACATACCTATCCCATTCTCCCAGATGCCAGTATGTACACACGTCACGTTTAGCTCAGCGATCATTTTGAGGAAACTGCTGTCGTTGCGCACCCATAGTTCCCCTGCAATTTACAAGATTCTCCCGAAAGTGCTGCAGTTAGCAGCTACGAGGATAGCTGAACCATTACCGAGATTATTCCAAAGATGCCTGAAAGAACACCAGGTCCCTAACTTGTGGAATCGAAGCATAATTACTCCGATTCGCAAGAGCAGTAGCAGTTCAGATCCAGCCAATTATCGCACTGTGATTCTCCTCCCGGTGCTCTCAAATGTAATGGAATCGATCATAGCTGAGGCTGTAATAGGCTGATTCGAAATGTCTAACATAATAGCACCGGAGCAACGCGGATTCTGTCAGCATCGGTCAGGTATTACAAACCTACTGCTTGCCCGTGGCATTTGGACCGAGATATTCGACAGTGGGACCGGCATTGATGTCATCTAACTAGAATTTTTCAAAGCATTTGACCGCATAGATCACGGCATCCCTCTCCCTCTACAAACACATGGAGTTGGAAACCCTGTCCTTGAATGTGTCGACAACTTCCTCTTTCAGCGGCGCCTACAAGTTTGAGTTTGAAGTTCATTTTCTGATTCAGTTGGTGTGGACTGCGTTCCACAAGTGTCGGTCTTAGGACCGCGGTTATTCTTGTTCTTTATTAACAACCTTGCGAGCGTCATCAAGTCAAATTTCCTACTGTTTGTCGATGACATCTGGATATGGCAGGCAATCTACTGTCAGGAAGATCCCGATATGTTACAATGAGGCATAAACTGCGCTTCCGAATGATCAAAGATAAATCTACCTCCGGTCAACACAGACAAGAGCAAAACCGTGCATGTCCGCCACTAGCCCACGTGCGCATGTAAGCTTGGAGACGACATACTGAAAACCGCCTCACAAGAGGGAGACCTTGAGGTGGTGATCCAAGGCGACCTCGGCTGTTAGGCGCAGTCCTTGTTGGCGTCCAAAACCGCGAACCAACATGTTGGTCTGTTACGGAGGGAACTGGAGAGGTTCGATCCTACCAACTTCCTCCAAATGCTTAATACTTATGTAAGGGTCTATGTAGGGTACATGATCCAGGCTTGGCTACCCTGGTTAAAAAGCAACCTTGTTGCAAGGCAAACTTGTTGTTGGGACGAGCAATAACAAATGTGAAGGGTTTGTCCTACCTGTAATAAATAGGCGATGGAAAGCCCTATAAGTGTAGAGCAGAATATATCACTGTCTACGGGTGACCTCATCCTGGTGTTACAGCTTTTGAAAAACCCCGGTCACGCTTGCCGCCACCTCTTGAGGCTTAGCTATAACACATAACTGAGGGGTCATTAATTGAAACTTGCCACCCATTACGGTCGGATTGAGTGCCGCAGGAATTATTTTTCCTTTCGAGTTTGTCAATCGTGCAACCCTCTTCCGACTTGCCAGTTCAGCGCCCACGCCAATCATTTTTAAAAACGACTCGACAAAGCTTTACATCATTTACTTTATTTAATCTGATTGCTATTCAATGCGTAAAGACAAGACGCAATCATTGTGCTTACCAACCCCACGAAATCGGGGTAGACGGATATGCTTATGTGTTTACGGGGACAGTATGGTGATTCTATAGATGTTTTTCTTTTGTGTATACTTTATTGGACTAACGTTATTCCCACAAAACCTTCCACAGGACTTGCATGTCTTGGCTTTTTATTCGTACCATACCATTGTTCCGTTGTACCATTCTAATCATAAAAAGAAGCTAAGTTATGGATTATATAATAATTTACACGCAACGCATTTAACTTACTGCAGATGTCGGGTAATTTTGACTTACCTATATATGTAAAGAAAACATGCTGCGGCGTATAATTGTTGTCGATAAGCGTATAATGCAAAGAAGTCCATACTATTGGATTATTACTGGACTTGTGGTAACAATGGGTTATTTTTCTATTGGCGGGAAGTAAACACGACGGTCCACCTAAATATGTCACTCACCGGATGCGAGATATTCCTTGAATTCTAGTGACCAAAGTCTAGGTGACAGAATGAACGAACATATCACCAAGTGGTTATGCAGCAGGATGATGACGAAAGCAGGTGAAACAAAAGTCCGAGCTGCTTCAGCAGTCACAAATCACTTGCTTACCACCGGGTGTTTAGTTAATTCTGATGAGTAGTTCGCAGTCCTATTACGCGATTGGCGGCTCCACATGCGTAAGCTAATGGAGACCATCGTTATCGATGGCGAACGATCGCAGCTGTCAATTCAAAATCAGCTGACTGGTTTTAAGCCTATGCTGGTAGCGCAAATTCTTGGCTATTTACGACCTATTTGAAATTATTGCTTTTCCATTTACCTATGATTTTTGCATGTTTTGTGACGGATAAAAATATGCATGAACCGGCGACGTCATTCCACAATCTACATTTTCTGATTTTCCTATTTGAAATCAAAACAACTGTGTACGTGCTGCTATGCATTAGTTATATTTACTTACCAGAGTTTGGTCCTACATTCCAATGTTATTGAGCGGTTATAGGTTATTTGCAAAGAATTTCTAATCTGAGTCTTGTCACGAGGATATACATGGTTAGTATATATATTTTATATATAGTGCACCGTATTCTAGGACTAATGTGCCGATAAATACAACATTTCTGTCTGGTGCTATTTACAGCAGCTATATGTGTTTATTATGACTAGATAAGCAATGTACAGGGGCTTGCTTGAGGCCCGGGGCAAGATGATCGAGACGTTGACCACCAAGCAATATGTCCAGGGGTCCATTCTATGTCGCAGCTATATTTATTTGCAAAGTCCAACCAAAGATGTAAGCAATAGTAAAATAAACGATGGTAAGCAAATAAATCATGATTAAATTGGTGTTGATGTTCCAGTTTCTGACTACCACTCATCGTTTCAACAAACTATGTTATTGCTAAGAAGCAAAGTAAAATTAAAAATTGTTTATTCCAAGCCGTCTGGTTTGGGCATAAAGTTAAACATTGCTTCTGACATTCTTTGAACAAGTGGATTGCATTTCTGCTTTGTACAACTTACAGAAATGCTTCAGTCCCAAAGAATTAAGAAATAAGTGGGCAGAAAGAAGACAAATTGAAACACGTAGGGAAAAATGTAAGAAATTGTGGTATACCCCTTACAAGTAAATGGTGATCTATTAAATGACCTATTAAGTGAGTAGTGTGCACAGAATGCATTAACTGAACTTCTTACATTTATTGTGTTTTATGAATTAGAAATGTCTGACTTTATTTAACGTCAGTATTGGTTAAGGGTGTAATGATTTACAGGCATGCGTACGTTTGTATTACGGGCGATTCAGAAAAGACCAATATTTTTGGTACTTCTAATAAAACGATTAAAATTGTGTCTAAATAAGTAGGTATAAATTAGTCAAGCAGTATTTGTGAATAGCTAGCGGATATTCGCAAATACCCATGAAAGCGCCAGAGGGTAGTGTTGCTAGCACATTATCCACACTTTTTTAACAGGCCGGCACAAACTTTGACAGGCAGTGATCTTTGCTCCATGCAGCAGTTTGTGAACTATACTGTATTCGATTTTGGATAACAGTGCTCTTAGTCAACCAAAGTTTATATGCATGGTGGCACAGTATTAGATGCAATTCTCCATTATTTAACAAACAGACCGGTGCAAGCTGAGACAGGTCTAGATCTATGGTACAGGCAAGGCCTACTCGAGTATAAGGTTTTGCCTTTGGGTTACCGATCCAAGCAGCTCGGTTAGTATGCGCCTTTAGAAGCAAACAAGTAGGAACCTGCCACTGCTTCCGGTAGCTCCAGACTAGAACAACTGAGCAGACCGCGCTCGTCCAATAGTGCTATGAGCCTTACTCATACATTCGACTTATCCTACCGGTTTCCTCTTTGCTTTCAGTTTACCGTGATCACTACAAAGTATTGGAATAAGTGATATTTTTACATTTTCACCCAAGTTAAATAGTGATATGCGACGAATTCCGGCTTGAGAGTTTGTGATTTGTTTAGTGAATGATGCTGATTGGATAGTGACGGGTCCATCTTTTTGGCTCTATGCCCGTAAAAGGAAAGTCTTCACACATATCGACTCAGAGAAGAGGGAGAGCGTAAAGTGAATTTTTGTAAGTCATGCACTTCTCCATAGCAAGTGGAGCATGTTAGAATGATTCAAAGCACAACAAAAACTAAAAGGAAATATTTCATTTAAAGTTTTGTGGGTGCCGACGATTCCCGAACGGATGAAACGTGCGTACAGTGCGTTTCCGGTCGTGTGACGGCTGTCTGAGTGAGTCTAAATGTGAGGAATTTCTACCTATACTATTTCACTCCCTTTACTACTCTTCTGTAATCAGTACGCAGACCAAACTGCTTATAATGCAATAAGTTAATTGGCGGCTTAAGTTTGGTAAGCTCCTCGCTTGGTGGGGGGCTACCCTGTCCTCTGCACGGCAGTAACGTGTAAGTCAGTGGATAGTGAGCGGCGCTATATCACATCAAGTAACTTATTCACGATGGTCGTTGCCGTCCACCGTAGCTCGGTGGTCTTAACCACAGACTGACAACAGTCGAGCTGCGGGTTCGAGCCCTACCAGGGTCCGATGTAATGCGCATTGCTGACGATTCCCGAAAGGATGGAACGCGCGTACAGTACTTTTCCGGGCGTGTGACGGCGGTCTGAGTGAGTCTAGATGTGAGGGATTTCCACCTATACCATTCAACTCCCCCTACTACTCTTCTGTAAAATAATTCCCAAGGTCCTATCCTGTGATAGATTCGTCTAGCTCAATAATCACCTTACTCTGTTTCCCACTACCATTTACCCAAATGTTTTCACTTGTCCAAAACTAATCGTTGTTTTCTCTGGCTGTTAGTGCAGATAATATTATGCGGTGCTAACATGATTACTTGTCGCTTTTGTACTTTAAGCAAGTAGAACACCTAAATTTGCAATCACATACGTTGATCTACTTTTTCTAAATTAAGTACAAACTGCACGTCCTCGTCACATAATAACGCCTGAGGTGTTATCGGTGCTTTGTATTATTTCATTCTTATCCCTTGTGACATCTGAAATTGGTGACATCTGAAACTCGGGTGCACACATTGCATATTGCTAGGTTGATATGAGTGAAGGTCACACACAGAAACCTTTTGGTTTCATGTAGCAAAATGTATTGTCCCACTTATGTGGGATTGAAAAAACACTAGCATCACCGTGTGTAACGCAAAGATTCTCTGACACCTACTGCTAAGGTTAGCCTAATCTTCTAATTGGCAAGGTACGAAGGTAGAGCAGAATTGTCCGGATGCACACAAAGTTTTATTTTTACAACAAATTATGAGTTATATTTCCTCTAAGTACTCTCCACCAGAGTAAATGCAGAGTTCCGTTGTGGTGCTAACGCAATTCATGACTGTGCATCATACATACGGTCGATAGTTGCGACAGTTGAGCCCACAGAATTTAAGAAGAGATTTGGCAACGGAAGTATATTAACACATAAACACTATAAATTTTCTTTACTGCATATCTGTTGTAAAATTATTAACATTCAATTGAAGTGTATGCACTGCACGGGAACCTATAGACATGAAACGGCATACAGTTGCCTGTTTACGGACTAGCTATGGTACATAAATCCCATTTTGTCCGGCGATTTATTCACATAACCTTAGTATCTGAACATTTGAATGTGTGCAGTATTCTTTTAACTTTGTCACCTAATGTAACCAAGCGCGTAGCCTGCTGCTGTCATTGAAGGTGCATTTAAACATTATATTCACTTTAGCGCATGAACAATGATATGGACAATGTATATTCAGGGACGTCAGTGGCAATATTTGTTAGCTAATACCAAGTAACTCCATCAAGTTCTCTAGTAATTCACACGCACTATGCTACCTGATAAATAGGAGTACAAACGAAACAAAAATATTGGATGTAATTACCCGTATTGCAACTTCTGATGCCAGTTATCTTCGGCGACGTCTGTGTTGCCAAGCCAAGGCTAGTTATTTAGAGCTCAAAAATAATTTGAAAAGCAGGGAAAGAAAACGAAGTCTGGTAGATGCATGCATTTTGTATTGTCTACTCAGTACCATTAACAATAACCGATATGCATATATATAGCTAACAGTGGGTGCAACCCGACAAGCTTGAGGTGCAGAACAAATGACGAAACTTCACCCCTACGTTCGAGGCAGCTTTAGGCTGAAAATTAATTGTTTCTGAACACATAAAGCTGGCTTAATCCGCCTTATAGCGACAGCTACAGCTAAACCGAAGGAAGCGAATGTTAGTCTGACGTTATACAATTTTGAACGCTGAGCCTAGCTCTTTCGGGTGACAAAAGTCTAATAGGTGCTTGCCTATGGAGGAAGCCGGCTGTCTGCACGAACATAGAATCTGACGTGGATAGCAATATGGGCAACTTCACGCTGAATCCGTCTTGGTACCTGCTCCTTTATTCGGGAAGTCAGACTCCTGTTAGTTCTGCTTCCATAATTTTTTCCACAGTCACATACAAATTGGTATATTTTTGTAACTTCTGAAGATAGACCGTAAACTTTTTACATGCCAGAGGCCGAATTGCAGGCGTCAGTTGCGGATTTCACTTCCCGCGTTCCCACATCGGAGCCGGAGCGATTTCAGTTTATCCGCTACGAACTTAGTGATTATCAAACAACAATAATCAACCTAATTCATGGAAAAATTTTATTCCATGCAAAGTTCTCACTATAGACTTTTTAGAGTAATATTCGTTATACCTTACAAAGATTACACAAATTTCGTGTCCACTGGAATAATATTATATAATAAATACAAACGAATAAACACAACATTGTCTAAAGATACGTGTACGTTTGTGACAGTACAAGTTTACCGCCCTGATGCCATTATACAAAGAAATCTGCTGCATTGTGTCAGATTTAAAAGATGCAGTAAACCTAAGTTTAATTTGCTCAAAAAAGAAACATTATAAAAAAGGAGCCCAAATTGTCGACCACTGTTCGCAAGAGACTAGCATTATGGCATTGTTTCAATTAATTACGAGCCGCGCTTACGTAGTGCATAGTGGTGAAATTTTATAACTCTCCAGGAAAGCTACCAAATCATAATTTAAAAAACTAACATCGTCAGGGTTCCAGCATGGCAAAACCTATTCAGTCAAAAAATTTCAATTATCTTTATTAGCTTCAGTCTTACAAAACAAGGTTAATTTGGATTACACTCAGAGAGCACAAATAATCGTGGCAATCCTTGCTGCACTTGTAGAGCGTTGGCTATGCTAACCCAAATTTTGGAAGGATTTTATGAATGAACAGTCACTTGTACATCACTGCTTGATGCTTTTAAAGGTATTTAGCAATACATTATGGTGGTTACCCATCATCGATTGTAGCGAAGCTGTATAAATAAGCATTTAAGCTCTCAATGGCTGTTTTGTATTTGTTATGCATATATGTAGTTGTCAGGAGTAAAATGCGAAAAATATTCCGAAATTAAACGAACCCTAACTAAGAAGACAAATTCGGTGTGATACCAGCATTTTATGTATTAATGTTATGTATGAATTAACTGTGCTGTCAACATTTTATTTCAATGAAAGAGTAAGCTCGATTTATACGGAGTGGGACAATTTAGGACAAAACTAACTTTTCATAACTGGACTTATATATGATTTATTATGCTACCTAAATTTGGTTGCAGATCTAAACTTATTAATTGATCACAACATGTGTGTTCCTGTCCAACTTGTGTTTTTCCACGATTTCAGCCAAGAAATATATTAGAAATTGACAAAGGCGACACTGACTCGCATCATTTTAAAACTGGCTTGTGCAGCCTGCATATCTGCTTCTTCTTTTAACCAGCCAAGTCGATTTGCTTACTAGGATGAAAGAAACATTTTGTCATCAACGTGTTAAATCACACCACATCACCCTAAAGATATGCTGCTCTTTTATTGTAAGGCCAGGGATATTGCGTTGGTTCAAAACCAGACTAAAACATTGAGTTGTAAATTTTCCTAAGTGCAAACATCACTCGAGCCAAACTAAAACTGTCTTTCACAGATTTCCTGGCTTTACATAATGAAGGGACATCGTCGTATTTTTTGTACATATTGGCAACACAAACTTATGGTCCTTCATTGCTGCCATCAAATTAAAATTAGAAAGTTTATATTTACCAGTGATAAAACAAATAAAAAGAAATAGGCAGCTGGCATATACATGAAAGGTAGGTACTCAGATCAAATACCCTTCGTCTACAATCAGGTCCGGGAAAATTTAACCACACAGTTTCCATAATTATTTTGAACATTAGTGACCAACTTGCTTTTTGATGAATGTGAAGGTAGTTGCATTGTCATAATTTATGTTGGAAGTCTATTAGAATTTGCTTAACGCTGAGTCTATCTCCATAGTATAGGTACGCTTTCCTTGCCCCTGATTTTCAGCTCGTATTTTTACAACGCCCATATAATAGTCAAGTACAAATTGAACTTCACTTACGGATGGTGGACATATAAGTTGTTTTCTAAAACTAGGTATTCATAACGAAGGAGTAAATTCCGTGGAATTGACAGAGTGGTGAATTTACTTAGTCCATAAAAGTGCACAAATTAATCACTGAAGTCAGAAAACCCTAGTTTTTTGTTACTCGCTAAGGAAATCCTGTTTACTACGTGGTTTGGCCCTACCCTACCTTATTGGACCAACTGCTAGCCACTAATCTAATCTGGACTCTTACTGTGATTGATAGTTTCGTGGAAAATGTATCTTGAGCTATTAGCTTTTTAAGTCCCTAAAGTGTAAACACTATTGTATCTAACGATATCAGTTCCGGCAATAAATTTGCAACTAAATATATCAATAATGGCATTTACCCCGTTGCTAGAGAATTGTTTGAATATTTATCAAACTATTTGACCATATTGATGCACTTAAGCATATTTGCCTTACACGAGCCCATGATACGTCGGTTGTTCATTATTTCCCCTTTTTGACTGTGCGAGTGGTAGCAAATTAAGAACCGGTGAGTACATTTATACAGTGATTTGGGCATTTTCAACGCTTTCTTAAGAACCGATTTTCCCCTCTCTTTTGTGATGTTATATTTCAGTATTTACGCACGTCCAAATAGTATGTTGCAGCCAAGTATTGACTCTTCACAGCTGCTTAACACGCAGTATTTACCTGATTTGCATAATTCAGTATTTACACAATTGGTAGCTTTGCAGCAAATGTCATCGATATGATGCGGGAATGTTTGCGCTTGTGAGATCCACGTAACTTATTCACGCATGCAAATTTACATTTTAGTTGTGCCAAATGTATACTTTTGCAGTCGTTAGCACTAATTGCTGAAGGTACCATCGTCTGGCTATGTAAAGCTCATTCTGACTAAACTTCGCTTCTTAGCAAGTACAAATGTATAGTTTACTGCTATATATGAGTCGACAGAATGTTTATTGTGCGTTTGGGTACTCTGTGGTTACAACTAACGGAGGTTAAATAGAGGTAAAATTTGATTTTTTCCTAATGTGATTCATACACTGAAAGTAGATATCAAGCCTTGTTAGTTAAGCAAAGATAACCAGTAGATATAAATATTTTAAATTGCTAATAATGTTATTTACGTTCTTAAAAGCTGTATGTTACTTTGATTAATTGAAGCAAACCCACAAATTTATAGAAGCCCTAAAATGTACAACGATTACACACAGTAAACAAATGGTTTTAACGTAAAAACTACACATTATGATAACGACGTAGGTACTTTGTGGTATGTAAAAAATATTTTCTCTTATTACATGTAGAGTGGTCACTCTTACGATTTTCGAAATGAAGAAACCGCGTTTAAACGTTTCTGGATATGTGCACCTATATTTACTATGTAGTCTTCCTGCTGAATTTACACAGCGATTTGCCCAGGATGCAAATTTGACTTAGGTGCATTTTTATCGCATAAAAGGCCGATTGAATAATTGAAGTGCGCTTCGCGCAGTAGCAAAACTTATAACTCTGCCATACCTTTTGTTGTCATCCCTTGTTGCCTACTAGTAGTAAACAATGACTTGTGCAATTGTGGTCGGTGATCGTAGTCCAGAAATAATAGGTAACATTCTCAATACTGCCTGTACCCGTCAGTCATTGGACCGCATCCACTTATGCTTTGCTTCATATTTGTGATTTGATTATTTTTCAGCACATTTTAGAAATACTTACTAATCTTAGAAACAGTTCGCCTAATGATGTCACTAGAATTAATGAAACAACAAAAACTTACCCGGGATGAGGTCCTACTTGCAGACAAGTAAACTGCTAAAGTCAATGCCACAATGATCAATGCTTTCGGCACAGACGTGGCAAATAAAACAACAATGCAAATTGATTAAAAAAGAATCGCTTTGCATTGCACGTAAAAATGAACTCCTCTCAACATATGGCGGCCTAACACTGACTTATAGGAGGGAAGAGCAATAAGGTTCTGGATACACCGTACACCTATTTGGTGCAGATGATCTGAACAAAACATTGTGAATTACAATCTATTCCGAAAATTATTAAGTGATTTCAACTCACAGAACCATATATCAGCAACCCAGCACACCTCAGAATTTATAATGTTTATTATACTCTGGTTATGTAGGTACGGGACTCAGTCGATGTCAGTGGGAAGCTATGATATCCACTGACTATAAGTACGGTTTTAAACAACACCATAATGTTGAACTGTTATATGCTGCATTTGACGATGGTGCGTCTACAAGAACCACCGTGTTAGGGTGATTTGCAGAAATCGAGCGTGGCAGGCGTTCTGTGAATAATTAGGTATGATGTGATCGACCTGTGGAGGTCACCCCCATGCACAGCATTGTTGCTTTGCAAGCAACGTCAGCGCAGGACAGGCGGGTGACTGTGGTACAGCTGGGAAAAGCAATCAGGATCTCATCGGGATCAATCCACATCAAACAACATGAGAACCTAAGCCTCAGAAAGGTTTGCGTTCAGTGGGTAACATGTCAGCTCAGTGAGGACCAGAAAGTATATCGCGTGAATTAGTGCCGCACCGTGCTTACTAAGTTTTATGGTGGACGTTCAAAGGCGGTGCTGAGACCTGGGTGTACAGTTTCGAACTAGAGCCCGAGCAACAATCAGCTCAGTGGATGACAGTTTTTAGGTTACCAACTCCGAAATTTCGGCGTGAACACGGTGTGGCAAAGAAGATAGCGGTTGTTTCCATGGCCAAAACCAGTGTTGTGGCTACACTACAGCTCGTACAGTAACGCGCAGTCACCGGAGGTATGCCACCCACTCTGGCAAAAGCACTGGAAGCTGCATCCAGGCGTCGTCCAAGAACTCGTGCACGAAGGTTTTCGTTGCACCATGACAAAGCATCTGCACTCAGGTCCCATGTATTCGCATAGTTACTGGATATAGAAAGTATCCAGGAGGTTCGTCACCAGTATTACAGTCCAGGCCCGGATTTGTATGAGCATTTTGTTTCCAATTGTCAAGCACATGATGCTTGAATTCCGCTACGATTCCCCGGAATCTGCAATAGAAGCATTTATTAAGCTTCATTAGGAGTTACCTGCTTCGACATGGTATAGCTACTTCTCTAAATGGTTTGAGCGCACGAAACTGTGCATTAACACTGGTGGCGAGTTCTTAGAGGAAAATTAACGCGTACTGTGTTGTAAAAATAAAACTTTGTGTGCATCCGGACAACTTTTGCTCTACCTTCGTAACTTACCCATTAGAAGATTAGGCTAACCTAGCAGTAGGTGTCAGGGAGTCTTTGCGTTACACACCGTGATGCTGGTGTGTTTCAATCCCACATAAGTGAGACAATACATTAAGCTACATGAACCAAAAGGTTTCCATGTGTGTGACCTTCACTCATATCAACGTAGCAATATGCAATGTGTGCACCGAGTTTGTATACCAAATTTCAGATGTCACAAGGGATAAGAATGAAATAATACAAAGCACCGATAACACCTCAGGCGTTACTATGTGACGAGGACGTGCAGTTTGTTCTTAATTTAGAAAAGTAGGTCAACGTATGTGATTGCAAATTTAGGTGTTCTACTTGCTTAAAGTACAAAAGCGACAAGTAATCATGTTAGCACCGCATCATATTAACTGCCCATAAACCTAACAAATCCCCCTACTACTTACAAATAATCAGTAGTCGCCTTAGCAGCATACTTGCCACCTCGATTGGTGGCGGCTTGCAAAGGAAGTCGTTGCTCTGGGGGCCAGCCCTGTCCTCTGCACATACATAGCATGCAAGACAGTGGAGGATGAGCCGCGCTATATCGCAGTTAGATAGCAGTCATGGCGGTCCGCTGCCGTCGCCCATGGCTCAGTGGCATAAGTCGCTGACTCGCAAGAGTAAAGGTCGTGGGTTCGAATCCGGCAGGATTCGGCGGGTGCGCGCTACTGACGAGTCCCAATAGGACGAAACGGCCGTCTAGCGCTTTCCTGGATGCGTGGTGGCTGTCTGTCTGTGTCTAACTGCGACGAATCTACCCATAAACCTAACAAATCCCCCTACTACTTGCACATCTATGGACTCACCATACTTTCTCGTTGACACATAAGTATATCCGTCTAGCCGGATTTCGTGGGGTTGGTAAGCCCAGTGTTTCTTTGCGTCTTCTTTTTACCCAATGAATAGAAATCAGATTAAATAAAGTAAATTAGGTAAAGCGTTGTCGAGTGGTTTTTAAAAAAGGGTTGGCGTGGGCGCCAAACTGGCAAGTCGGAAGAAGGTTTCACGATTGACAAACTCGAAAGGATAAATAATCCCTGCGGCACTCAATCCGATCGTAATGGGTGGCAAGTTTCAATTAATGACCCCTCAGTTATGTGTTATAGCTAAGCCTCAAGAGGTGGCGGCAAGCGTGACCGCGGTTTTTCAAAATCTGGAACACCAGGATGAGGTCACCCGTAGACGGTGATATATTCTGCTCTACACTTCTAGGGCTTTCAATCGCATATTTTATTACAGGTAGGACAAACCCTTCACATTTGTTATTGCTCGTCCCTGTGCGTGTTCTAGTGCAACAAGGTTGCGTTTTAACCAGGGTAGCCAAGCCTGGATCATGTACCCTACATAGACCCTTATATAAGTATTGAGCATTTGGAGGAAGTTAGTACGATCGAACCTCTCCAATTCCCTCCGTAACAGACCAACATGTTGGTTCGCGGTTTTGGACGCCTAACAGCCGAGGTCGCCTTGGATCACCACCTCGAGTTCTCCCTCTTGTGAGGCGTTTTTCAGTATGTCGTCTCCAAGCTTACATGCGCACATGGGCTAGTGGCGGACATGCACGGTTTTGCTCTTGTCTGTGTTAACTGGTGGCAGATTTATCTTTGATCATTCGAAAGCGCAGTAAAAGGCTCACTGCAACATATCGGGATCTTCCTGACAGTTGATTGCCCGCCATATCCAGATGTCATCAACAAACAGTAAGTAATTTGACTTGAAGACGCTCGCAAGGTTGTTAATAAAGAACAAGAATAACCGCGGTCCTAAGACCGACACTTGTGGAACGCAGTCCACACCAACTGAATCAGAAAATGAAATTCAAACTCAAACTTGTAGGAGCCGCTGAAATAAGAAGTGGTCGACCCATTCAAGGACAGGTTCTCCAACTCCATGTGTTTGCAGAGGGAGTGGGAATCCGTGATGTATGCGGCCAAATGATTTGAAAAATTCTAAGTAGATGACATTGACGCCGGTCCTACTCTCGGCCATCTCGGTCCAAATGCCACTGGCAAGCAGTAGGTTGGTAGTACATGACCGATGCTGACGTACTCCGCGTTGCTCCGGTGCCGTGATGTTAGACGTTTCGAATTAGCCTATTACTGCCTCAGCTATGATCGATTCCATTACATTTGATAGCACCGGGAGGAGAATCACAATGCGATAATTGGCGGGATCTGAACTGCTACCACTCTTGCGAATCGGTGTAATGATGCTCCGCTTCCACAAGTTAAGGACCTGCTGTACTTTCAGGCATCTTTGGAAAAATCTCGGTAATCGTTCAGCTATCCTCGTAGCTGCTACCTGCAGCACTTTCGGGGGAATCTTGTCAACTGCGGGGGAACTATGGGTGCGCAACGACAGCAGTTTCTTCGAAATGTTCGCTGAGCTAAACGTGACGTGGGTACATACTGGCATCTGGGGGGGATAGGATAGGTATGTTACAAAAGCAGGTTGAATAATTGGGGCATATGCTGGCAGTAGAACGTTGGCTACATCCTCGGCAGTTTAAGCACATCCATATGCTGATATTAGTGGGGGAACACCACGTTTCAAATTCCAAAGACTGTTCACATGTCCGTACTGAAGCGTTTTGTTAACACAAAGCTTTTCCGCTAGACTCCGCTGGTTTATTAATTTTGTGCACAAGTGTGGTACATTGTTTACGATGCACAACATAGTTAATCTAGTTGTCAGGGCTTGGGTCGCACTATACACGTGCCACGCGGCGTCTCTTACTGTTATGAGTTTTCGGGTGCTGCTGCGAATGAATGATTTTACCCTAGCTTGTTGACCCATGCAGATTTAATCAGATCATTGAACCTGCCAGTAAAATCTAACAAAGCGCTGTCAATGAAACAGTCGTCCGAAAACTCCCAGCTGGCATCTCCCACATCGCCCGTAAGTCATAATGGGTGATCTTTAGAAATAAGTTAGTATCATCATGTGGTTACACTGCATAATACACGAAGTCGTTAACCATGGTTACGTTGTCGCTGCGCCCTAGTGGGCTCTTTAGCCTTGCTTTCTTAACCATGGGCTCTTCGTTCGTAAGCACTAAACCAAGCCCAGACGGGTTATTTTTGGATCTGAATCGGTTGGGTGTGCTAACGCGGCTAAAAAGCGGAATGCTTGCATTATGCTCTCGCACATCGGCGTTAAACTGCTTGTTGGGTGATGCCGGAACTTCAAATTTACGAATTTTGAAGTCGTCTGATTTTATAACATGGTTATATGGCCCTCGTACGAACCTTCTCAAGGATAAAGCTGTCAAAGTCCATCTCTAGAGTGGAAACTAAGGGACTATAAACAACAGGCCGAAAGGCAAGTTTCTTACCGTCTCATTCGCAGGCTGCACCAGTAAGAATAGCATTAGCGTTTTCGCATCGACCACGGGTTTGCACTGCAGGTCGTTGAGGTAGTATACGATTATTCGCTGCATTTGCTAGGTCGATCGTTTCAGAGAAAGGACATACCATTTATCGCGTCTTCCGCATCGGTAATTTCTGATTATAACCAATTTTCCGTAACGAATATGAGGTCCCAGGCATGTGAAGCTTGATTTAACCGCAGTTCGGCAAGCTTGTTCTGGAGACCTTGTGCATTGGTGTATATGGTGCAAGGTTACTCTGTTTTAGCAATGAATCGTGGGATGCATGTTTTGGATAAAATGTTGTGCCGAGCCGTATAAGGTCTGCACGTAAACGTTTTAGAATGGGGTATGACGAACTTATCTGTGTCCGATTCATGGATCCTACCATTAACACTTTGCTTCTCTCTTTGTATCCAACAAAAAGGGTGTGTTTACCAGTTTCGTTTGCTAGTTGATGGAAGGTATTCGAACTCATTTCTGTAAGTGATCTGACTAAGTGGCTGCTCAAGTGTGTTAGCTTAACAGATGCTGTTTTGATCCGGAGCTAGGAAGGAAGTATGCTGCGGCCCATACATCATCCCTCCACTACCATTGCTGACATTTGTCTAGATTGAAGTACCACTTTAACATCCTAAAACCACATCCATTGTAGTTTGGCGATCAAGACAACTATGTGATTGATTGCGCTATGACGTTTTCCAGGGAGAGGGACTCGCGAAAGCACCGTCATTGCTCACGGTCGTGAATGGCCGCTTCTCGCTCATCATGACTTCCAGTCTCAGGAACACCGTGCACAAGGATGGTCCTTGCTACGGATTCCTTCCGCTTTTCGTTTAAATAGTGCCTCGCCTGTCTGCGCTAGCTGCACGGATTATTTGGGAATTGGCGGATGGAACATGACCCATTCCGGAGGCGAGCTGTCAATAACAGGACAGCCTCTAATGCATTGCCAGAAGACAGCACAACAAAAAGTAGTCTTGGTTCACCGTGGAGCTGTGAGCTCCGGTGCAGGGTTAACACGTGTCAAATTTACGGGCTTACTTACAACACCTATAGCGTAACATATGGAGCTCTGTTGGTTCAGGTCATCGGGTTGTTTTCTTTTTAATGCATTTAACGGTGATTCTGGAACAATGATGTAGATTACAGCTAGTATAATACGTGCGAGTCTGGTTGAGTTCAAGCGACCATCTGGTTTGTATACACTCGATGGAGGTTGTTTGGGTACAACTTCGTCTTTCTCATTTACTATGGGTCCAGTGGCAGTGGCCGAAGAACAAGGTTTTCGGCCACCTCTGGCAGCAACCAAGTTCCAACCACCACTGCTGTCGAAGACCTTCTGGATTTTGGAACGGTTTGGATTGTGCACGAGTCCATAACCATGATCATTGTAATCGGACTGGCGGTGGTTGTTTCAGGCATATTTTAGCAACTGGTGGTTTTGGCGTTTAATGACACAGACGATACATTTTTAGCCCGGTGCGTATCTTCTTCCTCAGTTTTAATGCGGGCCTGATGGGAATGACTGGTATTCACACTTTGTCACGCTTTCTTCAAGTGAATCGCTTTGGTGCTCTTCCTTTGTTCAAACATTGCCAATAGGCGTTCTTACGTCTGTAGTAGTTCATATAACATCTTTACCAGTATGATGACTATAATTACTGAACGGAACCTCAGTGAATCTGGCTTACTATTGTGAACCTTCGACTGGTTCACTTTGAGCTGGGAACATTTGCGATAGGCGTTGCCTTGCCCATTGCTACACTGGATTCCAATCCGTACATTTTTATGGCACGAAGTAAGACCACAAACAACTGTCGATCTGGATGCAGTAACACTGGTTTTTGATTAGTCGCCAAAATCCACGGCTTCGATCGATAATACTATTCCGAACATTGCAAGAGCGCTTGTGGTTCCCTGCCGGTCACGTGTGCGCTGATTTGTCTGCATGTTCAAGGTCGTCATGTTCTCTGCGTCTGGTCCAAGCGAGGCAGCTTTAAGCGGCAAGACCGCTCACTCGGGAAACAGAGCGGCTGATAGATATGGACGCAAGTGTACGATAGTTACTTTCATGATCGGTCCACAGTTTCGGATGCTGATTTGTCAGATGAAACATGCAGTTGGCTTTCGTTCAAGACCACAAATATTTCTGTGTCGTTTGTGTTTCGGAAAATTCCTCGATTGTGCTTTTGAGGGAATGAAGCAAAAACAGCAATGAGCAATTATTACCAGTTAACTTATTATTATTAGTTATTATTATTCAGTTATCATTATCACTTAAATTTTGAGCACTATAAAGTGCGCGATGCACCAAATTCTCTAATGTTAACTGTGAACTTTCGGCACAACCTGATTTATCAACCCAACTTTCGCAAAAGTCTGCTGTTTTCAGACTCACGGTATAGAAAACAAATTGTTACGGGACACGCGATTGCTCAGCGTGGTGTAAATTCGGTTGAAAACACGGTTGAAAAGGCGTGGTTTTGTTTTGCCCTTAGTTTGGTGGCAGACGTCTGTAATCCCTTATAAAATGTGTGATGACTGCGATTTTGACATGCACTGATTAGATCTATCAACCTGTGTTATAGTTCGGGAATCGTTTGTTTAGTTAACTGGCTGCAAGAGAAATCAAATACATATTAAGCCTGGATGTCATTTAGATCAGTCGTTGCCATTTTCGAGGAAACGTCATACTTACGTTACCTGCCGTGTTAGAAATTTTTCTATCAACATTTGCAAGCAAGTTTGGCTAAAATATCTGCAGGTTCTCCAACACTCTCATACACCATCGTTTTCATAGATTTAATGTCAACATATTGTGAACAACTTGCATGTATTTGCTTTCAGTCGCGCAAATATCTGACGTTGCTTGCTGAGATCAAGAAACGTACAGGAATACACCGGCATGTAAATTGATTGCGAAACTGACTGTTGCTGTCTTGCAAAGAACGATCTCTGCTAGGCGATGCCGAGTCATCTGCTCTAGAGATTCGTCGCCATGTTACATTAAAAATATAGCGCCTTTCAGATGTCACTTAGTATTTGAAACAATGGATCAAAGTTGTAATACTGGTAAGAGGGCAAACGGCTGATAAGTCTTGTTGGATGACAGAAATAAGAATAACATAAATACACAAAAGAATACTCTGTAATATAATGTATAGCATACTGTTGGAACTAGCATAGTTTTCACACAGAAGCATGCGTAAATATACATGATTCGAATGTAGAGGTTAGCGCATTTTGTTACAAAGTTTGAAAACATCACACTGACTAACAATAAACACTGGCTATTTTTCGCAATGAGAATGTATTCGGATAGTGTCAAGGTGTATTTAAAACATGGTTACATTGGTGGCAGAAACAACGTATTTATGAAAGAGTAAAAGAGAGTAAAAGTTTCGGTGACCGTCTAGTTTACTTTTGTGCATGCCCAGATTGAACTGATTGCCTCTATGTTTCGTGTTGTTGCTGTTGCAGTAGGTGGTGTCAAACCTGGTTGGCGTTCCTTAGAATCTGATAGGTTATTACTAGATACCGTCTAAGTGCTGATATTAACCGCTGTATAATTTTAGCTAGTCAGCTTGTGTTAGTATGATAGGTGGAACAATCCTTCGCAGTGCTTGTTGACTATGCTGTGAGGCATGGAGTGCTGCCATATCTATCATGTTCTAAGGCTACCCTGTTTTGGATGGTGTATTCCCCGTAAGGTCACAAGTTTGTGTCAAACCTTTGCTGACATATAAATGGATCAGACAGTCCGAATGCCCCCCTCAGGATAACAACGTTTTTGTTCTCAATCGTTGAAGCATTTTCAAACACTGATGAACCAAACAACTTAACCCGTATTATATATAAAATTCTCGCTCCTGCGTGACTAATTGCTGGCCGTAGTCGCCAAGATTGTAGCTGATGTTCAGCTGATGACAAAGGTGGACCCAATTATACTTGGACGAATTAAACCGAGGCAGAGTATGGAATGAGTATTTCTACGCATATATCAGCCCTCGCTGAAGTGCATCTTTACATTCATGGCCAGTAATCGCCCGCCAGGTCTTAAGATAATAAATTAAACGCAATAAATCCGAAATGACTGAAAGTATAAGTTCGTTGGTAAAAAAGGAACACAGAGGCAATCTTGTACTGATCCATGTGGAACCCCACAGTAAATATTAATCCCATCTGATAGGGCAACTTAAAGTTAAAATTGCTGATGCTGCAGGAAATTGCTGGTTTAACCAAGGACAGGATCCAATAATCCGTAGGTTTCTAACAAGAAAAGCATAATTCATTGGTTTGAAATCTTGGGAGTTTAGCGATGTTGTCATGAATGACATCGGTCGCATCTGTTTAATTGTTATATGCTATAAAAAGCCTAGACTAGGTAGACGCACGAAATGGGGTAAGAGATTGAGCGCTAGTAAAACTATACTATATGCACGGATCTGGAAGAGAAATAACGTACATTTCTGTTATCGTAATGTAATACAAGTTAAATACAGCAAGCTATTTACGAATAGATTCACACTCATAATAGGCAAATGTAGAAACGGTAAGCCTTGCGGAAGTGTGGCAAAACGGCACAGCCTAGCAGTTTGTTAATCGGTAGACTGTCAATTAAGAAATGTTAAACCTTGAGGATTCAAGTTTACGCCAATAATGCGAAGTGAAAAGGCCAAGTGTATTATAATGTAATTGGCAGAAGAACGAATGTATAAAGTTCTGTAAGGATCTAAGTGAAGAAATTGGATATTATGTCCTTAATAGGTAAAACAGTTTAGCTGAATATTTAAAGTTCGCTTTGTTTGTTATATTTTCGGTGTTGGCGGAAAACGTGCTATTCTGGGTTTATTATGTTACGGCGTTTTACGTTGCCGTATGAAGCCTAAGCGGTGAGTAACTCTATTATCTTTGACATTACACTGAGGATGTCCTCTTGGTGATAGTTTGCAGGTTCTAAATAATCGCTACTTTGAACGTTTGAGTAAGTAGACCGTATTTCCACATAATAGGTAAGGTTTGTTTATCATAGCACGCTTGTACTTAGTGCGCTACTTATACGACCAGTGTAGTTGCTGTTATGTTCGGTGACCTATGGTAAATGTCGTCGATAGCAAGAAAAGGGCGACTTCTTTAAATCATTTGCGGTGGTAAACGTAAAGTGATTATGTGCCGACATGGAGCGTCGAGTATATGTATCTAACACTGTGGAAACTCTCGATGAGAGAACGGGACGTGGTGAATTCGCAGAGTATTGGTTGATTTTTCAACGCTCTCAATATAGCGTGTTAAGTAGGGGAAACCTTGCTTTACTTTGTGAATGGTATTAACATGTAAGCATTATCTTAAGAAAATTTGCTTGCAAATGCTCTTTTGCGCCAGTATGTCCTCGCGGACAAACAGCACAGTGGTTGCGCTTAGCAACGTATCGTTCCAGTTTTTGGGACCAAGGCATTCTGTCTAAGCTCGCCCAGCTGAATTCCTTACTAATATGCTTTCCCGAATTCGGCTTTTAACAAACGACTATGGGTTGGTGGGATGATCCCGCTCAGTTTCTGAAAAAATTACGATTGTATTACAGAAGCGTCTAACAAACTGAACACAGGCTCTGTCAATGAAGTCACATTGAAATCAAATATACCAGGACATTGTAACATTAAACGGTGCGCTTTGGCTCGGTGCACATATCCAGTTTAACAAAAACAGCTGTGAGTTATAGTCACATAAACATTTAGCCTTAGTGTGGAGTCTATGTAAGGTCTATCGGTCATGAACTACCCAGTGGCTATTAGGAGGTTTAATACCGTTTAGATGTTATCAGCTCTGTGCCTGGTATATGAGATGATCCGACTGTACAATGGAATATTTGCCATGATTTCTTAATTTTCGGCCTGAAATGATTCCCTGTGAAATGCCAAGATATCCAGACCTTATATATTGAAATCACCTGCGCTTAGAATTTGCGGCAAGTCGTGATCAAGCATTTTGTAAATGCGATATTTAGCAGAAATTCAGCGTAAACGTGGATAATTGTAGGGAAACAAATGACCTTCACATAGTAGTCGTCATCGACAATGAGACGCAAACGGCATCATATCAAATTGGTAACTGGGTCTTTGGATCATACAATGGCTAGCATTGTAAGTTTATCGATGGTACGGAATTTCGCAGCTTCCCTGCTAAAACGATATTTTCTGGACAGTAAATTTCCATGTTACCTAAGCAACCCCAAACCCCGAGCGTAAGTAAGCTTTGGATATTGAAATGCAACCTCAAGTCCACATTCTCTGAAGCAACCAAGGCTCTGCAGTTTGTACGAGAAGAACTTTAGCACCGATAAATGCAGAAAAGGTTTTAGGTTCTCAGGACCTAATCGTATATAATGGGGTTCTAATAAGATACTGTGTTTACTAGTGTGTTAACCGATAACCGTTTCTGGTCGGTGTTATTACTGAGTAGATTTAAGTTGGGTTTGGCGACATGATACTTTGCCCCTCTGGCAATTCATTTTCACAATTCATTTTCACATCTACTTGGCCACAATATATTATAAAAAGTTCCTTACTATGTTTCAAATGTGCTACTAGTGTGGGGTTTGAACTACGTCCCATCGCAGTTGACTGTTAAATAGCTCTTTAAATCGAGCAACGGTGACATTCGTGATACTGAACTGGGGGTTCTTTAGCAGCCTGTTCTGAAATGACCGCTATCATTTCATTAGCCTAAGTGCCAGTTGCCTGTTTTGTAACACTGAATTCATTATACTTGGGCAGCAACATTTGTGGCTCGCTTACTTTGGCCGCAATAAGAGAGTAGTAGCTTCATCCTTATCCACCATTAGGGTTTTACAACTACGGCTTTACTGCTCTATGCATGTCTTTTGTCTCGCTTTTACGCCGCATATGGGGCCTAGGTACGCCGTCCAGTAAAACAGTTCTGGATCCGGATCTACGCAGTACAGATCTAATGTTTGCTCGAATCGCTTCCGCTGGCTCCGCGGAACGTCAAGTATTACATGGACTAAACAGGATGCGTTCCAGAGACTAGCTGTCGAAATCAAGACGGTTTCCATTCCATCACATAGATTAGCATGACTCGATTAAGCTTACCTTCACCACGGTTCCTAGGATTGGTTTAATGGAGGATTCTTATCAAGGTGGGAGGCTTAGTGAGAACAACTATAAGTCTGTTTATGATGTGCTATTGGCTCAGGACATCCAATTGCTTTTTTCAATACTACAGATGTTTATTACGGAACGTTCGTACACTTTATAATTAACATTTTCTGTTTCCTTTGCTTGCCTTTTCAAACGTCTGAGAGCTTGGTTTGAAGATTCTGCAATCTAATATCCAGTAGTGTCCCAATGACTCCGACTTTACTTTTGGGTGCAGTAGTATAAAAAGTAGACGCTGATGTATAAATATGTAAATTACGCCAAATTGGTAAAATAGAATTTTACGAGAAGTAGATAAAGTACTCCTTGGCGGTCAACCTTCCGTCGCCAAACTGAATTAAAACTAAAAGATATGTACCAGCATGTGCAAATAACAACCTTGTCACTAGTGTTTATTCATAATTTTCTAATCATTAGTGAGTGATCAGTTAACCAGGCAATTTAGGTAATACATTGTATTACCTTTCGAGGTGAGATCAGTCAATAACACTGTGCCATCTTTAGATATAGTAAACATCATGTCACCCTGCGGGTCGCTAGGTATGTGGGATTCACCACCATACTCCTAGAGATGCCTCTTTGTGCACGGATTAAACTAGGTGGGTGCAAACTCCAGAAAACTACGTCAACTCAATCAAGACATTACTAATTAACTCACATATTCTCTAGTTGAGAATACATTATTTCTCATTGACCGCAACCAGCCACAGGATTTCTCCCTAAATCCCACACCTCATCCTCTACTACCGCTAGCCACTTAACACATGACACCCACAGTGGAATAGAGGGTCGTTAAAATAATGCATTAGGGAAACACGGATTATGCCTTTTATGATAGCAGATTCATGCTGGTACTCATCAATGCCGTTCTCTAGTACATAAAATGCACTTGCTCCGCTGCTTCGTTGCTTTTCAGCAAGTACACATCATTCTTAATAACGACTTGTGATGTATGAGTGAGACTGCGGGCTATTATTTTACTATCCAAGGATTTTATTTCTTTCGAAATAACTGATATCATGGTAGGGGATGTGGTTGCAGCATTCACTGTATGAACAGCTTATGTGCTCATAATGTAATGAGAAACAATTCTCATCCCTCGATAAATCCATTTATATAAAAGTATCCTTGGGTAATACTAAACTATTGGTTGGATGTGTTTATTTACCGCCGAATTCTAGTGCCCTTGAAAACGGATTGCCTCGGAATTTGATGAGACATACCTTTGCATTTGTTATTCTCTTTAATATAGTTTGGATGTTTCAACTTATCAAACATTTCATGGATCGGATGCAATGGTACAGGAAAGCAGGCTTAAATCTTGAATTGCCAGCTTGAGGGAGGCTGGACACAGCACGTAACAACTCCCAAAACGGTTGCATAATACCCTCTGTCTCATATTCACTGCTGTACCAATAGTTGCTGTTATCGATGTACTAGCCTGTCTACACAGTAGAGACCATAATGTTGTCAGTTGCAAAATGAACTTCGCATTTGCACCTAAAGCCCCGTTGAGATAGGTGCGTAATATATTTTCTGTAAACATAAGATTCCAGTCGGTTCCAAGCGTATTCCGAGATAGTAAACTGGAGTAACTTTGCTACCCTTGTGCATACTACTGACCTGACCGATTACTTCCTCTCTTCTAATTCAGATGTGTCATTTCAAGCATTTTATGAGAATGCAAATTGATGCATCGAAATACTGTAGCCTGTTCAAGCTCGCAGTCCAAATAAGTCACAACCGCAGGACAAATAGCACGAGCGTAAAACTAGAGTATGCTCCAAACGGCTTAAACAGACTAAGGAGTTTAGAGATCCATTCAGACTTTACATAATGTTGCTAAAACGTAAAACCTGAGAATGATCTGCCTTAGGGAAGAAGAAACTGGAATCCTAAAAAGTTCTAATCTGGTTTATTAAATAAGCCGATCATTATAAATGCAAAGCAGAACACAGCGAAACTCACCGCTGCATCTAATTACATCTGAGAGTGTCCTTATCGGTACTCCTGTAGCTGTAGCTGAAGCGTTTGACAATTACTTTGAAGATTCTTTTACTTCTGTGCACCATCTACTTTAGGACCTCCCCACACATTAATTTGGGCCATGTATCTCTAGCGTAGGTTTCGGCACTGGTTGAATCAAGCGTCAAATTAACGTTTTAAGTACTATATTTCATGCGGATATAGGTAGAAGCCTTCCAGTAATTTAAAGTCCGGTGGGAATGTCTCCTGCTTACTACTGAACTCGTTTAACGCATCCATCACAACTGCGCTTTATCCTGATCAGTGGAAACTGATGATATTGTCTCGACGCCATAAAACCGGGCCAAGGCATAGCGTTAACAACTATCGGCCCATAAATCACACTGTTCCAGTTTCCAGATTCATAAAACGCCTAGTTAAAATATGAAAGCGTTAAATCCCTAACATCAAACAACCTTTTGTTACGTTTGTAATAGGGATTTGATTAAAAGCGTTTAAGTGTCTCTTAGCAGCTGGCTTTCTTTGATCACTTATCGAAGTCGAGAGTGTCAGCTAAGGCCTGCATCCTACTTCACTTAGACCTTCAAAAGCCTTTGACAGAGATTTTACACAGAACGCCTGTGCATAATCCTCGTCTTTGTGAAATCGCAGGCGCATAATTATCTATGTAAGAAGCAAACCTCATTGGTCGAATGCAGAGAGTAAATATAAAAGAGTAACTGTCGGAAACTAGTGGTATAGCTAATGGTGTCCTACAATTTAATGGCCTCCGTCATCTTCTTTTTCAATATATGTGAATGATATTTTCCCTGCAATAAGGCATTATGGACCCTATTTTTTGCAGAGGATATATCAATTTGTATGTCACCGATTTTCAATTTCAGTTTTCCACATCTGCTTTCCAAAGTGACCTAGCTTCACTGGAAAACTAGTGTGTCGGATCTTCTATGAAATTTTTAACATCTAAATGCAGCATAATGTGCTATGGATGCTTGGTTCCACCCAAAGGTTTGTTCCTGCATGAAATCCCACTCCCTTAATGTCAATCGACAGGTATCATAACTTTCCTTTACTCAGGTTCGTTGAACTTCAGAGAACAAGTGGAGTCTATGCTGCAAAAACATGACATTTTATTGGAATGATGGTCCGCTTGATTATAACAAGCAACGTTAAGCCCCTCATTTAAAAAGTACACCAAACCACCATTAAAATAATGTTCCACCAATTGTACTATCATTAGAAGATGCGACACGAGTGCGATCAAAGCTACATAAAGGTCGATTAGCAAAGGGAATCGTGTGCTGCACGTCGAAGCTCACTTATAAAGATACATGTCGTTCGTTTAAATTCGAACTGTTGTTGCTTAAAATACTTAGGCTTAATTAATGTCTACTATTCAAAATTGTCAAGCGACTGACATACACTAGATATTATCAGCCAGAGCTACAAGAATACTCATCGTATGACCTAAGAAACAAAGACTAAGTGGTAAAACTACCTAGTTGCCGCACACGTCCGCGGTACGACACCTTTACAAACAAACATCCCAAGTTATGGATTCTATTGCCTAAGGCCATCAGAAGTTCATATTCGATTCTACCATTTAAGATGCAACTAAACGAGTAAGTAACTGTTAATAAAGTTAATAAACCTTTCCGTTTCAGTTGCACAGACGAATGTGTGTACGAGAACGAAGCTTGCCGAATTCGCAGTATAAAAGTACATATAAATATGGGCAGAAGGGCTTCAGGACTTGGCATGATACACAATGTTCCCTTATCATGAAATTTCCTTACAAGATAAGTTGGATTTGTATCGCACTCATTTCTCATAACTTGTCACATCCTTTGGTATTACTCAAATGTATGACCCAACGGTGGCCTATGAAAACATTGGTATATCGATCGGTTGCACAAATGAGATCTATGATCTATACTGTTATATTATTCGCGTTACTCAGATTTATGTCCCGTTGGTGACCGACGAAAACTTGGGCACATAGATGAGTTGGATAGATGGGATTTATCTTCAATTTTTATTATTATCTACAATGCTTTCTACCGCGCAATTACTTAGCTTGGAGACGCTCTGATGGTATTCGAAAAACATGCGAACAGTGGTGGGTTGGACAAGCACGCTTTTTCTTTCGCCTTCATACAGTACTTCACTTCTATTACACAGCTGGGTGAAAGGCATGAATGCCTACTAGAAGTGGACCTACTAAAGAGTGAATTGTTGATTAGTGCAACTAACAAACCAAATTTAGGTACGAGGTTCCTCTTAATAAATATACTTTCAAAATGGGTTTATGCTTTATTTAAATGATCAAAAGTAATTAGGCATAGTGATCAGTTACTGTAACATAAAGCAAAAATGAAGTGGTTAATGGTTTGACTTCTTTTTGAACTAAAGTACTTTGGAATTGGGTAAATGCTTAGAAAGAACCAAGCTTCTAGGGAACAGCCTCAAAAAAGTTGAGAATCACTGCATTTGCAATATCACAGGTCTCTTCCTCAAGTTCAACGTGTCGATTTCTCTCTCTCTCTCGATCGAGCGCATGCTTGTGGATTCAGTGATCACGCTTCTTGCAGACGTCCACCCATACTCACACAAATGCGCAATTTGCATTGATGCTCTTATGTAAAACGACGGAACCAACAGAGTGCTGACAAGCACAAATTCCACGGCGACGTTTGGTTGAATACCGACGCAAACGGTCCCGTAGCGTTTCTATGCTGTAGCCTGCACAGCTGGTTGCAGCATCTCTTGAAAACTCTATATTTTTCTTCCGAATGTGACCAACATTTTTCCTGAACAGCACAGTAGTTGGTTACTTTCACGAGTATATTTCGGCAAAGGATGGCGTAAGACTTTATAGTTGTACGTCAACATAAGCTACACCAGTTTTTGCCAAGATGTAGTAAGCAACAAGTAGTCACTCGACGAACTGAATTGAATAAGTGTAAATCCAATGATGTGTGACAATTACTGAAATAAAAACTGGATGATATGACAGCGCGCATATCGTGCGTCAATTTCAATAATTTAACTGACACAGCAGAACATCCGGAAAATGCAATTAATCGGGTATCTAACCCCTTCTGGATTTGATTAAGTGAACATAATTGTTGAGGTATGAATAAAGACAGAACGGTAGATTTAATAATGTATATATCAGAGAGAAATATAAGTTCAACTTACAGATATATACACACATGTATTAACCTTCCGTGCATATGTTACACAAAAAAATAAATGCATGCTTATTGGTTCAGTGGAAGTCTTTAACACTTCCCGGATATTTAACCAAAGAGAACAAGTCTTTTACTAAAAGCTTTCAGTTGTAAGAAAATATGTATTTGCCAGACAGCGAATGATTCTACTGGCGATTTTTATATGTAGGATATGAAACCTACTGTCCCAAGGTGACAATCAATGACTGAAACTGAGAGCAGTTTTAGAGTACCAGATGATTACTTGCGAGTTACGAGACACTTATTGCAGCATTTACTGTACAGATCAGTACAAACAGGTAAAGTTTAATGACAGTTTTATACCTTTGAATGTGCTCTTCATTGTTCACTAAATGTGAGCTATACTGCATTCGTATATTGAACATTAAAGCAGCATTGACAAAAGCTGATTGTCCAACTTGAGTGAATGACGAGACATCACCGTTAAAATGATATCCGGCTTGTCTTTTCAATTTTGATCATGGAGGAAACTTTCAATACCCATATATTACTGACTTAGAATCTCGGCAAAAATAGCATTCATTGCTAAATAGCAAGTATGAACTTATCAAATGAAAGTTTTAAGTGCAATACTTTCTAAGCTTATTATGATACACATACTGCGAAATATAAATACAGTTATTATTCACACTCAGACAAGCAAGCAACGAAATGGTGTAAGAGTATGAAACATTTGTGTCATATATACGTATATACTACCTAGCCCAACTCAACTACGAGGCCTAACATAATATGTACACTCTACTTCTGAGAGAAGTCAAAACCGCAAATCAGCAGGACATGCTAAAACCATTCAGCCCTAAAGACAAACCTCTGTACAAGCTCGTCAATGACGTAAGGAAGGTGAGGCAAGGATTTTCTTTACTCATAACGGATGCTGGCCCAATAAGAATGGTTATAGAAGCAGCGAACTTGTTGCAGATGCAATATTCCTCTCTGTTTCAAAGGTTATTGTCCTCGGGTAATCTTCCAAGTTTTGTCATCCAGCCGCCAGGACTCACACACATCTAGCTAACCGCGGAAGCTGTCTTGCAGAAGCGGAAGTTGCTGCGCAACAACAGCTCTCCGAGTATCGGTACCGTTCGTCCATAGGTATTAGTAGCAACAGCAAGACAACTATCAGTATATTTGGCTCAGTATTTTTAGCCCTGCTTAGACCAGAAACAGATTCCTGCTACCTTGAAGCTTAGAAAAATAACTCGCATTCACAAAGGCGCAAAAAATATTAAGCCCTCAAACTACTGCTTCTACCTGTTCAGTGTCACAGAAGCTATGATTGTCCATCCAATGGTGTGTTATCCTGAAAATTGCAACATTATTACTCCCTCGCATCACAGCTTCTTTGACAACAATCATGCGAAACGAATTTAATTTCGCACGGAATAGATAAGTCGAGTAAACTGACGATAAGAAGTTGATGCTATGATCTACCTGCAATTTGCTATGTCGTTCGACCGTCTAGATCATCACATACTCCTTTACAAGTCCAATAGTGCAAGATCAGAAACTCTCATTAAAACTGCATCGCCAACATGCTCCTTCAACGGCGAATAATGTTCAGAGTTCGGCGCCCTTTATCTGACCCCATTCACTTAGAGTGTGGTATGCTTAAGGATCAGTTCTAGATCCACGTATGTTTCCGGCGAAATTGGTTCTGCACGACACACAGTGTTTGCTGCTCCTTACTGCAACTCAACAGTAATTCAAGTCTCAGTAGTTACTCACTGAAACTAGCAGAACAATATAGCTGTTTGAAGTGCCACAGGAATTCCTTTACCATTCATGTATGTCACCGCGGAATACTCACTGTGAATCGGTCGTCGCTGCATTGACAATAACAATAATTGAATGGAGTTTGGATGACGCAATCCTTCACTTACATTTGGGTACCTAGCACTATGTCATTTCCTACTCCTGGAATCTAACTTAAATGTATTGGCTGTTAAATTTGGGTGCTGCGAATCTATGCGGATTACAGGAGTAGATCGGAAAATACGAGAAATCCTTCTTCACATATCTGAAATACTAACTATATTAATAGTATTTCTCGGTAACCACATTTAATCACCCAACGCTAATTCGACATCAAGGTTGCTGCTATCTCCTAAGCACAAAAGTTGTGGTTCTCTAGTGATGCAAACAACATAGCAATCCAAACGGATGGTAGATAAGATGAATGAAATTTAGCACAAAATGTTTAAAGTCTGTCATCCGAAAAACATATAAAAACGATATACACCCGACCACACAAAATAAAATAACGCTGACAATCAGTTCACCTGTCCTACTACCTCACCATGCATCTGAGAACAGGGGCAGGGTCAAATCACGCCGACATAGACCCTCACCGGAAATCAGCATTCACAAACACGCTTCTATTCCCCGATTCCCTCACGTACTTGTATACCTTTGTACCATATGTTCTCAGCAAGCTAACCCAGCTTAATATTCGGTAGGTCTCTACGCCTTGGGACATAGCTAGGTTCACCGAAACATTCTGATCACGGAGATTACTGATGCTCAGATTGCTCTACCCGGCATGAATTTCCTACGAAACGATGGACTTACTAGAGGAGATGGAGTGCCCCTATATTACCGATCCGACCTGCATGTTGATAACATCGTCGATTGAGGAAAGCAAGTTTTCTATTCACGTTGGTGTCGTATTAACCTAAGACCTAGTGATGTATTTATTAGTAATAGTTTACCGACCTCCAATGTCCCCCTTGGAAATGGATCTCGGCCTAACCTCTATGATGAAACCGGTCCCGGAACGACCACACAGTCACATCCATCTGGTGGTAATATTAACCCTTCACGCAAATGAAGTCCCAGCATAGCTCAGCAAACAGCTCAAGACTGACTGCGGATAGATGCTAATCGACATACCTTCGTACAGTCATGTCACGCGATTCAGAAGAGGTGACGTACCATCTGCTTTGGAAGCTTGGCTCAGCAAGCAGAAACTAATGGTAGGTAACGTGACAATAGGTGAACCACTTGGCCATAATGTTCATGCGACGCAGCAATAAACCTTGTTTTTATCCTTTTATCCTTGTATCAACGAGAACAGCAACGAAGCCTACATTGTCAAACTGCCCAACCTCATTCAAGTAACCAATTGATCCTTCCTAACCGAGCAGCCACCTGATGTCACCTGGAGGGAGTTCTTCAACAAATTAACTAAGCTAATAGAAAGTACATTAGAAGCCAAAATCTTTCACCAGATAAAGCGAAGTCCTTCCACAGGAGTCGCACTAGAAAATGCATGGCCTTAAGGGATTCAAGCCGGCATGCTTACATAGCATGTCCAAGTAACTATAACTGGGATGTTTCCACAACTCAGCGAAACAACTGCATCAAGTTGATTCACGAAGACAAACTACGATGCAAACAGATTTTAGCCGAGAAATTCAGTACAAATCATCAATTGCTGTACAGACACGCCAACAAGCTCTGCAGCGTGCAGCGCGCGGTCCCTGTTTTCCTTGCAGCATTTGGCTGGTGCAAACTATACTTGAGGCCGCCAAAGCACTTCGTCAACTTTGCATCCACATATTTCAGAGTGAATCCGTATTTTACCTACTTTTGGCACGGCTCCCACCGCCACCAGGTTTGATCTTCTTGTCGTTCATTGAAGCTGATTTGATAAAAGGACTATTGTCCCTACACCTGCACCCATCTACTGGCTTGGAGTGCTGTCAACAATTCCAGCTCGATCCGATGTGGCTACGAAGATTGAGACATAACCTGACGCACCTAGACAACAGGATTCATCAAAACGCCCACTGCTAAATGCCGTCCCTAGAAATACAACATAGTTCGACAAGAGAGAAACGCAATAAAAAGTTTACCCTGAGTGAACCCGCGTGCAGGGTAAATCTGCGGTCTTACATTTAGCTTATCAAATATAATGTCTTGTTGAATAAGCTCCTAGTCACAATGAAATCAGGCGAAAGCTTGACAACGTTTCACGTTAAGCTCAGCAATTCTCTAGTTTTGAACACCATTATGACCATGTTCTCTTGGAAGATAACACTTACTGCTTGTACCAAGAAGGGTCAGACAACATACAATGAGAATTATAAAATTATTCATATTGTGTAACACCCCTAGTGCTGTTATCATTTACTAAACCTACTAGTGCCCATCATGTTTAAACACGACTGCGAATTAATACAAAGCCTTGAAACAACAAAATCAATGAAAATCACTTAAACGTTTACCATTCGGGCACGAGAATGAGATTTTATGAAATATATGATCTGTGCCAAAATGGCCAAAGTATATATTTCGATGAAAAATATAACCGTTAATATTTCAATGAGGACAGCCGAGTTGAAAAATGAAAAACTCTAACTCGGTCATTTCAATGATCACTTGAGAAAATGCATAATCATAAAACGCAGAAACATAAAAGAGTCACTCTTATTTACAACAGTGGGTACTTTGAACACCCGTCGAAGTACGGCTAAACCACACTGCTAACAGACTTATCCACGGTAGCAGAAGTCGATATCAAAGAGGCGTTACTGGATTGCTTGTGAACAACAAGATCTGAATGTCATATAACCAAGATTTCACCAAAATCAATCTAGCAAAACAAGGATACATTGATCCCAAACAAAGTACCGTTTTATATATTGAACATAGCATTAAAGTAAAATGTTTCAGATTTTAATCATCAGCCTCCATCCCTAATGCAAAATATTTATTCAAATACCCATCTAAATGTAACCAAGATCGTACTGAGTGGTCAGCCGTTGATCTCGCATGAGAGACTTTAAGTACATGTGTGGCCTTGTGAAATGTGTGAGCGGTGTAAAATTTTGCGGTCATTACACTAAATGGACTAAGCGAAACAACCTGATAGGCAAAAATTCCACGCGCTTGGCATACAGAGGTATAAGTTTACTTCCGAAACGTAAAGTTGATTCCACGCGTCTGACTTCTAAGTGGAAACCTCAATGCGGTTCCGATAGTCCGCCTCTGGTCCAAGGAGTTTTCACTTCTGCTTTCCCAGTTTAGTTGCACGAAAACCGCATGCAGCGAGCAAGGCGAAAAGCAAATCTTCCTCATACTTCACCTAACAAGTTTGTCTTTAATTATGTTTATATGGTTTTTAACATTTAGATCACATTACGCGCGATGGGGAGCAGAGGATAATGCGCCTGTTATCCGTCCGATGTACAGACACTTATCCTGAAACATATGAAGTGGGCAATGACAGGAAGGGCATTATATCTCTTTTACAGATAAATGGGAAGACACGCAAAAACTGGATTAGTACATTATAATTGAATGACCATGTCGCGTCGAAAGGGCTTGTCAGATAGTCACTTGGATTGCTTGCTGAAATGGGTGAAATCGGATCATACGGTCACCTTGAGACCTCTTTGACTACGATTGAAGGTAGAGTTCGAGGTAGACGTAAGCGTCAGCCCAATCGCCAGCTACCTAGACAGTCGCCTCATGACAAGGTAGAAATTGCAGGCAATACCGGGATGCACAAATGCAATGGATAGCAAAGTGTAAAGGAGGGCACTCGTGTTGAGGTTGATAAATGTTGAAGGCAGAAGGACGGCAAGCGGTATGGGTAGAAAAAACAAACATAAATGTGTTCTGCGCTCGCACAAGAGGATAGTAACATGCAGCAGCCGTGCGCACTGTACGGTGCCCAACAATCGGGGACAAACGCCGCACATGATTAGCGCGATGAATGAGGTTGGATTGCTCGGATATTCTGTTTTAAGAGGCAGTTATCATAAAGAACGATGTGCGCGGTGGTTGCGGCTGCTGCTTGATACCAATGACACATTTCACTGGAAGCTGTCACTTTATTTGTGATAACGCACCGTCAACCCTATCTGGAGCGTATCTCCCAAGAAGAGCCTTACAGCTTAGGAAGCCTTCGACGACTAGCACCGTACTCTCCGCAACTGAAGCTGCTCGAAGGCATTTGGATTATCATTAAGGTCTAGGTTAAACAAACCATGTGGCGGTTAAGATCTGAAAACTACGAGAGGTACCGGATGGCGTACTGAACAAGACCGAATGGAGGATACCGTTCTTGGAGTATGTCCTTCCCGAAGTACTTGGGCGCATGACGCTACACCACTGTAAATAATGGTGCAACGTGTACGAAATTAATATGCATGTGCTTAGCACCTACTCGATCTGTAACCCGTTCAACGCCACTGATGTATTTCATGTTAACGATCACTGATGTTTTCCTTTAAAAGCAGTTTGGGACCACCGCGCGTGGAGTACACCGTGGCTTTGGGTTGAGATTGCTTCTGGCTCTGAGAAGGTTCAAACGGAGATAACAATCAATATGTACTGTAAACTACACTACAGTGGGTTCTCGCAGCAGCGACAGACCACGTGTTATTAACCGGGCGTTATGTGGTACCTTAGCAGCTACCGATGGTGCGAAGAGATGTCGCACGCCGTTCCAACTAAACTTAGGCAAAATTGTGCACGTTCCTGTGCGTATATCTTGGATATTGTTAACCATATGCGTCGGTGATTTTCTGTATGATCAAGGCATACAACCCGGCCGAGTGTCCCTACATCAAAGTGGTCTACGGTCAAACTTCATCTGATGCTTGCCAGCACTCCGCCTAGAATAGTGTGGCAACCAGCCTTAACAGTGCAGGACGAGACAGTGTTTTCTACCAAATGGCACTAAATTTACTAAACGGTAACTATTATTTTTTCGTTTCAGACGCATTTCTTTACATCATGGGCATTTCGTCCTTACCATGTTCGCATCTCTATGTCGCGGGTCTACACGTTGATTCTGTACCAACTGTGTTCGTCGTACTTTGTTTTACTCTGACCTTATTTTTCTGTAGCTGCGAGGCTGTCCTCGATATACTGTTCGTCTTGGTGTGATAATTCTGCTGATGAGGTTGAGGATGATAATACATGCAATGGTTATTAGGTGAACTATTTGTCGTTGGCTGGGACAAAAGCACCGACGGTTTCACAGAAGCCTCATGCCGAAATCATTGCAAATGATGCGCGCTGAACCCCAGATAGGTCATTAGTTTTGTGTCGGACATGACAAGCAGGTCCGCGGCAGTCACGGACTATTGTCTCTTTTTGTCACTATGTCGAATCTACTGTCTCAATGAAATCTCGTACATAGGTGGACCCAGGCCAATCAAAAACTCCTCTGACAACATCACAATAGTGGTATCGTTGCAACCCACCCATAACGGATATCTGATGATAAAGGTGATGAAACGTTTTCAATGTGAGACATGCAAGTTAGGAAATTTGGAATGAATCAGTGGGTACTTATGTACAATTAATCAGGGCCACCTTATTTTACTTGCATATTGTTTAAAGCGAAATAGACTCTAAATATCCATGTGTGACGAGAATATGAATCAATGGCAAAAATCACTTCTGGATAAAGAATACTTTTCGGTAAACTAGCATCAGACCCAAAAGTTAACAAAGCCTTGTTTATGGGGAAAGGATACACTCGGCTGGGATTAACTTCTGGGCTGCTTGCAAAATCAAAATGTATAAGTTGAGACGGGGATATATATAGTAAAACAAGTGAACTATATAAGTATACATACACAATAATCAGCAGTACGGAGCAATTCTGTAAGGTACCGATCATATATTTAAGTACCAGTTTCAGTTGACCAAGGTAGTATTATCGGCCGTATGAATGGATATTTTACAATTACCTCCGGCTTCAGATGGTGGATATAGACAACATCAATTATATTCAATCAATCCTTTGAGTCTGCGGTGGAAAGTGTCGGCTCCTGTGTAGTGATATGATAACAACTTGTCATATCTTAAGAATACTTACCGAAACTGTACCATAATACCTCACCGAGAGGACGTCAGCCACGTTTAGCCCCAATATGCAGCTGGTTTGCATTTCGACTCGACTTCTCCTAACTTTGGTATCTGTCAACCGTGAAATGCTTCGCCAAACTTACAATTTTCAAAAAACTAAGCAAAACTACTCCTTTGCTTTGGCATGAGCATCACGCAATCAATCAGTGTGCTTCGCTCAACTTTCTCCTGAGTGAAACGAAATTACCTATATTTTGTTGGCTTTATAATCTTCCAAATTCTCCATCCATTTATCGAAAGATATCTGTCAAATTTTTGTATATTTTGCCCATCATAAACCATTATTTGACCGTCTACTTTAACTACCTTTTGGGGTCAAACAAGTAGCAAACAGGTTTTCGAGTGCCTGGTATTCAGGTGGAAAACACTTGCTTTTCATCTGCTTAGGCTATGGGCCCAGTGTTCGCACCGACCAAAGTTCACTTCAAGCTAAATGTGGGTCTACATTAGGATAATGAGGCGATTATATTAGTTCGCCGGAAAGAAAGCTTTACAATTCATGGGTCCTTCTAGAGTTGAACGCGTGCGTTGCCAGTAAGAACCTGCCGAAACGAACTTAACGTCTATCAATCTGAATAACAGTTAAAAATGCTTACTTTGGTAAAACATAAAATGCATGAGGATTCCCGTAATAACATCATGGTCAGCATGGATAAGTTAGTATAACGTATGGTGACATAATAAAGCGCTTATTGGCGGAAATACTGTATTTTCTGGTTAGTCGGAGATGTAAGTCAGCACACCCGGATTTTAGGATGAAAGTTTATGAGGACATCACCAGATTACATTGCGTGATTTATTGTGGAACATGAGAATGTTTCATTAATAGGGACCGTTCACGACACTGTCAATGTAGGATGAGTATAGCCCGAGTGAGAAAGGCATTTCACGGCAGGTACACTTGTAAGATGACCGAATCCTGACGACGCTTTAACAAGGTGCG
>OX104068.1:35626268-35648238 GCA_944474145.2 Dicrocoelium dendriticum
GTAAAAACGCTCCACCATGCCGTTAGCGGCCGGATGATACGCCGTCGTCTGAACTTGACGATAGCCAAAATCCTTAAACAACGTGGCATATTTCAACGAGAAATGTGACCCCTAAACGGTGGTCACGATGGCGGGACAGCCGCATTGAGTTACTTAGCGCCCCAGGGAAGCTTTCACTACGTTTCTGAAGAGCAGTTAGGTATAGGAATAGCTTCTGGCCACCTAGTGAGTCAATCGACACAGGTCAGTAGATACACAGAGCCTTGCGAAGGCGGCAGAGGACCTACGAGATCGACGTGCACGTAATGCAAACGTGCGTCTGGCGTCGGAAAGGTGCTTAATGGGCTCCTCGTGTGCTTGTGCACCTGCTTGCATTGACACGGAAGGCAAGCAGCCGCCCATGTTCAGAGGCCCTGATTAACATTGCGGCAAACGAATCATGTGGTTACGAGGTTAACCGATGCGCGAACGCCTGGAGGAGACAAGACGTGCAACGTGTCGAACACGGTTTGCTGAAACGCGTGGGACGACTGGGCGCGGCGTGCCGAGCGATAAAGAGCAGAGTAAGGTGCCGTCTGATGACGTCAGCGGAACGGGTCGTACGTCCAATGAGGGTGACCTGCGTAGTAGCTCATACTCAGAATCGTTGAGTTCCGCTGTGGCCATGGCTGCCAAGTCGATAGCAGTGCCAGCATCAAAGGAGATAGCTTGGATGCGGGAAAGTGCATCCGCAACGGCCTTGTGCACACCTGAGGCATGCCGTATATCGGTCGTAAATTGAGCGATACAGTCAAGATGGCCCGTCTCTCTGGGAGAGTATCGGTTGGTAGTCGAGCCGAGCACGTAAGCCAGGGGTTTATGTTTAGTGAAGACGACAAAGGAGCGGCCCTCTAAGACGTGTCGAAAGTGTCCTATCGCTAGATATACGGCTAGTAGTCCTCTACCGAATGTGCTGTAGCGAGATTCGGTGGGTTGTAAGCGTTTGGAGAAATTCGCTAAGGGCTGCCAAGGGTCAGTTAATCGTTGCTGCAAAACAGCGTGACTGCCACATCCGAGGCGTCAGTACTGACGGAGAGTGGAGCGGCCAGATCGTGATGGGCTGTAGAAGCTATGTTGGCGATGGCCTCTTTCAGCGACTTAAAAGCAGTGCGCGCTGAGGCAGGAACTTCGAATTGCTTGAGTTTTCCGTGGTGAAAGTCCGTGAGGGGTTGCATCAGCGAGGCGCCGTTTGATATAAACCGTCGGTAAAACTTGACAGGCCCATCAAAACGCCTGAGCTGCTTGAAAGAATGAGGCTCGGGGTAGTCGATGAGGGCTTGAATGTTATCCTGCAGTGGCACGACGCCTGCAGAGGAAATAGGATGGCCGAGGAAGTTTACTGAGTCGACAACGAACGAACACTCTTCTACGTTGATCTTTACCCCGTGTTGAGATAAACGATCAAAACGTGTTGGTACGTGACGCAGGTGCTCTTCACGTGAAGTGCTCAGCACAGGAGGCGATCCCTGCCAACCTTGGAGGAACGCCCTGCATTTCGATGGTGCAAAGCACAGTCCAAGCGGCTGACAGCCAGTGCTAATCTGTCCAACGCGGCTCGGCACATCTGGGAGACGACGGCAATGTCGTTTGCATGCTCCAAGTCCAAACGTCGTTCTCCTGGGCGTAGCTCCACACCTTCCAAGTCATGTCGTGTAAATACAATCACCACGGCTTCGTCAATAGCGAAGTTGAAGAGGAAAGGTGACAACGGACATCCTTGTCTCACACCGCTGGAGATATTAAAAAGGTGGTTACAGCTTGTAGTAAGCCCTCACTTTGCCCGTGCTACGCGCATATAATGCTCGGATAATATTTACATATTTCTCGGGCACACCTTTCCTGAGTAGACAATTCCAAACGGCACATCGATCAACCGAATCGAAGTCACCTGTGGTGTCGAGGAATACGACTGCGGTGGGCCGCCAATATGTGTGGCGGTGCTCCAAAAACTGACGCAAGGTGAAGATGTGGTCGATGCAGCCACGACCACGACGAAACCCGGCTTGCTCCTCACGAATCTGGCTTTCACGAGCGCCAGTCATTCTGTGAAGAATTTTAGAGGCGAGTAATTTGGAGGTGATGGGATCAGACTGATTCCTCCATGACTGCAGCATTCCGAACGCGAGCCTCCTATGAAGATGTGAACAATAACGAAGCGACTCCAGTCGGTTAAGACCGTTCCCTGCTCCCAGTTTCACTAGTTAATTATGTAAAGCATCAACAACTATTGAGCCTCCGGAGTTGAAGAGGGCTGGAGAAAGATCATCTGGTCCCGCTGCTTTGTCCAACTTCAACAGTCCGATCTCAGGTCGGACTTGTGAGCGAGAGGCTGGATCCAAATGGACAGTCCACGGAGCAGGGCGATCACATGCCGGCTAAGAATCGAACAATTCTAGCCGATTAAATTGCTTTTCAAAACGCTCAGCCTAACGCTCCAAACGTTTTGACAAATTGTGAATAGGCTGTCCACTCCCATCACAAATTGTTTCACTAACACCAGGTCCCCTGCTGCCCGTTTCCCGTATCAGACGGAATAACTTACGATGGTTGCCATGGGCAGCGGCCACTTCCATCTCTGACGCACGGTGAGACCCCCAAGATTCGCGGTCTCTCTTCAGGCTAGCGCGGAGTTTTGCCCGGAGCTCTCTGCGAGTTTCATTGTGCTCGCTTCCAGCCGGGATATGCCGGCGAGCGTCGATAAATTCCAGAGACCGCGAAGAGACTCAATGTCCATGTTGGCTATTAGACGTACCGCATGAGGATTTAGTCACTGCTCTTAAGGTCTGGCGAACATGTGACCAGTAACCATCAATTGTCTCCAGTGAGCGCTTACTCAACTCGCATGTCAGCGTACTTCGATACGCATTCAGAACAGCTGGCTTTGTCAGTTGGCTGGTGTCAATGCGCTCACAGCGTCGTCGTGGGCGTCTACCAAAGCGCATCCGCATGTCAGCACATACAAGTGCATGGTAGGCGTCCACACATGTGCTTCAAATCGAGCGACAATTCTGGATGCAGTCTCTCCAGCGGTAACTAATAGCAATGTGATCGATCTGCGTCCAAGGCTGGTTCGAGGCTGGTGGGCGCCAAGTCACCCTCCTGCGGGTGCTGTGACGGAAATTAGTGCTGGCAATAATTAAGCGGGCATCTTCACACAAAGGAAACAACCGCTCACCGTTATCATTGCGGGAGCCTACACCGTGCTGACCACCCAGATGCATTTCATCAGTGGACAACTTTGCAACTTGTGCGTTCATATCCCCCGCCAGCACAACAGTGTCCGTGCTTCTTCTGTGGCGAAGGAGCTGAGTCAGTTGGCGGTAGCAGTCGTTCTTTACCGAAGCACCGCTACAGTTTGTGGGCGCGTAGGCAGCGATGATGAACAGACACCTATTAGTCCCGCACGACTTCGAAGCTTTAAACGAGTCAGCCAATCGGACCGCACACATCCGGCCATTGATTGGAATCCAATCAACCAGAGCTGCCTCAGCCCGGGAATTCAGGGCATTGCCAACACCAGCTTGGCCGGTGCTCGAAGCTGCATCGTCACCGGATAAGCGCACTGAGAAAATACTGCTTGCGTCACCTGAAGTGGATCGCAGATTGAGCACAGATCTGGAGTCTTGCAGGCGGGTCTCTGATAAACAGCAGATAGCGATTGAGAGGTTCTCCAATGTTCGAGCAAGTGCTGCTTGTTAACCGAGCTGTAGTAGTGTGCGTACATGGAAGCGTGCCCATCTGAATAAGGTTCGAAAGCTTCAAATGGAAGCCGCTGAACTGGAATGGACCGGTTAGTTGGACATGGGCTTGTCGACAGCAGAGGAGTGACGCTCCGCCTTCACATGTGAGTTGAAATTAGAAGATAAATGCCCAGCGAAGCATGTTGGGGGAGGGCCAAGTATCAGGTTGCTGGAAACTGGAGGCATATAAGTGAAGTTGAAAGGAAAATTTAAGGGTGAAAAAGCGTAAGATGGAAACTAAGAAGACGGGAAGGCTTGAGCAGTAGCATCCAAACCCCTATCCACCCTGCTCGATGCAGCAGCTGGGGCACCGTTGATTATCCTCTGCCGCGGCCAGAGCATCAAAAATTGTTTGAGGAATGATTCAAAGTATTGCGCTGGTAGGATAACATCACATTGCCCAGGTCTAGACAGGAGAAAGATCATGGTTCTTAACCAAAGCCTTTGGTTTAGAAACCTGACCGCAAGGCTGCGGGTTTGTCGTTGGGCTACAATGAGTCTATTTTAAGGAATAAAAAGCCAACTTATACCAGCCTCTACCTGGAGGACCGGGAGGCTAAGCTTTACTGGCCTCTTACCATTGACCAATCTGGTATGAGCGACGCTGAAGGTGCAGAATCACTACCCAGCATCGCTCAGTGGATCGCTGAGGCACACACAAACCATGGCACCACGGTAACGCCCAGCCTCATTGCACTGACTCAGTGCACACACATCGCTACAGATCGGTCCAAGGGCAGCACTTGCCTGAACTTTAAAGACTCTGAATTTGTGGTAAGTGCCCAGACAGAGGAATGTTTTAAAGAACGATTGGACAAGTACATGCTGAGCATGCCTGGATTCCGCTGCTTTTGCTGCAGCTGTAACATTCCCTCGGGGAACACACTTAAGCAACGACGTGTCATCCAGTCAACGTACGGAAGGTAATGGAGCGGACACAGGTTTCCCTTACGCTCAGTATAACCATATAAACTATATCAATATCTGCTGATTATCGGAGACATGCCTGCAATACTCGAGCTCTGTGCTCAATTTGCGATTCCCTTCAGGGGACACCGGTAGCACTTTCTCATGGCGCCGGTCCTGTGACGATGCAGCTTCGAGCAGTGGTGTTGGTATTGCCCAGAGTCCCCTGAGCCCATCCGTTACCGGTAGCTCAGCTGGCGTGCACCTGTTGCATTTAATTCCCTTGTTCTTTTAGGTATTGCTTCACAGTAGCTGAGGTGTTTCTCACTTATAGTTAACGTGTACAATGATGATAATGATGCTGTGACTGCACCTTCGATCGTCGCACAGGTGGCGTTGCTCCGTACGTCAACTAAGCCTTTACTGTCTTGAGGACGTATACTTTGCGCACTCACAGATCCTTTCAATATTTCAATCCGCGCAACTGAAAGTTGTTGGTCGATAGAAGCCCGATAGGGTTGGGGGTGGTCTAGTTGATGTCATCCGTTAATATTCGACGAATAGGTGTTTAGTGATGATGAAATTTATTCGCCCCCACCTGAACTGCCAGAATTTCTCCTGCGATGCTGTTTCAATTTGTTTTGCTAATGAGTTCTCTATCTAGTCTTGCATGCTCTCCTGCATCCGTTCGTTGAGTTGCCCACTAGATTTATGATGGAATAAAACCCGTCCCTTTTGGACCTTTGCTAATAACTTCCCTGACTTCGTCGTGGAGGCGCTATACAACTTAGAAGGCGAAGTACCGGGGGCTGTTGTTCGCTTACCTGTGCATGAAACAGGGAGCTCGTTAGGCTGAGGCTTGTATCGTCCTTGGAAACTTACCTGACCTCTCGGTGCTAAAGACCGAGCTCGCCAGTAGCTTAAGTGCGCGTATGGCGAGTAAGCGTCTTCACCGGGTCCACATATATGGCTCCCCAAGCAGGGAGCTTAGTCTCTACCCGAGGCCAAATTAGAAGTAACGGCATTCGTGCTTACACTTTGTGGGGTGTAGGCACTGATGACAAACTGACGCCATAATGACGCAAATTTTTGGAATCGGTACAAACGTTTGCCTTGAAGTTCATGGCGTGTTACCTTTTCATTACCAGGTCGCATGGATTAGGTCATAGTTCAGTGATTATGCGGCGATGGGAGTGTCAAACATTTGCATTCCATGACCTGAAACATGTAAGTAAGTTGGAGCCGCGTAAACACGGTACCAGTGACATTAATAAAACCCATTACACGCATGCTTATATGGGCACAGTAAACAACGTTCATGAAGGCGGGTGAAGTTCGAAGTGTTTTATTAGCAGCAGTACTGATGACATCGCTGTGCCACCAACATGAGCTCAATAAACGCCGGTCACGAACGTCGGTGGGGCCAAAAATATCCACTATGCTAGTCGCCATAATGGAACAGATACTATGGGACAACTATAGGATAACTACGAATACGTCTAGAAGGCATGTGCAGCCAATATTTGTAGTTTACCTCGTGGTACTATTGATGTCAGTGTCTTGGGACGTATATGGACTAAGTAACCACCGTTCATAGACGCTCGTTGAGCTACCGGGAATATTGATGTACCGCTGTTGCATATCCATAGGCTTACGCTAGTGAAGCCGGTTAATTTGCGAGCATGCCGCCCCTATTATGGGACCTATAACACTTCTCCGTACACTGGTCATGCGGGCGAGGCAACCAAGGGAGTCTCCTTGAGTGCCGATAGTAATGCCACATCTGTGGCAGTTATATAGGCTTACTAAGCACATATCACGTTAGCCTGAATATCCAACTATATAGCGTCATGTCCCCTGCTACTTGCAACATGCCGCGTCCCTTTACTTCATTCCTCAGCGCTCCCGTAAATGACCACATGGGAAAATGTAAGTCTGCAGGGACCTGATGTACGTTTATTTCGAAGTACCTTGTCTACCGCGTTTCTTGCTCACCTTCTTGCCCGCATGCTACACGCTGTTAGTTGGCTGCCGCACTGCAGTGCCACCCATGTTTACAGGTGAGCGGAGCTGCTTCAATCCATTACTTTTCAGAATAACGATGCTCGCCCATGCTTCAGCACTTTACAGCCCACTCCGCATATAGCATAACCGGTACTCAGGTATCACAAATGCCAGCCACGACGTTCGCATGCCCCTGGTTAGTCCGCACTGTTAACTGCCTCCGCTTTCCAATTACTTCGTGAACGACCCGAAGGCCCTTTTCAGGGTCATCCTATGTCCTATAGCCTTGTGGTGCATTCTTACAAGCCATAGTGCCCACTCATATGCTTGCATGCGCCTCACCACTTGGCCGCTAGTTCAGTGGATGGGTCCGTAACCGTAGACCACATTCACTAACGCTCTATTACACTTCCGGTTCTTAAGCATAGCCCTTTTATGCCGTGACCGAAAACCACCAAACATTTTTCAGTATTGTCGCTTTGCGGGTTATGAGCACTTTGAGCACTCCGAACTCAGACGATAGTAGTCGCATATGGTTCGAATGCCTGTTTTCACACCCAAGAAAAACAGTCCCAACAATACATACTTCTCGATTTGCCTGGGACGTTGTTAGTTATGTGCAACCCTTCCAATTACATTCCATTCATCATTGCCAACGCGAAATTAACAAGTGCGTGCCTGGTCTCTTCGGTAAGTTACCCTTTGTGTTGCAAGCGCCTTATTTTCGCATAATAAGAATTCACCATACTGCGTCCATGCGTGTTCTATTATGCCAAGCAGTGCTATATGGATCATAAGCTCTATTAAACAATGAGCGTACGTTATCCTACAAGTCATTACGCATCAAATTATTCCGTGTTCTTCGATTGTGGCACCGTGAGCAGATTTCCGCTCAAATAATATAGAGGTTCACTTACGTAATTAACTGCCGAAAAAGGTTCAGTGCTTGTTGTCCACCCGAAGTCAATACACAGGGCCCCACTGGCAAGTGCATGTGGCAACAATTATGCCCATGGCCTATTATTATGCCGTATGATGATTACCAGTGCTGACATTGAACGAAAGGAAAATGCCTCCCTACATAGGGAATGCCCGCAATTACCGATCGACGAATGTGTTACCACATTTCCCAATTTATGTAACACTTGCAAACTTCATTTATATACATACTATTAATAAAAATATGTCTAACTATATGGACGTGTTTCAGCACGATTGATATATATATATATATTTCCGGCGGCGGTTTTCCAATTTTGTCCTATTGCTTTTCTTTCTCACATTACTGTCTACCAATACTCTCTTCTATAAACTTGTACACATCGCATAAGCCAATAGTAGTTAATTTGGATAGCATTTTCATGTTTGTGGCCTTTCCCTAAATATACTTTCTGACCCCGGGAACTTATTGCGGATTACTTCGTAATCATTTTTATACGCTCATTTAATGAAGGGATGTCGCCTTATCTGTATGCATTTTCCCATTTATATAATTACACCTTATCGTTTAAAGTGATTGGCTTTTGATTGATAGCTCCGGTGTGGCTGCGCTTTATGTGCATGTTGACAAGGTGCCTACAGGTCTCTTACACAACACCTCGTCCACTTTGGCTCCAGGAGACAGTTGGACGTTGCTGGAGTGGACTGGGTGCACGGTCCTTGTGGCCGTGTTAAGATCAAAGAGTGGTTTCATGCACTCAATGTGGAGCGGACTACGGTCCAGCCACCGCATTATGTGTGCTTGATGCCCAAACACAGCGTGCTCGTGTTTGACTTTGAAAGAGTGCGGGCCGGCTGCGTTGACGAAACGTGGCTCCCATCCACATGCCTGCCTGTCTTATTCCTTCGTGGTTACACTGCATATTGGGTGTGTGGTTGGAGCTCTGGGTGATGCAGCGCAAGTCAACCATTGTTCCTCTGTAGACGCAGGCATCCTGTGGCTGGCCACAGTGACAGGCAACTCCGAAACCGGATGCCGCCAGCCATATGCATATATATATTGGACTTTTGTCTAAGAACATATATTTATATATATATAATTTTCTTCTAATGTTATCATTTCCCATCATATAAAATATGGTACAAATAAATGAATATATGAATATATATGCCTTTCGGATGAGTTATATATCCATACTATCTGGAATGTCTGGTATTTATTTTTAACTGCAGTTTCACCTCGTTAAATATACCCTTATATTTATGCATTATTTATCATGCCAGTGCTACTCATTTAGGTTTGCACCACCGCTGCGCTACTGGTTGGCCGGCACATTAATAATTCGAAATGAATTCGCCGTCAACAAGTTGCAGGTACTTCAACACAATGCACAACTGTTCACTTTGTGTGAGTTCACATTACCCTTGTCACTTTTGCAGTAGTTAATTTATGCCGATCATTATGTAGTTCTGTGTATTCTCATATGGATTTTACAAGTTCCCATATTTCGTTGCATATTTCAAAATAATAAGGCTTCACGATTTCCTTCACCGGTTAACCTTGAAGAACACTAACATTTTCTTTTTTATTTTTCTGCATGATTTCATTTATTTCACGTTGCGGATTCCCTGATTTCCCGCTGCAGCAACTGATATTTTATATGAATTCATCACCAACCAACAATCACAGCACACTACGCGAGGTAAGCCTTAATCATATATTTTCTACAATGTTTTACCACATTTTCCTTCATAAGATACTTGTGATAGGCTCACGTATATTAGATGACTAACATATTTCACCGTCTAACAAGCCCTTCAAACATCAGTACTTCGCTACAATTACTCAGTTTGGAATATTGGGTGACATGTTACCATGGTTAGAGCAAACTACTTTACTGCAAAAGTTACATTATTGTAATACCTTATAAACATAAATCCCGCATACCTTATTGTAATTGAAACATTGATAAGTAATTCCTAAGTCTCACGATGGCCCTCTTGTTGCCTGCTGTTCCATTTCACCTAGGCCCGTAACAAAATTTCCGCCGTTGGTTAGAGCCCTGCTCCCCAACCGGAAGGGAACCACGGAGGACAGGCTCGAAACCAAGCGTATGTACATGTAGTTAATTGAAACAAAGCTGTACCATAACTACGGCGAAATAGGTAAGCGTGAAAATGAAAAATAAGCAACTTACTTACTCCCATGAGCGTGCACTAGGAAAACGCCCGACAAGGTGCCTACGAACAGTACTTAGCAAGCTTATTTGGAATGGAAACAACACGGCCAGAATGTGTGTGTGGGGCTGCGTGTAGTCGGAGGGCACAGAGAACTTGGTGTACTGGCGCCAGTGTGTTTTTTGTTAGGGGTAATGAGTCCGGGGCGGAAATATTCTGAGGGGAGGAAACGAGGTCTGTACTATCGACTGTAGGTTTAATGTAAGCTGGTTTGATTTGGTCGATGCTCACGAATTCTTTTCATCCATTCTTATTCAACACGAAATACTTGGGTTTCCGTGGTAAGACCTGGTACAGACCATCATGGGGCGGAGTTAAAGGTCTTCGGACGGCGTCGACGCAGATAAAATCAAACGGATAATTGTGAAAATCGGGGTATATTTGCTGTTTACGTATGTTAGGCCGCGTAGACATTGGTCGAATGAATCGAAAATGCTGTTTGAGGCTTCCAGCGTACGAGAAGGGGTCTAGTTCGCCGGTGGTGCGAGAGTCCAGTATCATCTCACCAAGCAGTCTGAGGGTCGTGCCGAACACGAGTGCTGCAGGGCAGCACCCAATGTCTCCTTTGATGGTATTGCATATGCCAAGGAGGATGGCAGGCAGACGCTTAGACCAGCTTTAGGCGGATGAACGAGCCGTCATGGCAGCTTTTAATTGTCGATGGAAGTGCTCGACGAGGCCATTGGCAGCGGGATGGTACGCGGTTGTTCTTATGTGGATACAGCCTAATAAACGACTGAGATCACGGAGCCGTGTGGAACTGAACTGAGTCACTCTGTCGGTAGTGATGATGCAATGAACACCAAACAGAGAGATCCCAGCTTCGGAAAAGCACGGGAAGCAGATTCGGTAGATGTATCACGTAAAGGACCAGCTTGTGGTCAACGGATAAAACGGTCAACACATGTTAGAAGATGAGTGAAACCGCTGGAAAGAGGTAAAGTGCCAACAATATCTGCGTGAACGTGTCTAAATCGTGCGTCAGGAGTGAAAAGGTGCATGGGGTAGTGACTGCGTGACGATAAACTTTACTGTTTTGGCAAATAAGACAATGTTTAGCCCAGTGTCTAATGTCTGAACGCATATTGTTCCAGAGGAAGCGGTTGGCATTGAGCTTTACGGTGGAGCGAATGCTTGGGTGTGAAAGACCGTGAAACTGTTCAAACATGGCCGGACGAAATGATCGTGAGACAAAGGGGCTAGGCTTACCGGTTAAAAGGCCACAATAAACTTATGTCAGAGTAAAGTACGGGCAATTGTGTGACTTTCAATGAGGGGTTTGATCGAAGTTGGCCAAGCTCAGGGTCATTGTTTTGAGCGGCCGCTATTCTCTCCAGGTCGATGGGTGTTGACGACAATTGCTTCATATGAGCGCGGAATAATGCATCCGCAACAGCGTTGTTTGGACCGTCGATATAAGGAACATCAACACGACACTGCGAAAGGTAGTCCAGATGTCGCATTTCTCGGGGTGGGTAACGGTCCAAGACAGAACGGAAAGCGTACACCAGTGGCTTGTGATCTGTTGAGAGTAAGAAACGACGTCCTTCTAAAATATGACGGAAAAGTTTCACAGAAAAGGACATGGCGAGAAGTTCACGACCAAAGGAGCTGTACCTGTCCTGAGCAGATTGTAGCTTCCGTGAGAAAAAGGACAGTGGTTGACATTCGTTATCAGCTAACTGTTGCAAAACTGCACCGACAGCGGAACTTGAAACATCTGTCTTAAGGACAGGTGTAGCGTTCTTAGTGGTGTTCAAGGGATGGAGAGAAGTGACCACACTAAGCTTCTTCTCGACGGCAGTGAAAGCGGCTTCAACTTTGGGTTATCGTTAGCGTCTTTGAGTTTCCTTTCAGTAAGTCGGTAAGCGGGTGAAGTAAACCAACACAGTTGTGAATGAATCTGTCGTAGTAGTTGATAATACTGAGAAATCGGCTTAGGCTTCAAACAGATTGAGGCACCGGATAGTCGAGGAGCGCTTGAGATTTATCCGGGAGAGGTTTAATACCTTCACCATCGATCTTGTGACCGAGAAAGTAGAAAGTGGGCTGACCATATTTGCATTTGTCCGGGTTGATGGTTATCCCGTGGTTTTCAAAGCGTTCGAAAACCATCCGGAGGTGCGCTAAATGCTCGTCGGGCATGGCGCTTATGATCAACACATCGTCAATGTAAACGTAGACGAAATCATGGCCAAGGAGGACCTGCTCCATAAAGCGTTGGAAAGACTGTGCTGCGTTCCGGAGGCCGAATAGCGTACGAAGAAATTCGTACAAGCCAAATGGAGTGATCACAGTGGTTTTGTGATAGCTTCCCCCGCCATTGGGATTTGCGGGTCAGCTCTGCCTAGGTCGAGTTTGGTAAGGATTGACGTTCCGGCTAGTCTAAGAGAGAAATCGTGGATATGGGGATAGGATACCTACCCGGAACACTGACGTTATTGTGAGCATGATAGTCACCGCATGGTTGCCGATCGCCTGACTTTTTAGACAGCAGATGGATTGATGATGCCCAGCAGCTGCTTGAAGGACGAACAATGCCGAGATCATGCATGTGCTGGAATTTCTTTATAGCAGCCTGAAGTTTGTCAGGGCGTAAGAGTTGAGGTTTAACAGTTACTGGTGGACCGTTTGTAACGGTGTAATGGCGCAAATCGTGGTTAGGATCGGAAGTATCATTACTTGCTCGAACTGGGCACGGAAATTGTCGGAGCAATGAACAGTACTGTGAGTCGTCAGGTATGAGTATGCGAAGCCCGAGAGAGTTGACGGAAGCAAGTTTGCAGGGTATGCTTAAAGACGTAGTAGCGTCTCGTACTTTCCCACAACGGAAGTCGACCACAAGACAAAACTTGCTGAGGAAGTCGATCCTGATGATGGGCTTTAGCTCCTCGGCGATGGTAAAAATGAAAGGAAAGTTACGCCGTAGTCTTAAACCTAAAGCAGGTAATTTCTGGCCGTAAGTCGTGATTTTTTTCTGCTTAGCTGCCTTGCATAGTACATCCGCCAAAACAAGAAGGTTTATCCAGTGGGACTGGCCGACCCATCCTCAAAACGCTTGGTCATTCCGCCAGGAAATGAAAAACCCACACACTTGTCCAAATGGAGCGCATTCGGCCATTCCGGAGGCGCTACCTTCATGGGGTCTAAACAAATGGGTTTAGCTTGCCTCGTACTAAGAGAACAATTTACTCACCTGGAAGAATATATGTACATGGATCCCCCGTTCCACAATCGAAGACAAACAACTCTGGCGTGATTACCTTCACTGCCTTAAACATTCCTATTCGCCAGTCACCTGGAGCTATTCTGATGTCATTTCACGGACAGCGTTGCGCACGTATACGTGGCTATTCCGATGGTCTTCCATGGAATTTTCACTTGGCTATGGAAACAGTTACACTTACTTACATTTGCAGGAATCCCAAATCCAATTTGCGGAGAATGGCGTTTTTACCTATTAAGGACATATTCAGCCACAAGAAACAACTTCACTCACCGACCCCATGATAAGTCCAGTGTGGATAGCTAGACATGGTTGCGAGCCGAGCAAGAATATAATAGAAGAGCCGGCCTCTATTAACAATGTGTTTACTCACCTGCATCATTATCAGTCGACTCTTCGAATCTTGCATCATTGACCAGCTTTAACGACTGCTGCCGTTTCAGAACTAAGCCATTCGGCCAACCAACGAAGAATTTTGGCTGTCAACCGACTGCGAATAATAGAATGCAAAATCGGTCTATACGATGCATAACCGATTTGCACTACTGTTCAACGAAAGCTACGGCAGTGTTCCAGGACGTGGTGGGTTTTCGCCTGGCAAGCGTTCTCCCTATAAAAAGCCACAAATGTCCGCTTAACAACACTGCAACGTGGCGGATGTGATTTGCCACAAAATGAAGTCACAGCTAAGCATTTCCCACTGACGCAGTCCTCGGCCTTCTACATCGAACCTTGCAACTAATTTGCTATGAAGAATGCTTTGTTGGAGCACAGATCATCTCCATCTCGTAATGGTTATTGGTTGCAAAAAGCCTCGTTTAGGCTCCTGTGCTCACGGATCACTACCTGGCGAAATTACCCCCAACTTGTGTTTTGACGGATTTTTGCGCGCCACAGCGCCATAATGTCCCTGGGTCCGACTATTACCTGACAGTATGCTCACTCATACGGACAACATCTTTTCTTTTATAACTTTCATTAAAACGAAATGTTTTAACATTCCACAGAAGCTATGCTTGTATGCATATTTGATCACGCCTTTACAGGTGTGTCTCGTTTTACCGGGAATATACTAGTTATTATTTATTTATTTATTTAAGTACTGGACCAGCTGGTTACAAGGGGCGTTTTGCCAGAGAACTGAGGAGAACGCTGACATCTGCACCAGTATCAACCAAGAATTGAAGTCTGGTTGTGGAGTCAAATGCGTACAACAGGCGACTACTAGCCTGGCCAGCGACAGCCACCGCCACTTTGGCTGGCCATGTGGTTTCCCGACGTAGGAGTTGAAAAGGGTTTGGGGTGTTTATACCCTGGACGGCAGTTATGTGCTGCTTCTACGAAGTGTTGGTGCTAATAGCAACAGCGGGTCGACTATCGTGTACGAGAGTTGCTGGAACGTCTGGATCGACAAATGGATCGTCGCGAAGGAACACGGTTGCGTCTGAGTCGGAACAAGGTGAGCTCTACGGTGGAAAGACTCTCGTTGATTGTATCAAGATGCATGGTTCCGGAGAGGATACCTGAGCTAGTCTCAGTGACGTGGGATACCGACGTTTTAATGAAGCATTCGTGAACTTCATCGGCAGCTTCTGCCAGTTGGTCTAGCGGAAGATCGTCGGCGAGAACAGCTAAAATAGCCGTGGTATTCGCGTGGAGAACATTACTCCACAGTCGGCTAAGAACGGAATCATCCAGTATGGAAGAACAGACCAGGGAGTAGTTGAGAAGGAGTTCTAACTCTAAGCTCAACGCTAAACCGTAACTGCTGAAAGCTTGCCTCGTCTGAGGTTGCAATGCGCTCTAATGAGGCTGTCTCGAGTTTATCCTAGGGGGACTCCAGGGGCATAGGATCAAGAATGTCGATGACCTCAAAGGCGATGTTGAACGGTAACTGAACAGTCACATATGGAAACCTTCTGGACTTGGATATAATATTACGAAAACGGAAAACAACTTCTACTTGGAAGAACCAAACACGTGGGTTAGAAACAACAAATGAAGGTAAAAGGAGTCCTTGGGGAATGTTCCGACGAAATAATAAAGGCGCATGACCAGAAATTGTGAAGAAAAAGAAAAATTATGCACAAAAAAATAAAAATTCGGGGTCAAAACTTATATGGAGAAACCTGTAAAGGAGGATACCTAGTCAGTCAAGTTTACCTCACATATAAAATAGCTTGATGCGCCTTAGCGTCGGACGACCGAAAATCACGAGGTATGTCGAAGTGTACGTGTGCGTAGAGTCCGGTCGTGAATAGAGCAGGCAGCGATGCGCACAAGCACAACAATCCAGTGGAAACCAAAGAAGAAACGCAGAAGAGGAGCTCGAAAACTAGCATATGTATATGTAGTTAATTAAAACAAAGCGGTAAAACAACTGCAGCGGATGGAGGTTTGCAAGTGTTACATAAATTGGGAAATGTGGTAACACATTCGTCGATCGGTAATTGCGGGCATTCCCTATGTAGGGAGGCATTTTCCTTTCGTTGAACGTCAGCACTGGTAATCATCATGCGGCATAATAATAGGCCATGGGCATAATTGTTGCCACATGCACTTGCCAGTGTGGCCCTGTGTATTGACTTCGGGTGGAAACAGGCAGTGAACCTCTTTCGGCAGTTAATTACGTAAGTGAACCTCTATATTATTTGAGCGGAAATCTGCTCACGGTGCCATAATCGAAGAACACGGAATAATTTGATGCGTAACGACTTGTAGGATAATGTATGCTCATTGTTTAATAGAGCTTATGATCCATATAGCATTGCTTGGCATAATAGAACACGCATGGACGCAGTATGGTGAATTCTTATTATGCGAAAATAAGGCGCTTGCAACACAAAGGGTAACTTACCGAAGAGACCAGGCGCGCACTTGTTAATTTCGCGTTGGCAATGATGAATGGAATGTAATTGGAAGGGTTGCACATAACTAACAACATCCCAGGCAAATCGGGAAGTATGTATTGTTGGGACTGTTTTTCTTGGGTGTGAAAACAGGCATTCGAACCATATGCGACTACTATCGTCTGAGTTCGGAGTGCTCAAAGGGCCCATAATCCACAAGGCGAGAATACCGAAAAATGTTTGGTGGCTTCCGGTCACGGAATAAAAAGGCTATGCTTAAGAACCGGAAGTGTAATAGAGCGTTAGTGAATGTGGTCTACGTTTACGGACCCACCCACTGAATTAGCGGCTTAGTGGTGATGCGCATGCAAGCATATGAGTGGGCACTGTGGCTTTTAAGAATGCACCACAAGGCTATAGGACATAAGATGACCCTGAAAAGGGCCTTCGGGTCGTCCACGAAGTAATTGGAAAGCGGAGGCAGATAACAGCTAGGACTAACCACGGGCATGCGAACGTCGTGGTTGGCATTTGTGATACCTGAGTACCGGTTATGCTATATGCAGAGTGGGCTGTAAAGTGCTGAAGCATGGGCGAGCATCGTTAATCTGAAAAGTAATGGATTGAGGCAGCTCCGCTCACCTGTAAACATGGGTGGCACTGCAGTGCGGCAGCCAACTAACAGCGTGTAGCATGCGGGCAAGAAGGTGAGCAAGAAGCGCGGTAGACAAGGTACTTCGAAATAAGCGTACGTCAGGTCCCTGCAGACTTACATTTTCCCATGTGGTCATTTATTGGAGCGCTGAGGAATGAAGTACAGTGACACGGCATGTTACAAGTAGCAGGAGACATGACGCTATATAGTTGGATATTCATGCCAACGTGATATGTGCTTAGTAAGTCTATATAACTGCCACAGATGTGGCATTGCTATCGGCACTCAAGGAGACTCCCTTGGTTGCCTCGCCCGCATGACCAGTGTACGGAGAAGTGTTATAGGTCCCATAATAGGGGCGGCATGCTCTCAAATTAACCGGCATCCGGGTTGGCTTCACTAGCGTAAGCCTATGGATATGCAACAGCGGCACATCAATATTCCCGGTACTTCTACGAGCGTCTATGAACGGTGGTTACTTAGTCCATATAAGTCCCAAGACACTGACATCAATATTACCACGAGGTAAACTATAAATATTGGCTGCACATGCCCTCTAGACGTATTCGTAGTTATCCCATAGTTGTCCCGTAGTATCTGTTCCATTATGGCGACTAGCATAGTGGATATTTTTGGCCCCACCGACGTTCGTGACCGGCGTTTATTGAGCTCATGTTGGTGGCACAACGATGTCATCAGTACTGCTGCTAATAAAACACTTCGAACTTCACCCGCCTTCATGAACGTTGTTTACTGTGCCCATATAAGCATGCGTGTAATGGGTTTTATTAATGTCACTGGTACCGTGTTTACGCGGCTCCAACTTACATGTTTCAGGTCATGGAATGCAAATGTTTGACATTCCCATCGCCGCATAATCACTGAACTATGACCTAATCCATGCGACCTGTTAATGAAAAGGTAACACGCCATGAACTTCAAGGCAAACGTTTGTACCGATTCCAAAAATTCGCGTCATTATGGCGTCAGTTTGTCATCAGTGCCTACACCCCACAAAGTGTAAGCACGAAGGCCGTGACTTCTAATTTGGCCTCTGGTAGAGACTAAGCTCCCTGCTTGGGGAGCCATATATGTGGACCCGGTGAAGACGCTTACTCGCCATACGCGCACTTAAGCTACCGGCGAGCTCGGTCTTTAGCACCGAGAGGTCAGGTAAGTTTCCAAGGACGATACAAGCCTCAGCCTAACGAGCTCCCTGTTTCATGCACAGGTAAGCGAACAACAGCGCCCGGTACTTCGCCTTCTAAGTTGTATAGCGCCTCCACAACGAAGTCGAGAAGTTATTAGCAAAGGTCCAAAAGGGACGGGTTTTATTCCATCATAAACCGAGTGGGCAACTCAACGAACGGATGCAGGGGAGCATGCAAGACTAGATAGAGAACTCATTGGCAAAACAAATTGAAACAGCATCGCAGGAGAAATTCTGGCAGTTCAGGTGGGGGCGAATCAATTTCATCATCACTAAACACCTATTCGTCAAATATTTCCGGATGACATCAACTAGACCACCCCCGACCCTATCGGGCTTCTATCGACCAACAACTTTCAGTTGCGCGGATTGAAATATTGAAAGGATCTGTAAGTGCGCAAAGTATACGCCCTCAAGACAGTAAATGCTTAGTTGACGTACGGAGCAACGCCACCTGTGCGACGATCGAAGGTGCAGTCACAGCATCATTATCATCATTGTACACATTAACTATAAGTGAGAAACACCTCAGCTACTGTGAAGCAATACCTAAAAGAACAAGGGAATTAAATGCAACAGGTGCACGATAGCTGAGCTACCGGTAACGGATGGGCTCAGGGGACTCTGGGCAATACCAACACCCCTGCTCGAAGCTGCATCGTCACAGGACCGGCGCCATGAGAAAGTGCTACCGGTGTCCCCTGAAGTGAATCGCAAATTGAGCACAGAGCTCGAGTATTGCAGGCATGTCTCCGATAGGCAGCAGGTACTGCTATAGTTTATATGGTTATACTGAGCGTAAGGGAAACCTGTGTCCGCTCCATTACCTTCCGTACGTTGACTGCATGACACGTCGTTACTTAAGTGTGTTCCCCGAGGGAAGGTTACGGCTGTAACAAAAGCAGCGGAATCCAGGCATGCCCATCATGTACTTGTCCAATCGTTCTTTAAAACATTCCTCTGTCTGGGCACTTACCACAAATTCAGAGTCTTTAAAGTTCAGGCAAGTGCTGCCCTTGGACCGATCTGTAGCAATGTGCGTGCACTGAGTCAGTGCAATGAGGCTGGGCGTTACCGTGGTGCCATGGTTTGTGTGTGCCTCAGCGATCCACTGAGCGATGCTGGGTAGTGATTCTGCACCTACAGCGTCGCTCATTCCAGATTTGTCAATGGTAAGAGGCCAGTAAAGCTTAGCCTCCCGGTCCTCCAGGTAGAGGCTGGTATAAGTTGGCTTTTTATTCCTTAAAATAGACTCATTGTATCCCAAGGACAAACCCGCAGCCTTGCAGTCAGGTTTCTAAACCAAAGGCTTTGGTTAAGAACCATGATCTTTCTCCTGTCTAAACCTGGGCAATGTGATGTTATCCTACCCACGCAATACTTTGAATCATTCCTCAAACAATTTTTGATGCTCTGGCCGCGGCAGAGGATAATCAACGGTGCCCTAGCTGCTGCATCGAGCAGGGTGGATAGGGGTTTGGATGCTACTGCTCAAGCCTTTCCGTCTTCTTATTCCCCATCTTTCGCTTTTTCACCCTTAAGGTTTCCTTCCAACTTCACTTATATGCCTCCAGTTTTCAGCCCCCTGATACTTGACCCTCCCCCAACATGCTTCGCTAGGCATTTATCTTTTAATTTTAACTCACACGCGAAGGCGGAGCGTCACTCCTCTGCTGTCGACAAGCCCATGTCCAACCAAGCGGTCCATTCCAGTTCAGCGGCTTCCATTTGGATCCCTCGATCCTCCTTCAGATGGGCATGCCTCGATGTACGCACACTACTACAGATCGGTTAACAGGCAGCACTTGCTCGAACATTGGAGAACCTCTCGATCGATATCTGCTTTTGATCAGAGACCCGCTTGCAAGACTCTAGCTCTGTGCTCACTCTGCGATCCACTTCAGGTGACGCAAGCAGTATTTTCTCAGTGCGCCTATCCGGTGACGATGCAGCTTCGAGCACCGGCCAAGCTGGTGTTGACAATGCCCTGAATCCCCGGGGCTGAAACTGCTATGGTTGATTGGATTCCAATCAATGGCCGGATGTGTGCGGTACGATTTGCTGGCTCGTTTAAAGCTCCCAAGTCGTGCGGGACTAATAGGTGTCTGTTCATGATCGCTGCCTACGCGCCCACAAACTGTAGCGATGATTGGGTAAAGAACGACTGCTACCGCCAACTGACTCAGATACTTCTTCACAGAAGAAGCATGGACACTCTTGTGCTGGCGGGGGATATAAACGCACAATTTGAAAGTTGTCCACTGATGAAATGCATCTGGGCGGTCAGCACGGTGTAGGCTCCCGCAATGATAACGGTGAGCGGTTACTTCATTTGTGTGAAGATGCTCGCTTATTTCTTGAGAACACTAATTTCCGACACAGCACCCGCAGGAGGGTGACTTGGCGCCCACCAACATCGAACCAGCCTTGGACGCAGATCGATCACATTGCTATTAGTCACCGCTAGAGAGGCTGCATCCAGAACTGTCGCTCGATTTGGAGCACATGTGTGGACACCGATCATGCACTTGTATGTGCTGACATGCGGATGCGCTTTGGTGGACGCCCACGACGACGCTGTGAGCGCATTGACACTAGCCAACTGACAAAGCCAGCTGTCCTGAATGCGTATCGAAGTACGCTGACATGCGAGTTGAGTAAGCGCTCACTGGAGACAATTGATGGTTACTGGTCACATGTTCGCCAGACCTTAAGAGCAGTGAGCAAATCCTCATGTGGTACGTCTAATAGCCAACATGGACATTGAGTCTCTTCTCGGTCTCTGGAATTTATGGACGCCCGCCGGCATATCACGGCTGGAAGCGAGCACAGTGAAACTCGCAAAGTGAGCTCCGGGCAAAACTCCGCGTTAGCCTGAAGAGAGACCTCGAATCTTGGTGGTCTCATCGTGCGTCAGAGATGGAAGTGGCCGCTGCCCATGGCAACCATCATAAGTTATTCCGTCTGATACGGGAAACGGGCAGCAGGGAACCTGGTGTTAGTGAAACAATTTGTGATCGGAGTGGACAGCCTATTCACAATTTGTCAAAACGTTTGGAGCGTTAGGCTGAGCATTTTGAAAAGCAATTTAATCGGCATGAATTGCTCGATTCTTAGCCGGCATGTGATCGCCCTGCTCCGTGGACTGTCCATTTGGATCCAGCCGCTCGTTCACAAGTCCGGCCTGAGATCGGACTGTTGAAGTTGGACAAAGCCGCGGGACCAGATGATCATTCTCCAACCCTCTTCAACTTCGGAGGCTCAATACTTGTTGATGCTTTACATAATTAACTAGTGAAACTGGGAGCAGGGAACTGCCTTAACCGACTGGAGCCGCTCCGTTATTGTTCACATCTTCAAAGGAGGCTCGCATTCGGAATGCTGCAGTCATAGAGGAATCAGTCTGATCCCATCACCTCCAAATTACTCGCCCCTAAAATTCTTCACAGAATGACTGGCGCTCGTGGACGCCAAATTCGTGAGGAGCAAGCCGGGTTTCGTTGTGGTCGTGGCTGCATCGACCACCTCTTCACCTTGCGTCAGTTGTTGGAGCACCGCCACACATATTGGCGGACCACCGCGGTCGTGTTCCCCGACACCACAAACGGCTTTGATTCGGTTGATGGATGTGCCCTTTGGAATTGTCTACTCAGGAAAGGTGTGCCCGAGAAATATTTAAATATTATCCGAGCATTATATGCGCGTATCACGGGAAAAGTGAGGGCTTACTGCAAGTTGTAACCACCCTTTTAATATCTCCAGCGGTGTGAGACAAGGAGGTCCGTTGTCACCTTTCCTCTTCAACTCCGCTATTGACGAAGCCGTGGTGATTGTATTTACACGACATGACTTGGAAGGTGTGGAGCTACGCCCAGGAGAACGACATTTTGACTTGGAGCATGCAGACGACATTGCCGTCATCTCCCAGATGTGCCGAGCCGCGTTGGACAGATTAGCACTGGCTGTCAGCCGCTCGGGCTGTGCTTTGCACCATCGAAATGCAGGGCGTTCCTCCAAGGTTGGCAGGGATCGCCTCCTGTGCTGTGCACTTCACGAGAAGAGCACCTGCGTCACGTAACAACACGTTTTGATCGTTTATCTCAACACGGGGTAAAGATCAACGTAGAAGAGTGTTCGTTCGTTGTCGACTCAGTAAACTTCCTC
>OX104068.1:35648738-35807239 GCA_944474145.2 Dicrocoelium dendriticum
TCATCAAGAGCAGAGCCTCCGAATTTGAAGAAGGCTAAGGAAGCTCATCTGGTCCCGCGGCTTTTGTCCAACTTTAACAGTCCGAACTCACGTTCGAAAACTGAGCAAAAGGGTAGATCCAGAGGGACAGCTCACGGAGCAGGGCAAGCACTGGCCGGGGAAGAAACGAAAAATTCTAGCCGATTAAATTGCTTTTCAAAATGCTCAGCTCAACGCTCTAAACGTTTTGACAAATTGTGAATAGGCTGTCCACTCCCATCACAAATTGTTTCACTAACACCAGGTCCCCTGCTGCCCGTTTCCCGTATCAGACGGAATAAATTACGATGGTTGCCATGGGCAGCGGCCACTTCCATCTCTGACACACGATGAGACCACCAAAATTCGCGGTCTCTTTTCAGGCTAGCGCGGAGTTTTGCCCGGAGCTCTCTTTGCGAGTTTCATTGTGCGCGCTTCCAGCCGAGATATGCCGGCGAGCGTCGATAAATTCCAGAGACCGAGAAGAGACTCAATGTCCATGTTGGCTATTAGACGTACCACATGAGGATTCGCTCGCTGTTCTTAAGGTCTGGCGAACATGTGACCAGTAACCATCAATTGTCTCCAGTGAGCGCTTACTCAACTCGCAGGTAAATAAATAAATAAATAAATAGTTTATTCTCGAATTTGTCGAGACACACCAGCGTACTTCGATACGCATTCAGAACAGCTGGCTTTGGCAGTTGGCTAGTGTCAATGCGCTCAGAGCGTCGTCGTGGGCGTCCGCCAAAGCGCATCCGCATGTCAGCACATACAAGTGCATGATCGGTGTCCACACATGTGCGCCAAATCGAGCGACAGTTCTGAATGCAGCCTGTCTAGCGGTAACTAATAGCAACGGGATCGATCTGCGTCCAAGGCTGGTTCGAGGCTGGTGGGCTCCAAGTCACCCTCCTGCGGGTGCTGTGACGGAAATTAGTGCTCGCAAGAAATAAGTGAGCAGCTTCACACGAATGAAGTAACCGCTGACCGTTATCATTACAAGAGCCTACACCGTGCTGACCACCCGGACGCAGTTCATCAGTGGACAACTTTCCAACTTGTGCGTTCATATGCCTCACCAGCACAACAGTGTCCATGCTTCTTCTGTGGCGTAGGAGCTGAGTCAGTTGTCGGTAGAAGTCGTTCTTTACCGAATCATCGCTACAGTTTGTGGGCGCGTAGGCACACCGAAATGCACCCTGCCCTGTATTTAACAAATATCCAACGGCACAGCGGACTCCGACTTCCGGAGAACTCCCATGGACACAAACGCTCACTTATTCTTACTCGGCACGATTTTACCCTACGAACCTCATTTCGCCCGTCATTTTAATATCGAAGGCCTCCTATGTTCAACCTTCTAGCTGGGAGCTCCGTAACGCCCGAAAAGATAATTGCTACCTTTTATGTACTATTTCATTGTTGACCAATTGTACATTATTCATTTGTGTTTTACTCTTCCTTATAACCGGCTCGTCACTTGGCCTTATATGTTCCCTCGCTGATGTGTATCTCTTGTCTCGCTTCATCCCTCCGCGTCTTCTTTTAGTCCACCGAATGCAGCCCGCTGTGTCCGACTACAAATGATTTCTGATATCCGCACTTAGTTTCGTGCACCGTTTCGTACTAGTGTTTACTAGTCTTTCAGAGCATTGGCGTCTCTGGGAATATTCTGTTATGGACCGCCGATTTTCCCAAAAGCAGTTCAATGCGAGTGCAATTGAACGAATCCCTCTCCGCACTTGTTCCGATGATCAGTGGAGCACCTCAAGATTCGGTCCTCGGCCCAGAATTATTCAACATCTTTATTAATGACTTTCCGACCGTGCCCCAAGCCTATTGTCTAATCTATGCCGATGATTTGAAACTGTGGACGCAGGTTAACAGCTTTGATGATGCTGATAGATTGCCATTGTCACTTAACATATTGCATGACTGTTCCATCGTCTGGGTCTACCTACAAACCACGATAAGGGCTTTATTTTATCGATTGGCTTCCCTGATCTACTTGGCACCTATCACATCGGTGGTTCCCTCTTAGCGACTGCCAATCGAGCAAAGGATCTCGGCGTCGTTGTATCCTCCGACCTACGAACAACCCAGAGTACGTCAAAGAAAGTCGCTGCAGCTAACAGGATGTTTTGGGCTAAAAGAAGGTCATGCTCTCGGATGACTCCTGAGGTCTTCAAACTCCTGTTCGTCTCACATATGCGTTTCAGCCTTGAGTACGGCTTACCCACTCACCAAGTCCGAGTGCAACCTATTGCAGAAAGTTCGGATTCGAGGTTCCAAATCGGTCCCAGCTCTTTAGAATTTGTCCTACCACGATCGTCTCTCACGTATGAATTTGTTTTCCCTAGACTACCACCGTCGTCATAGAGACCTAATCTACGCAGGACGCATTCTGAGAGGTGAGCTGGGTAGCGATCTCCAACAGTACTTCCAGATCAACAAAGCTATCTCAACTCGTGGACACAGTTGGAAACTCTTCAAACCGAGGAGGCATCGAGTTCGCCTAGAGGTCACCTTATCTACCCGGGTAGTGAACGATTGGAACAATTTACCAGAAGCTGTGGTCAGCGCTCCCACTGAGGAATGTTTCAAGAGGCTTTTGGATTTCCACCTGCTTAGTGTATCAGGATCGTGCTGTTATTCGTGTAACTGTGCTGCCCCACTGTGAACACCTTTTCTCGTTACCACGCACCTTCCTCAGTTCATTCGGGATGTGATGAAACTGACAAGGGTTCTCCCATCTGCTTTCTAGAACTCATTGTATTCAATGCAGATGGCATTCAGCTGCAATTACTTCCTTTTGTACTTAGCATTCCATGTTTCTCCATTTAATCCTTATTCACGCAGTGACCTACATTTTGGCTAGCGTGCCCCAACGCACCTGCCCTTAGGGCCCTTTTCTCTTACAACACGCGTCTTACTTTCAGCATGGAGGGTGGCAATCATCTGTCCGATTTTTATGGGTAGTGACAGCGCTCTACTCCCGAACTACCGGCCTGTCAGTTCGACAAGCGTAGTAGTCAAGTTGCATAAAAATCTGATAAAGGATTCGGTGGAGAACCACCTGAATAGATTCAACCTTCTTAATGTTGCGCAACGTGGATTCCGCAAGGGATATTCGTGTCAGACTAATCTACTGGTAGCTCTTGAAAGCTGGGACAAAGCGGTAGACAGTTTCCATGTTGTAGACGTGCTATTTGTAGACTTTCCGGAAGCTTTTGACACTTCCTTATCTTAGACTCCAACTAAGGTTGAGATCTTACAGGATGTCTGGTCACGCCCTTGAATGTGTCTGTTTTCCTGGAGGGGAGGGAACAGCGTTGCTAGTATGGCGTAGCCGAACAACCTCCTCGTGGTGCCAGCTGGGTGGTTTGGGTTTGACCCGTTCCAGCAAATAGTTCGGCGGCAGTGTTCCAGGAGGTGGTGGGTTTTCGCCTGGCAAGCGTTCTCCCTATAAAAGGCCACAAATGTCTGCTTAACAACACTGTGACGTGGCGGTCGTGACTCGCCACAAACTAAAGTCACTTCCCCGTGGGTATCCGAATAATCCTTTTCAACGCACGGACATCCATCTTCTACTCGAGCATTGCCGACGATATGAGAGTGAAAATTAGAGCAGCACAGTTACAATCAGGAACCTCACAGTTACGCACCCACACGCACACAGCTACATAATTACATACCCCCTACATAAACATACACTGGTACGGCAAACATAACGTATTCTTGCACATTCTTGACCGCGCATTGTTGTCATAATGATCATGCCTGTAAAGGCGTGCCTCGCCTTGTCGAGAATAAAAACTTTATTTATTTATTTATTTCGCTCAGGCGAGCTGTCATTATTGGCCACCCACGCAACACGGAATTGGGGCCATTGTTGTTCGCGATCGTTGTAAATGCCTTGCCAGGGAGCTAGGCGTGGCACTACCAATGTTTGTTGACGACCTTAAGCTCCGGAATATTGTGGATATCTCGGGGGTCCTGAGGCAATTCAGGGTGCCTTGGATAGGCTCTGGGAATGGTCTACCTTATGGTTGATGCCCATAAATAGGGCCAAGTGCTCTGTCCTCCGAATTGGTGCTGCTAGCCCTCCTACCCGATATGTTGTTGTCGGTGGTGAAATCCCAGATGTTACTCAGCAGGCCGATTTAGAGGTCGTACACACATCAGCTCTGGCGGCATTCGGAAGAAGACTGTTTATCGGGAGCTTCCTATGATATGGTTTATCCGTCGCTCTTTCGGATTCCTAACGGTCAAATTGTTTGTGAAGCTGTACTCGACATTCATTCGACCCCACCTGGACTATTGTATCCAGGCTTGTCCACCATGTCTTATCCGCGACAAAATGGACTTAGAGAGGGTGTTGCGAGTGAGTACTTGGTTAGTGCAGGGTCTACTGGAACAGACGTATCCTGAACGTTTGATTAGTTTGGAGATTTACTCCATGCACTACCGAAGGATATGAGGGGACCTGATTCTCACGTATCGTATTTTGACGGGTAAGATCTGTCCGGACTTGTCAGGAGTGTTTAGTCCCGCTAAGTTACTTACTCTCCGCGGTCACCCCACTGAAACTGCCTGAACCACGGTCTGATATGATTAGGACGGAAACACGTCTGTCGCGCCTAGTTGTAGATCGCTGGAATCCGCTTCCAGATCACATCAGGGAACCTACAGTTAAGGGTTTTACGCGTCAGCTCGATGCTCTTGGGTGACAACACCAAACCTTTCCTTTTTCCTAACGGACCCACCTTCATTTTTCGGTTCTTTTTTAATGACAAATATCTTGCTATTCTACTTGCTTAGCTCTTCTCTTCTTTCCTTCTGAGTTTACTTTTCTCTCTTTCATACTTCACGTAACCCGCCCAGCATGGACTGCTAGAGCAGGATACATGGGCATTAATTGATTGGACATGGTATGTTGCGGTCTTAGGTTCTATCTGTATTACAAAGTCTGCCAACTCCTGGTTCAGCGTCTTGCTGTTGATTGAACACTCACGGAATAGTGCTATCGTTACAGTAACACTTGCACAACATTTAGCCACTCCCTCATCTCGCGCTCCATCACATCCTTCGTTCGATGTCGCATTTTTAGCTAATGCACGGGAACGGCGTGTGCCACAATACACTTTGGGGCCTTCTCTTTATTCACTGGGAACGGTGCTTGCCAATAGACGATCTCGAATGCGTCAAGTCTTAGCGGGAGCCGGTCACTCTCGCTACAGGTGTACTACTTGGATTTTAGCAAGGCATTTAACTCGATTAATTATCTATTTTAACTAGAGAATTTGACTTAGTTTAAACTGCTTCCCAAACTGATAACTTCGTTGCCGAATTTTCTCTGTGGCGGAACACCCCGTGTCGGGATTGGTGAGACCAGGTCTCGTATGTGCACTGCTCATAGCGTGATCCCCCAGGGTTTTGGACTAGGACCGTTGTTCATTATGTTTTTAACTCATCTCGCTCCAATCCTTGAGGATTCTTGTTATGTCCTTATGGACGGCATATAGCTCGTCTGTAGACGAAATGGAAACACGTCCAAAGGACTGAATTATGGGATCTGCCATGGAGTGCCACTAAATGTCGACTTTTAACATCGAACCATTATAGGGTTACCGTGCAATAAGGACACTGACATTGCAGTGTGTAGAAAACGCAAGGGATTTGGGCGTCGTCACGGTATATAACTTCAGACGTTCCATTTATTGTCAACATACTGCTAACATGGCGCGACAGGATCTTTCTCTTCTCAGGAGATTGTTGTCTAATGCTAAATCTGGGATATTCCTTTGTACAAAGCCGTGCTTTGGGCGCACTTAGAGTATTTTGTTCATGCTTTGGCACCGTGTCTTCGAAAAAATGTCGCTTGTTTAAGGGAGGTACAAAGACGGGCCACTAATGTAATTGAAGACCCGCGTGGAAATTCGCCTGTTGACCAACTAGCTAATTGGAACGCCACATATTAAGAAGTGGCATGACAGAAACGTTTAAAAGCATAGAGCATCACATTGGCGCTAAGGCTACCGATATTTTTGACCTAACTACGTCTTATCACCTGCGGGGACACCATCTGAAGCTCATGCAACAGGAATCCAGAGGGGATATCCGGGCTGAATTGTTCACGAACCGCGTGGTACGTAGTTGGAATTCACTTTCCCTGCATTAGTGAAATGTAGTACAGTAGAAGCCATTAAAAGAGTCATAGATATGAACTGATCGACTCTATTTGCGGAACTCCATCGCGACGAAACTGGACCTTGACTTGGTGCGATGGTTTGTGTGCCTCATTGATCCATTGAGCAATGCTAGGTGGTGATTTTTGTACACTCAGAGTCGCTTATATCAGATTGATCAACAGTTAGAGGCCGGATAAACTCAGCCTCCTGTCCCTCCAGTTTGGGTTTGGAGTAAGCGTGGCTTCTTACTCCATAAAACGGACTCATTGTAGCCCGGTGCCAAAACCCCGCTGCTTTGCAGTCAGGTTTTTGAACCAAAAGCTTTGGTTGAGCACTTCAATCGTTCTCCTTCCTAGACGTGGGCAACTTGACAGGATCCTGCCCGCGCAGTACAACTCCATTAACTTCTCTTCACACAATATTTGATGCTCAGGCTGTCGCAGAGGATAATAAATGACGCCCTATCTTCTGCATCGAGCAGGATAGATACGGGTTTAAATGCTAATCCTCAAGGCTTCCTGTCTTCTTATTCCCCTTTCTCGCACTTTTTCATCCTTATCGTCCTGTTCCAACTTCGCTTTTATCCCCCCGTTTTCAACCTCCAATTCTTGGTTCTCCCTCACCTTGCTTCAATAGTCGCTTGTCTTCTAGTTTCAATTCACACACAATCGCAGGGCCTCGCTTCGGTCCAGTCGGCAATTCCATGTTCAACCAAGCGGACAACGTCAGTTCATTCGTTTCCTTTTAGTGTCCTCGATCCTGGCTAAGAGTGGCATGCATCGACGTGCGCACTTGACTACAGATTGTCCAATAGGCAGCACTTACCCGAAAATTCGTGACCCCATCAATCGATATTTGCTGTTTCTCGGAAACCCGCCTGCAAGATTCGGGCTCCGTGCTTCCTCTGCGATCTTCCAAATGCGACATTGGCGACACATTCTCATTGCGCTTGTCTGGAGATGACGCGACTTCAAGTGTCGGTCGAACTGGCCTCGGCATCGTTTTGAGTTCCCGGGCTGAAGCTGCCCTGATTGATTGGATCCTAGTCAACAGCCGGATGTGCGCCGATAGATTGACTGTCCCGTTCCAGGTACAAACGGTGCCTTTTTATCATTGTGTCATACGTGCCCACTACCTGCAGCATTGATTCTATGGAAGATGATTTTTATCACCAAGAAAAGTATGAATACTGTGATGCTTGATGGCGCTCTAAATGCCCAAGTCGGAAAATTGTCTTCTGGTGAGCTTCATCTGGGTGACCAATATGATGTAGGTCCCCTTAATGATACCGGTGACCAGTTGGTACACCTGTGTGAAAATGCTGGTCTGTTTCATGCGAGCACTGACGGAATGGTGGGTGACTTGGCGCACACTAGCCTCGGATCAACTATGGGCACAAATCGACCACATTGCGAAGTTACCGCTGGAGAGGTTGCGTCCAAAACTGCCGCTAGATTTGGAGCACGAGCGTGTACTCTGATCACGCTTTTGCGTGCCGGCGGCGGAAGTCCGTAACGGCAATGTGACCGCATAGACACCAGCCAACTGGCGAAGCTGGGTGTTTTGAATGCGTATCAAAGTACGCTGGCATCCAGACTAAATAAGCGCCCACTGAACACCATTAAAGATCACTGGTTGCAAATTTGTCAAATCTTACTATAAACAGGCATGTCATCATGTTTCAAATCAAAGTGCCAATCTGCACCTTACGTCTGTACGCAGTTCGGAATTTAAGGATGTCCACTGATGTATACCGAATGAAAGCGAATACAATGAGACTCGTAACAACCTCAGGGCAAAACTGTGTGCTAGCCTGAAGAGAGGTTGCGAAGCCTAGTGGTCTCATCGTGCATTGGAAATGGAAATAGTCGCTGCCGTTGGTAATCATTCCGTCTGATACAAGAAACAGGGGGCAGAAGACTTGGTGTTGGCGAGACCATACGCAACGAGAGTGGACAGCCATTTCAAAGCCTGTCAAAACCCTTGGAGCGTTGGGACGAACACTTTGCAAGGCATTTTAATCAATCTGAGTTGTCAATTTCTTTTTCCGGCATTGAGTGCTTCCCCTGGGCGTCTACTTGGATCCGCCCTCACCTGCAAAAGTCGAACCTTAGATCAGACTGTTAAAATTGCATAAGGACTCAGGGGCAGGTACAATTCCCTCAGCCCTCTTCAAATTCCGAGGACCTGCCTTTGTAGATGATTTACACGATTTGCTAGTGACACTTTGGGAGCAAGAAACTGTCCCAGTTTTCAAACGAGGCTCTCGTTCGGACTGCGGCAACCCTAGTGGGATCGGTTTGATCTCAATTGCCTATACATTGCTTGCATCTATCGTTCTCCACAGACCGGCAACCATAAAATTTAGGTTCGCGAAGAGTAAGCCGGGGTTCATCGAGATCGGGGGTGCGTCGACTGTCTTTACTTTGGGTGAACTGTTGGAGCACTGCCATGTATATTGGTGACCCACTGTAGTCGTGTTTCTGGACATCAAAGGCGCCTTCGATTCAGTGGTTCGATGTGTCCTTTGGGACCGCCTGCCCAGGTAAGTTGCACCCGAGAAATACGTAAACATGCGCAGAGCGCTCTACGCGGATAGTTAGGGCATAGTGAGGGTTTATGACAAATTGTCCTCATCCTTCAACATCTCCCGTGGTGTGCAGTAAAGTTGCCCACTGTCACCTTTTTCTGTAACTTCGCTATTGACTAAGTCATGGCAGCAGCGTTTGCTGGGCACGACCTACAAGATATAAAGCTGCATCCTGATGAGCGACTTCTTGACTTGGAGTATGCGGGCGAGAATGCGATCATCTATGACAGCTATCAAACGTGCCAAGCAGCGCTGGACCGATTAACACTGGCTGTCAATCGTTTTGAGCTGTGCTTTGCTCCATCGAAATGCGAAGTCCTTCAAGCTTGGCAGGGAACCACCCCTGCGCTGACTCTGGTTGGTGATCAGCTAGAAGTTGCTCAGGGATTCACGTACCTGGGCAGCTACCTTATCGCCCATAGGATGGAAGATGAGGTCAGGAACCGTATAGCAGAAGCTCGAGGTGCTTTTGCCGATCTCCGCCACGTAGGGCGTCGCCGTGACATCACTACTCGTGAAGAGCAGAGTTTATAATGCAGCCCATAAGATCGACAGACATGAAGAGGCTAGTCATCTTTGATCATCGTTGCCTTCGATACTTAACTGATGCCTGGTGGGAGCACCGTGTGAGCAATTAATGTGTTCGGCGTCGCGTATTTGGTACAGGAAGAGCGAGTGAACCGCTCGGCACCATTATATCCCGCACCAGGCTCCGTTGGCTGGGTAACGTATTGCGCATGCCAGCATACCGATTCCCGCGACGTACATTGATCGCCAGGGACGCGGTCGGAAAAGGAAGAGGGGAGGCCAAGCGATGACTTGCTTGAGAGAAATGGAAACCCTTACTTGGAACTCCGCGTCGGTTGTTGCATCCCGAATGCCGGACTGTGGTTCCAAGCGTGATGGACACGTTTGGTAGTACACACTTGCTGATGTGTCGAAGAGTCGACCTCAGTGGCATCTATATTGTTGCTTTGTCTTTCCTCTCCGCTTTAGATTCCCGCTTCAGTTACGATCTCAGATGGAATGCATAATATATTTAGCATTTAATTAATTGGTTTTTGAATTCTTTGTACTGTCTATTTTTACTATGGTATTTTTGTACTGCAGCACATTTGTTCAGGGTTTTCTCACTCTTGGCGAACGTGTATTAATAATATTGATATCTCCGGAACTGCACTTAGGTTAAGTAGGTCAAATACCAAAAAGACCGTGGTCGATGGGAAAACTTGGACAGTCCATTGAGTTATGCTAGATTGCTCGCAGTCACTTTTGTCCCTGTTAGCAGGACTGAGGAAATACGAACGTTGAGATTCACGGGGACCTGGCTTGGCTACTGGCAACGAAACGAGGTGCTCATTAGGCAATGATATATGTACGTTTGGCGGCATCTGGTTACGGATTTGTCGGTCAATGTGGAAGGCAACAAGACACCGGCACTTACAGAGAGACCATGGATGGCTTGCACCGCACCACCACAGCTGCATCCACACGCCCATATCAAGTGTAAACCCGAAGAAATAAGGCCAGAAGGCATGTGGATGGAAGCCACGTTTCATCCACGGAGCCGGCCCACACTCCTTCACAGACAAACACAAGCGCGCTGTATTTGGGAATCAAGCGCATACAAGGCGGTGGCTGGAGCGTAGTTCGCTCCACTTTAAGAGCATGGAACCACTCTTCGCGTCTAGCACGGCCACCAGGACCGTGTACCCCGTCCCTTCCAACAACGACTAAGTGTCTCCTGGAGCAAGTATAGACGAGCTAGTGGGTAGTAGACAGTTAGGCACCTTGTTAACATACGCATCAAGCGCAAACACACCGTGGATATCAACCAAAAACCAATTACTTCAGAGGACAATATCAACTAAAATAAATCGAATAATGCATGCAGATATGCTGACATGACTCTTCAATAAACGTACATATGAAATAAAGTGGTTGCCAACAAATCCGCGATAAGTTCACGACCTCAGAAAATATCTTTTAACAAAATGTCACAAAGGCGAAAATGTTATCGAAGTTAACAACAATTAGCTGGAGCGAATTGTGCACCTTAATAGATAGTTCTGGTAGATATTAATATGGAATAAAAAGGCAATAGGACAACATAGCAAATCCATCACTTAACATAAAGTGACTCAGCATGCAAGTACGCAGTTGGTAAATCGATTGCAGCGTACCTACCAATGCTGCGCCGGTTCTGCCTACGTTCTCAACAGGACTTGTCGTCGTTTCTCTGGTGGCCCCGAGTGGCTTCGCTCATGGCTCAATAGGCCTACCTGACTCATGCACTCGCGATCGCATGTGATACAGCACCACGCGCTCGCTGTCGATGGAGTACAACCCATTAGCGCCTGCCGCTTCCGCACTTGCCTCTTCTCCGCATGCATGATTTCGCTCTCCTGCACTTCAGCAGTTGCCTTCGTGATCAGATCACGCCATGCACACTGAGCAACTGCATTTGATTCCCATGACCTGCAATGAACGCGAGAGACTCATCTGAATCATGTTCTCCTAACGAAGCTTCGGCTTCCCCACCTTGCGCTTCCCAACACTCAGCTGACCATATAGTAGCTGCTTCGATATCCGCGTCGAATCCATACGCCGCATGTGACCGAGTCACCTAAGGTGTCTCAGCAAAGGTATGCAGTCCACCGCATACATTCCACTTCGGCGCAATACTTCTGTGTCTGCAACTTTGTCGCAGCAACCGATGCGCAGAATCCGTCGCAAACACTTTTGATGAAACAGCTCGAGATATGGCACATCCCGACGGTACATCGTCCGTTTCACTGCCTTATAGAAGAACGGACAGCACCATAGATTTGTAGATCATCAGCCTCGTGCCACCGGTAAGCTTATGGTTGTTCCACACTCAGTACTCTAACTTCCCGAATGCCGCCACTGCCTTCGAGACGCGGATACGAAGTTCACTGTGTAGCTCCTGCTCAGTCGACATCACACTTCCAAGGTAGCGGAAGCGGGAGGGGGTTGCTGATACTTCAGCACAATGGCAAATTGTACCTCCGCGGAAGGTCAGGATTCACCTGAAACTGTTAGGGCAGGCGGTACTGGTCGGAGATTGGGCTGTGTAATTTGGGATTCTGTGTTACACTGGTGACTATGGAACTCAAATTATAAGCGGTATCATTACTTGAGAATATAACCCATGGGCTAGGTGGGTGTCAGTTGCAGGTTCCGGGGAGAAAACATCTGTAGGTAAGTGGAACGATTGCATGGAGCTACAGCTTTTCTGAGAGGATGTTTGTAATTAATAAGGAGCTTGCTGTGGTCTTTAGAATAAGGTCTGGCCGAGCGCTGTACTATAGACCGCAGACAGTATAAAGCAGAAAGTTATGAAATCTACGTACTACCCTGGCGAGATGGGTGAAGTATCTGTTGCATAATGGCAACACGTGGATGAGGATTCCGCTACCAGAAGCAATAATCCACTGGCAAGGTGGAGGGTACATAACGCCGTGGTATCACAGGTACGTTGCACACTTGCAGGAAGATAAATACTATTTAGGAGGTGTACCGGTAGTACTAATGCATTGGTCCAAATTGTTCAAACCACTGGAGGAAACGAATCAAATAGCTTAACGTATTCCTAATAATTAAGCCTTCGGTGGCACTGGAATTAATGGTAGACCAAACTGGCAAGGTGGGTAACATATCCAGCAGAAACTGACGCCTAACAGATGAAAATGCTGATAGCAAGAGGAATCAGCTTTTGTCGCGATGGAGATAGCATGACGCCATGCTATCGCAAGTAAGTTGATCACGCAAAGTAGTGAAGCCTTTTAGCTGATGGTACGGTGTGAATATTGCGTTGAATCCAATTGTTCAAGCCATTGAGCTATGGACCAAAAGGCTTCAATGATAGATAAGTATCCAGTGGCTTAATTTTCATGGCAGCTCACACTGGCGAGGCGGGTGGCATATTCATCGGATACTGACGCCAAGCATATAAATAAAATAAATAAATAAGTGAATATTTTATTCTCGACTATGTGAGGCACTCCCAAGGGTCTGCTACCAGAAATAATCCACCGGCTAGCGGGACGGAAAATAACGCTATAGTATCGCAATTAATTTAAACATTTGCAATGAAATGAAGCTTTCCTGAGGTACTGTTCCGAATAGGCAACTGATTTGAACGCAATCGCTCAAACCATTTGCTGTTGCGTAGCAAGGATGCAGAATACCAGAGATGGTGATCCGTGCGGTTCCCATATGTGCAGGTTGTATTTATAAATACGATGGTTCAGGTGATTGTATTCAACACTTCTATGCAGGTCTCGCGGTGGGACGAGGTCGAAAATGTCACAAAGGGAAAGGACTTCGAACGTACAGAATGGAGTTAGAAAAGCTGGTGACCTGGAGTCTTGCCAAAGCTTTTACCTCATGTTATATGTATAACTAAAACCTATGTAGCCTTCTGTTTATGTGTGCCTTCTAATATTGGAGGCAGGACTAGAAGACCCGGGTACAGGAACTAGATGTCAACATGTTGGAGTTTTGCATCAAAGGAAAGTAGGTGCAATACACAGTTTTGACAAAAGACTATCGCACTGGGACGGTGAGTCATTAGACCAAGTGTTGCAGCAAAGAATCCGTGGCGGTGCAAGTAAACCTGTTGACCTACCTGTGAACTAATATAGCACAGCGCTGCCACAATAGGATAAGTGACCTTCCCGAAATTGGAGCCATACTGTGTCACAGGTAAGTCAGATGGACAGAGACAACAGCGAGAAAAGTTTCGGGAGTTATTATGAAGAAGGGTCCGAAGTTATTTAAGCGAATACTACACATGCACTACCAATTGAGTAAAGGAGCTTGGATTTACAGAAACCTAGTCCGTAGTTGTAGGGGAGATGGGGTAGGGGAGCAACCGATGCTATGAAGCTGCAGGTGCGAAATGAAATGTGTCAGCGGAGCCATACTACTTGAGTGAGCTACTAGCATTTGGAGCTCTAGGTTGTTAGAGGTAGGTCATGTGAACACATAGAACAGAGCGAGAAAGCGCCGGCTTAATTAGGTAGGGAAGTCTGCTGTGGTTTATAATTCGTTTAAGAGGAGGAGTGGTAAATTATAGGGACAACTGCCTCAGCAAGAGGCATGATAGCCTAGAAAAGCCAGCGCTGCTATTAACCATTTGCAGTAGAATAACATGGGGCAACGTTGGCCAAATAGAGTAAATAAATCACCTAACTGTGAAGCCCTACGGGGTCCCAGGTAAGTCAAATAGACAGGAAAGGCAGAAGACGTATGTGCCAGATTCAAGGCGTAGCAGAGCCCACTCTTGGCTAAAAGGTTAAGTGTTATGGACTGTTGCGCAATCAGTTAAGATTAAGTGCAGTAAGGTATAGGAACCAAGTGCTGTAGCTGGAGAGCAGATAGGGACGTAGCGCCGGCAATGCTGTGAACCTACTGGTGTGAAATAAAATGGGTCAGCATTGTCAAAAAGATTGTGAATCACTCGTAGTTGAAGCTCTACAATGTCACAGGTAAGTAAAAATGACGTAGAAAACGTAGAAATAAGGAGAAGGATAAATAGGGAGAAAAATCCCCTCTTAATTTGAGATTATATGGAATGGACTGTAGAGAATGCAGTTAGGAGAAGTTGCAGTGATTCGTAGGGACAACTGGCGCAGCTAAAGGGAAGGTAACCAATCATAGACAGTGTAGCTATGAGCTGACGGTTGCGTAACACTATGGAGGAGCGTCGCTGCAATAGACTAAACGAACTGAAGTACTACCCGTAGCGCTTCCGAGCGGGACCTTGCGGTGATCTTTAAGGTTAGAAGTGGTAGCTCTCGTAGTAAGTCGTTGATCCTTTCTCTCTGTTTGGCCTTCACGTGCGGTATTAAATAAATAAATAAATAGTTTATTCTCGACTATGCGAGGCAAGCCCAAGGAGGCATGATCAGATATGTACAACTGTACAAACATTTTATGGCAATTGTAACAGTGACAGTAGAAAATTGTTCATATGTCCATGATTGGAACAGTACAATGGTGAAAATGCGAAACAATAATTCGGCTGTCATGAGATACGGGACCTCAGCTAATAATAGATTAAGAATCCTGAATGATACATTGGGAGGCAATGGAAGAGCACGCACTAGGTATATGCCGATAGAGTGCGTTGGTGCACAAGTAACGCATAGGTCAATGTATCGTAGAAAGTAAAAACACGACAGTATATGCAGATGTAGAAGTTCCAGTGTAACGAACCTATCTAGAATTGTGACGCTAGTTGACCTGCCAGTGTGAAGTTATGGGCTGTGACTTTGTTCGGTGGCGAGTCACATACGCCACGTTGCAGTGTTGTTAAACGGACATTTGTGGCTTTTTATAGGGAGAACGCTTGCCACGCGAAAACCCACCACGTTCTGGAACACTGCCGCCAATCCATTGAATAGCAAATTGTAACTGGCTATGTTTGTTGTCGAACACTTGTTTGCTCGGTTATTCGCAGTCAGGTTGTGTCCCATTTTTCTGCTGGCTGATGCCTTGGCTGGTTGCCTATTGCGTTCATGGGTCCTGTCCATTGGTAGGTCGCGAACTAAACATTCATTTTAAATATGATGTGTTGATCCATTGCAGAACCACGTGATGTGTTCTCTGATTATGTATATTTGCCGGGGTGCAAGGAACTCGTGTCCAGCTACCATCACTGGACATCGGTGGTTGTGTTCGCTTCCTGGGTGGTTGTGATATGAGCATTTGCCCACCTACAAGCATTTGTTTTTCATTGCATCCCCTAAAGTATATGACAACCAACGTTCATGTAGGACACTGTAGCCCATGACCAAAATTATATTACAACAACCTAAGAACAACTTTGTCGTATTCTGATTTCTGGTTGTGAGATCAAGTTAACAGGTTTTTATCTCCTTTTCTAGGTAGAGTGACGAGTATAGAGTAACCATATTAAACTTGTTTTTAGCTTTTGCCTAACAAAGATACATTTAACCTAACTTGCTGAGGCGGTAACGTTGTCCAGTTTCAACAGCTGCACCAGCAAAGGTTTTGGCCTGTGCAGCCACTAGTACTTAGCCTTCCTGGAGTCCAGATGGTAACATTTTATAGCGCTTATGCAATATGGTACGCATAAAGGCTGAATACTCGGTAAAGTTACCGCATGGATGGACAGCGATAATAAGTAGTAACCGTCCTTTAGAGTGATTTTGTAATGCTCCTGCCATTTTTAGGCTATGGTTAGTCCTCTTCATTTGATGAACCGCACGTCAATGATGTGGTGTCTCTCTGGAGACTTATGAAAAAACCTTTCATACAGCAGTAAGTGAATAGGTTTGTTGCAAACCATCAGTAAACGCTGTTAGCATATTTTACACTGCATTAGTCCGCTGCTGCCTGGACTAACCAAATATCTCCGTACATATCTGATTACTCTTAGATTTACGGAGTTAGTAACAATGACTACAGTACCCTTGGGCCATATAAGTTTGGAAATGAGATTGCGCAACATTCTACTGGTGAACCTATTCGTACTATAGCCGGTATTCCTCAGCAGTTGCACGTTGCCAACTATACATAAATAAATAAATATTTTCTTCTGGACAAAGCGAGGCACGCCTTTAGAGCACGATCAGCATAGTGCACTATTGTACGTGATAGCATGTTTTGCAGGACAATGCATGAGCGTAGTACAGGCGTAGACCTTAGTGTGGGCCCCTTTTAGCCCAAAGGTTGAATGAAGTCCATCATCACAAAATGCAAAATGTAGATAAAAACTAGGTAGTTACTGTAGAGTATGTTAGTGAGAAACTAGTCCGATAGGCTTGCGTACATAGCTATGTGAAGCATGGGAAAAAGCTGCAATATTAGTTTAAGTATAGTGGCATGTCACTGAACAGGCATGTAGACGTAGTCATAAGAGAGCCGATATATGCACCGAAGTTGGGAAATGTGGAATCGGTCAAACTGCCAATGCGTGGTTGGTGTAGTGACTTAATTGGGTAGCAAGACACACGCTTCACGATCGTTAAGTCAAGCAAACACCATGTTTGGCCTATAATGTGTTGCAACATTTTTCCTCTTATTTCTTCACCGTTTGTCTTAGGGTTCCACTCCGACGAATGCAAGCCGGGCAGTAGGTACGACTTTCTTGCCTACACCATCACTGTGTTTCGATGCAAGATTATAATGCCTGCATTGCTTACCTTTCGCGGGACGGCCTCATACTTACGGACATCAGTTTAACCTTTGCAATGGTTAGTTACCGTAACCGTTTGTCGCTCCCGGAACTATGAACACATGTTATACAGGTGTAGGTGGTTGTACATTATAAGTTTTACAACGCATTTCAAACAAACACATAACATTTGTCGTAAGGATTCCTGCAGATAGGAGTTTAAAGAAGGCGTAAAACATATTTCTGACTTCAACAGAAATCATAAATCCACGCACTCTAGCTGTTAAATTCCTTACCTTTTACACTCCTTTTGAACAGAATCAACTTATATTTATGCAGCAGTTAATGTCGCTGCAACGGTACCACGGACTGCAGGAGAAGACGGTTCAGACCCACCTAACACCAACACCCGGTGACCGCATGTACCCTGTACGGGTGCTTATGCAGGCAGGCGAACTGTTTAAGGTTGATTTATTTGCCAGGAAACTTTCTGTAGCCCCACTATGCTGCTTAAGCTTATGCGGATAGAAAATTTGCCGAGGTTACCGCTGACACGGTGGCTGTAGTTGCGTAACGCTAACGTATCAGGTACATTCTATGGTGGCTGGTAACGTGACATTCCAGGCGATGACCCGCCGGCACGCAATCAGAGGACTATGCTGACGATGAATATGTAAACTAGCATAACCGCATGGCCACGGATACAACGCAGTGCGCTCCGCTACCTTCATCTAGGTTTGTTTTAATTTTCGTTTCCTTATCCTCCGTTGCTCAGCTAGTTGGCACATGCGTCTATTCTTCGGTTTCACGGGGTACTTCTGCTTCAGATCACAGCATTTGCCAGATTGCGGAGGTAACAGTTCAAACAACTGATAAACTTCTCCTGGTCCACATCACAACCATTTACCTCAGAAACTGCCACATTGGTGCAAACGCCATCTGGATCAGTGGATAGCCATGTCGCTTGAGGGTTTCTTTCGTACAGAATGCTGTGCAGTATTCATTCTCTCATCAGTTCTTTGATCACCGCAGTAAGATACCGCCGAAATAACAAAGGCGATCGTGCGAAAGCTAGGTCAATTTGCGTTTAGTATACGCAATCCACCTTTCATGTAGAAATTTCTTGCGGCTGGGAAAGCCTTTTCCGCAGTATATCAGTGACACTAAAATTATTGCCGAAGGCTTTGGGTACGGCCGGACAGCCGACAGCGCCGGAACTGTCTTCTCTCTCAAACCTTTTCTATAGTTTGCACGCGCACGACTCTACACTTACAAATAATAAGCGTTAATAAACCCAGGTAAGAAGTATACATTTGCCCAAAAAGTGGTGAGGCTCAGTATCTGCGGTCCACTTATAGTAACAATGGGAATGCAGCCAGTCGCGATACGATAGCTACTTTAGTGCCTCGCAATGTTAGAAGAGGTATCAACTTTTTCAATGCACGCAATGTATATGCATTCCGAAGAACTACGGTGTACGCCGTGCGTCACTGGAAAATATTTGTTTGCTCGCCGTACTTGGAATTCCGCAATTTTAGTAGGCCGATTTGCTACATGTGGCGTGACTACTGCCGACGTCAAAAATGCTGTGAATAAATGTTTACACACCATAAGACACAACCATGTGCAGTGACCTACTAAAAATGCTTCCCACTGCAGATCAATTGATGATCAGCCGTTTTACCAAAATCGTGGTTATATCAAGCGTTGTTCTTAAAAGATGAAGGCCGCAAGGAGCTTTAAATATCGCTATATGCTTTCGTTCGTTTGCACGCACGTCTATAGGTTCTTTCGCATTTTTTCAACGGCGACCAGCAGTTCATCCCTATAATTATAACATGCGGTATGCAAGGTACATTTACTGCGGTTCCGAACTGGGCGTTATGCAACGGCCAACCATTTTTGCGGGTTTCTTTACGGCATACGCCATGGAATGATGTAGCGTAACAACTTGGAATCTGCGGCTCGGTTAATGGCTTGTATTGCAATCACTAGTTACCTCAGGTAAAAGGAATGGCTGAATGCTCTAGAAGAAATCAGCTGAAGTCTCAAGCAACTGATTGCCGTTGTCATTTAACTAGCGTGGTAATTGGTCTAGCCCATGGGCAGCAGGTTGTAAGTTCGTCCGATTGAGCTTAAATATAAACAGATGAACATACGACAATTGTTCGTAAGTGCTCCGTAAAAATATGGATCGCTTACTTCATTACTCTGCTTTAGACTACGTTGAGCGCGTTGGAGCATTTTCCTAACTATCCCTTATATTTATAGCCGGGGTTCCAGGACGGATAACATTGATCCGAAAGCTGCCACAAAGGAAACTTCTAGTTGGCTGCCTAGTTACCCTTACTTTAACACCAAAGCTCACAGTTGTTTTCGCAGTTATGTTTGCAGGCCTGACTTTATATGAGATGAACCATCATTACTACGGACTTTACGCAACATCGGAGTAATCACAGCAACGAACAACCCATTCTTACTCTCCATAATCTAAAACTAGTTTGGTACCAGCATTTGCGGATGCATTCAATCAAGAAAGAGTTTAGGGTCTTTTTCTCCTATTATCCTTAACAATAAGAGCATAAACCAAACTATCAAGAATCACCAAGATTTTTGCAGTCACATACCAGTCACCAAAGTTGTCTTTTATTGTTGGTGTGAAGCAAGCTTACGACCTTACAGCAGCAAATACTTTATAATATGTATCGCACTATCACCAGGGCTAACTTGCGACATTTAAAAGTCATTCAAAGAGAGGGCCTGAATAACCGGCTTGCTAACTGGGGCAATGGATACAGCATTAGTATTTCATTGTGCGTTTGTCACAGAAAACTTGTCTCTAAGGCTAATGTGTCCGGTACCACTAGATATAATACGTCGGTCGTGCTGGCTAACGAACCCGCACAGCTAAAAAGTAAGCGTCGGTAAATCGGATTTTTGAACCAAATCAGGATATCCTTTAAGATCCTTAAGGTGCAAGCTACCTGCCTTGAGCTAAGAACGCGCTCGATGGAACCGCTAAAAACCATTATACGGCGGTATCCAAACAATAAAAAGAACAACCTTCACCCGCCTTCTATTCAGCATCCATCAATAATTTGCTTATAGTCTAATCAATTCGTCTTTGTTGTAGCCAAACATTCTTTTGCATTGCCATTAGAAATTGCGTATCACGAATGTAGACATCAAGGTACGAATAAAACACATAGATTATCCCTCGTAACACTTTGATAACAAACACCTTTCCAGGGTTATCGATTCCGCCACGCAAGCCTTTGCAGACCGTTCCCAAAGAACTCACAACTGGCATCCAAATGTCGCTCACGAAAAAGGAAAGCATTTATCATCTAGATAAAACAAAAAGTATAGGCATTTCAGATTGGAAGTGCGAGCACGAATAGCGATTGAGTCTTCAGCTAACCCTGAGCAGTAATCATGATACCAGAACCATAGACTCGCATTAAATCCTCCCAGTTATTGCGGTGACGCAGCTGTACTTCCCATACTTGCAGTCACCGTCAGCATACATTTGTAAAGGAAACCGCATAAATATACAAGAAGCAAGACCGTCACAAGGTACTAAGCCACAACGGTAAAAAGGCACATTTAGAACCGGTTCTTCTGCGGGTTTTAAAATAGGCGGTTTCTATTTTATCAAGCAGCAATTTTACGGCATAGCCTCGGATACCATAGTTGTTTCGAAAATAATTCAACCTTGAATTTCGTCAAACTGTTCACGAGGTAAATACTACTGTCCTCTGTTTAACTTTTAAAGAATATTCTTAGCATTGCGCACTTGGTATGAACTGTTGCTTGCAACGCTCTCCTGTAAACTGAATGCAGCTTTAGATAATTTACCCTTTGGAAGGTTTAGTTGTTCCTCGCTTAGCATGATTGTTTATTCGAGTAAAAATGTTACACGGTGTCTGTTGTTTTCTTCATACCTATTCAGTTATCTGGTCATCTAAGTTTAGCCCCTCTGTAACCGTTATTGCAAGTTGCTGCCAGTGTACTTAGTTGCATACATAACGCATTTTTACAGGTTTTGACTTGCTGCGCTAAAGAAAAAGACTGGAACGAACGTACAGACTTAAAAAGATTAAGTAATGCACAAGCCAGTAAAACTGGACTAAGCGATAAACGAATACAAACTGTTGTGAGAAAGTCAAACAATTAATGCCGGCGACAATCTTGCTAGCAAATCAACGTGGAGCGTGACTGTTGCACTGGAGTGCCACCCGTATCTCTATGGCTCACTTTGTTTGTAAACTGAGAAACCTTTTACCATGGTGTTCTCAAATTACGGCTTTCAAGCTAAGCTTTTGAGCCGAAACAAGAAGAGCACACCGCGGGGGTTGCCGTTCGCTGTGAAGTATGTCTCCAGTTAAAATTCCCGTGAACTTCAGGTTCAGGCGAACTTGGGTCATAACAGACATTAGCGCTTGCACTGAAACACCAACAACGACTACTAATACAATGAATACTAACAATTGAGAAACGTGTCAGTGATCACAACAGATAGGTATATGTTAGGCCCATAAATTTACGCCATAGGTTAGCAGTACAAGGCAAGTACGCTCGCTTAGCAAATGTAAGTTAATGAAATCACGCGCCACGAGTTTGGCAAAAGTTGGATCCACCGGAATAGGGAATAAATTGTCGAAAATTCTGCCGTAGCCCTTCGCGTAGTTAAGTTTGCCTAAGTGCTTAATACCGTCAGCAGGTGCACATTGTCTTCCAAGCAAGCTGGCACAGCAGCTTAGGCAACCTAACAGTTGGGAACAACTAGAAGCAAATAGGTCTTCTGCCTCACGTTTGGTTACCAGAAAAATGTAAATCTAGGGATAGAAACGCCGTCCTTAAAAGCGCAGTTCCTATGGTTGCAAGGAAGGCTAACCGGCATATTTCGCATTTCCACTACGTGTTTTCGCCTTGCATTGCCCTTTAGGTCCAAGTAAACGATAAAGCATCATTTGATATACATTGACCGACAAAGAAACAGCGGCTGCTCCTTAGGCAAGCGTGCAGAGATTGACTGGCCCATGATGCACTAGCTGCAGCAGCAAAAGGAAGATGTGTCTAACCGACATACTGACAGTGCTTGAGAAGCAGAGCGAACTTGCTTAGCTGTGAAATAGCAAGCGTGCCAGAGCCGACGGGATGGCACCAAGCATGTTGAAACACGGCAAATCCGCGTCGGTAAATGCGCTACGTTACGGGGTGCAAAGCTTTTGGATAACAGAGGCAGTGCCGGTCGCGGTAAATGATGCGTTTTAGCTACCACTGTACTGGGCAATGGAAGTAAGCAATTTGCCGCAAATTTTGGTGGCGTCAACTTGGTTTTGTTTGGCCAAAGTGATTAACCTGATCCTGTTTGCCAATCGATTACATAGACGAAATACAAGCTGGCCAGACGCCTTGGGTTTACTATTAACATGGGCATTAGCCTTACGCAACTGGTGACAAAATTACTGGCCATGTATCGTGATTACTGCCTTAGTGCCGAACGGGATATTTGGATTAGGGTGGAGCAGTCAATATTTCGTCTAGGGTGGGGCTGTACAGACCCCACATGCACCCTGCCGCAAGTGCCGGAGCATGGCCATACATATCGTGGGCCGACACTGGCTAAGTTCCTCTACTTCAGCTGCGCGTACCTCTCAGACGATGCATACCTTCCGTGTGAGATAACTGCACGTAAAGTTATCCCCACAAGATATGTGAACATTTTAAGTTCACTGTATTCAAACTCCACACACAACTTCAGCGCCTACGATGCCTTAGCAGGTATCTTTCCGACAACAAATACCTTTAGTCAGGGCTGTCCAATTTCTAGCTTTCTATTACTATTGAGCAGGAGAATATAATTTTAATCTTTTCGTCCCGGGAGCTTGCAGGCCACATAACACTGATTAGCCCAGAAAAGAACCAGGCACATGTTGCCCTATTGGGGCTCGTTAGTGGTGCGCATTCCTTTGGTCCTCTAATGGGCATCGAACCCATTACTCCCAGGGACAGGTGCCGACTAGCTAGAAGCTTAAACCACTGAGCCCCGGTGGGTTAGGCTGGGCTACATAAGTTGCAAACTAACCGGGGTATGGCACGACCTATCTTACACTGCCGGTCAGGTTACTATCTTAGGAGATTACAGTGGCTAGCCTCCATACGTCATTACTTACTCCCACTAGGCGCCACGTCCGTGTCATTTGAACGTGGGATAAGCTACACTTTATATTACTGTTCAATTTCTTCGCGGGTTGCACCCGGTGGCGTTCTCTTGCGCATCCTCACGGTACAAAAGTATTGGTGCTGCCCGGTGAACTTGTGGACGACATTTCTTTGCTGGATAACGCAGCTAGAAAAGTGCAAACCACCCTGGCTTACTCCTGCAGAGTGTTTCCATTATTTTGCATGCACTTCGCACATTCCACTCGCAAAGTGTTGTCCTTTAAGCACCAGCCACTTAATAAACATCTGACCATAGATAGCGAGTAAATCGAAGTAGTTGATCACCTAGCTTACCTTAGAAGTTGCGTCAACAGGGATGGGCGCATAAGAGCTGATGCTAGTCTACGTATTGCTAAGGCACCGACTAACAAACCATTGTATTTGACTTTGTAAATCCAGCCAGTATCGTCCACAGACCAGCAAAGAGATACCGTGCGGTGGCTTGGTAGAGATATACCCATTATAAAATGGTTACGCCGGACTTCGTGGCCGGTTATCGGCGCACACAGATAAGGATTCAGCGACTAAGCGATGGCTCGGCAGAGACAGACCAATTATAAGGCAGTTCCACTAGCTTTTGTGCTCACAGCTAGCATCGTCCACAGACAACCATAGCACTACCAGGCGGCGGCTCGGCTGTGATAATCAACTTATAAAACGCTCGCACCAATTTTTGCTATCCTACGTATCAGTTCACGGACCATAATTCTTTAAATGAATTGTAACTACCTCGGTGGTACAGCTATTTGTACCGATCAAGCGATGGCCTATCATAAGATACTTGTACAAGCTTTTCCAGTTCCTCGTAGGAGCGGTTGCAAGCCGTATTGTAACTAATTACGTGCCGCGTACCTGACATACTTCGGTTACAAATCGGTTGCACTACCCTTATTTTGGGTAAGCTGTTTCACTTCCCTGGTTGAAACAATTAAAGAGGTGTCTTCGCTGACGTATAACGTCAACATGGTGGTTGTAAACGGATGCACCATCCAAAGTATCTCCATCCAGAGTCCACACTATGCATCGTTGTTTCAGTTCAAGGTTTCTAGGCCACTTTAACAATATATTCATTCCAAAGGCACAGATGAGTTAAAATAACATTGTTCCTATAGCACGGAGAATTACATGCGTCTATTCGCTTACCTTTTTACAGCAGCCACATCCTTTGCACGGTAAATGCAGCTCAGTATGAGCTTTACGTTAAAGTTTGTAGCAAGCTACAAGGAAAAACTCCCGCAAACTTACTCAACGCGCAGAGTTCGGAGCTAGTGTCACTTAAATTTGCCTTAGCAACTGCAAACTTAGAAACTGTATCCCCTCTGTAGCCTCGGTTAACATTGAAAACTCAGCAGGACTACGTATTTTAACTATTCAGTAATAGCACGCATCTTTTGGTATATCGGGTTTCTGATGGTATATGCTTGTCATTTACGGCAGCAAATCGCCCATACATCCCAGCGTTCTCATAAAAGCGATGGCAGGCTACTATGATATCTTTAAATGCACGCCACTACTCGGTCTACCGCGCGCAATCTTGGGTTGGCGTGGTAGTAGAATTCCTTGCTACATTTTGGAGTGTTAGCAGGTTGGCGTACCGGTGATATTTTTGCATACTCCATCAGACGATTTCCATGCGCTTGCCGGTTCCTCCTTGGAATCCAAAATGCAGAGGCGTGATTATATATACTAAGTTATACGGAAGCGAAAGTCCTGAAGCCGACCTCTTAATGTTATGTATACCACTTACAACGGAATATTTCTAAGCATCCAGAAGTCTCACTTTATTGCACGCTCATGGAAAAGAAAGGTGCACGATAGCAATCGTACGGAGTGCTACAATTATAAACAACCACCCGCGACAGCAAATAAAAGAATAAAATATTTCACTAACGGTGGACCAAACAGAGCCGCTTAAATAGTTAAAAAGTGGTAAGAACTTAAACTTTTCTATGCTTACTTCATAAGTGGCACCAAGCACCACAATTAAGAGTTAGTAAGGGAAATGCAAAGTTGACCTCTTGTGGTAATTATAGCAATTAATGGAAAAAGGAAACTCTAGACATGGCAAAACTTGGCCTTTTGGTTTGCTAAATTCAACTTACCGAAACATTCGCATTCGTTTGCAATTTATTTGTCGACTGTGTATAGCGCAGTTACTTTTCAAGTTATAATGGCATATTTGTATCGCTGGTAAATACAGGGTAAAAGAGAAACCCAACAATATATAGGCTGACGCTAACACTTCTCAATAGTGGACAGCTAAAGAAGTGTAGTGAAGCTCAAAATTAGCATAACTTATTAAGTGCTACGTGTTTGACCGAAATTTAGATTTGCTTAGCGTAGGCGGACCTAAATAAAAATACAGGACAAAAGCGCAGTAACAGTCAGAAGCCTTAAAGGAATGTCATATATACTAGATTGGTTTCACTTTGCGGTAATGAGTCCTTGGTCGAAAGACCTCATTGTGAATTTTCGTGAGGATACTGAGTTTAGCAAAGCAACCTAAAGCTAGGAACCACAAATTTTAATAAGACTGGTTGGTTGCGAATATGACTACAAAGTTACAGCGGACAGGTCCGTATACGTTAGTCAGGGCCGCTCGTGCTTCAATTAGTCCATATCAGCAAACCAATACTGCATATTTCTTATATAGCTACGCCATGCTTTATGAGTTTGTATATCTTTCATGCAACGACAGACTTGGATCTAAGCCAGCTGATGTACTGCAGAGTTCTATTGTTAAGGATGAGCAAATGAGTATCAGGAAAATAAGCGAAATTCTACGAAGCGTTCAATTCACTAGCTTGTGTGTATGGGACCTCAACGACTATGTTGCGTGAGCTAGATTTCGAAAGAAACTATTATTGTGTCCAGCATGTTAAGATACATTATTGTTAACTTTTTGACCCATAAGAGTACCCTCTCGCTTGTTTAGAAGGACTGCTGCAGGGGTTCCTAATGTAGTCCAAAACGATGGCATAGGATGTGGCCTTGGCGTCACCACCTAGCACACTGGCAAATTAGCTGTCCGGAGCTGCAGCAGTAGGTCCAGAAAAAAGCGGGAAGGTTTGTTTAAGCTAACTGTAGTAGCGCATACGTCACGTAGGCGACTGACTTCGATCCGTTTACTTCAGCCGTGCCCGGATTGGTTACTACTCACACTAGCTGGCCAATCATTTGACACACACCCCCGGGTCTCGCTGAGATTTCCGTGAACATTGTACCTTCCCAATTGATTGATAAAGCTCCTGCTGTTTAGACGTCTTCCGCCTGCTGGGATTACGTGTCTCGGAAGCGTGGGTTACATGCTTATAGGTACTACGTTTTGGTGGCGACGAAAATGACGAATTCACTGTTGAATACACCTCCTACATTCTGGTCATCTGCTGAGGAAAAACGACCATATTGAAATGAATAAGATGGCGGAAGTCATTTACCAATTATGTGGAACCACTTCTTGTTCTGAACCCCACCGTTTGTCATTCTGACGCTCACGAAATCACACTATTAAGGCAAATGCTTGGCGACGAAGGTCAACGGTACTACGATGCTCTACAACTGGAAAACCATGCCACCCTCAGTTCTGCTTTGGATACTTATACCACTTTATGGGGCTGAAACAAAAGGCTTACACAGTTAGATACTGCTTTTCAAAGCTTGTCCAAAAGCAGAACGAAAGTGTCAATGCTTTTATTGCACATATTCACCAATCTATTCCTGTTTGTAAGTACAATGATATTCCACCTGGAAAAATTGAAGAGCAAATGAAAATTCAAGGTTTGATTGCGAGAATATCAATCAAAAGTGCTAGAGAGAAGTTGTTAACCTTGAATGAGTCGGCCGCCACGTGGGAAAACGTTTGTCACATCGTTCGCCAGCAAGAGAACATTACACACCAATTACGCGAGTTCACTGATCGGCCGGTAGTTGGTGATGTGCACGCGGTCCGCAAATCAGACACCAGTGAACATCAAAAACAATTTGTGTGTTATCGTTGCGGGTTGCGGTATTCTCACGCTTCCGATGGCCGGCACAAAAGAGTATCTATCGGAAATGCGGTAGATAGGTCATCTAACACGCGTCTGTAGATCGGAAATTCCCGCCCCACGAACATCGCCTCCTCAAATCGGTAAAGCAAGCTGGGGCTAAAGGACGATAAGGTTCTAGAAAATTTGAACAGTGAGCTTAACTCCGTGTACTTGAACAGTGTAACACACAAAAACTGTCCTCCTTACACAATACGTTTGAGGATGGAGGATGGACTGATAGACATGGAGCTGGATACTGGGGCGGCCGTCACCATTGTATGTGCGGTTCAATGAAAAAGCTGCCACCTTTGCTACAGAGCAACTCGAGATTACAGACGTACACAGATAAACCAATTCAGGTGTTGGGCACATGTTTCGTTAAAGCTAGGCAGGAGGAGCGAGAAGTCACCCTACCTTTAATCGTTGTGCCTGGAAAAAACCGGATCTCATGGGTCGAGACTGGATACAGTTCTTTCCCGAGACCATGTAACTCCACCAACTCACTGTTAAAGACGGCAGTTTGCATGGGTTATTGAACAAGTTCTCATCGTTGATTGAAAACAAACTAAGGAAAATGCGCCCTTTCAAGGATTTTATCAAACTCCGGGAGGGTGCCGAACCAAAATTTCACAAAGCTAGATCATTACCTTATGCAACGCGCCCTAAAGTTGAGGCAGATATACAACGTCTGCAATCAGAAGGAGTCATAGTCCTGTTGCAACCTTCAGATTGGGGCACTCCGATTGTACCTGTACTCAAACTTGACGGCTGCGTCCGTATTTGCGGTGACTTCAAATTGACAGCCAGCCAAACGTCGAAAGTGGAAGAATATCCCCTACCATTTATTGAAGACTTGTACGCGACGTTAGCCGGCGGCCAAACGTTTTCCAAGCTAGCTCTCAGTAACGCATGCTCTCCTGTCGAACTTGATGATGAGTCACAGGAACTGACCACGACAACTACCCACCTGGGACAATTCCAGTATACATGTCTCCCGTTTGGAATAACTTCGGCACCCAGCATTTTCCAACGGATCGTGGATAATATAGTTAAAGATATACCGTTCCCCTGTGCACACTTGGACGATATCCTTGTTACTAGTCGCAGTGACGCTGTTCACCTAAGCACATCGCGAACTGTTCTCCTGCTTCTGAAAGCGTGTGGGTTGAAAGTAAAAAAGGCCAAATGTGAGTTCTTATTCGATTCTGTTTGTTACGTTGGTTACAAACTGGACAAAACCGTTTTGCGTGCTCTGCAAGCTAAAATAGCACATATTGTGCAGGCACCTCATCCCAAGAATAGCGATAAACTACGAACATTTTTAGGAATGTTGTCCCACTATCGTCGTTTCCTACCTGATGCCTCTACCACTCTTGCTCCATTAAACGAACTGTTACACAGAAACATCACGTGGATGTGGAAAAGTGAGCAGCAAGATGCTTTTACTTGTGCTAAGCAATGTCTTACTTCCGCACTTGTTTTGGACCATTACGCTAGTAAAAAACCGTTAATCTTACAATTTGACGCCTCTCCATACGGAGTCGGAGCACTTCTATACCACAAAATGTCCAATGGTGTCATTCACCCGCTTGCGTTAGCTTCACAAACTTAACAACCCACCGAATAGAATTACTCCCAGCTGGATAAAGAAGCCCTGTCAGTTACACTTGGCGTCAAGAAGTTCCATCAGTATGTTTGGGGCAACTATTTCGAAATACAAATCGACCACAAAACCACTGATATCCTTGTTGAGCGAGTCAAAGGGAATCTAGCAGATGTGGTTACCGAGAATGCAACGCTGGGCATTAATATTAGTTGCATATAGCTATCAAATCTCGTATATTCCTGTGTTGAACAATCCCACAGCGAGTGCATTAAGCAGGTTACCAGATGCGACCCCAGATGAACTACCGGAGGAACCAGTCGAGCTTGTATATCTAATGCAACACCTCGACAACACTCCATTAACTGGTGACACCATACGGCAGTGGAACGACCTTGACCCAAAGCTGTCTTCTACGGTGCGATTTACAAAAACCGGCTGGCCTACTACAGTTCCCGCCGATCTTAAACCTTACGCACAACGGAAAATGACTTGAGCCTTCACGACGTATGCTTGTTTTCGGGATCCCGCCTGATTCCATCGCTAAAGACAAGGCCGTTCATGATAAACTAACTCCACAACGCACCTCCAGGTGTAACCGGAATGAAAGCCTTGGAGCGCGGTTATTGCTAGTGGCGTGACCCGGATACAGAGACAGAGAACTATCTAAAAACATGTGGCCTATGTCAGCAGTACCAGTCAAATTAAAACACCCGGTCAGGTACACCATTGGCGCTGGCTTGAAAACCATGACAACGCATCCATGCGGATTACTTTGGACCCATTAATGGTGTATTTTTCCTGCTATTACGTGACGCTCATTCGAAATGGATAGACGTTTATCCCGTTTCCTACCCTACTACAGAGACAACTATCTCCAAAATGCGGTCGTCATTTGCAATATTTGGGTTACCGGAGACACTTTGTAAAAACACGGAGCCATGTTTCACTAGCAAAGGATCTGAAATCTTCATGAATAGCAAAGGTGTCCAGCATGTCCGTACAGCTCCATATCACCCTTCTTCTAATAAGCTAGCGGAAAGGGCAGTGCAGCCAAGCGTAAAAGGCCTATCAAACCATGTATCAGGAACTGTTCAGACAAGGTTAGACCGCTTGCTGTTCGCTTACAGGTTAACGCCCTCAGAAGCCACTGGTGAATCGCCTGCGGAGATGATGTATGGCCGAACACTCCGTACCAGACTGGATGTTCTGTTTCCAAATAATAGGGCACCAATGGAGAGGAAACAAGACAAGGCTGCCGCATCGCAACATGACTACGAATTTAGTTGGCAGCCGTGTGGTCCCGTATACACACAACTTCTTCATGAGCACTGCTGGCAACCCGCAACTGTAATTAAAGTCGACTGTACCCAAGGAGACCTTGAATTAAATGGTCGGAGAGTACGGCGACACTCAGACCACGTATGGTCCCTTATTATTGGGACAACAGCGGATGAACGTCTGGGTGAATCAGCATCAGTCCAGCCGGAAACGGAAGCAAAACCCCAGGATTCTGTACAAGCGTCAGATGCAGCAACACTTCTCAGGTCTCAGCGTACGCATAAAGCCGTTGAACCGTTCGTGCCAAGAGTATAAACATTTCAAGAGATGAGGGGATGTCACGTACGCGAATGACTTCGGTCCGTTTACTTCAGCCGTGCGCGGATTGGTTACCACTCACACTAGCTAGGCAATCATCTGACGCCAACCCCCGGTCTCGCTGCGCGTTTCCGTGAACCTTGTACCTTCTCAAGTGATTGATAAACCTCCTGCTGTTCAGCTGCCTTTTGCCTGCTGGCATTATGTGTGTCGGAAGCGTGCGTTACATGCTAGTGGTACCAAGTTTTACTATATGAAATTGGGGAGCCGCTGGTCCACCCACCATGAAGCTTAGCACTTGGGAGCCTCGGAATCAGGTGAAAGATAAGTTCCCCACAGATAGCCAAGGTAAAACAAAGTGATTGTCAAAACCTTCTGGATATCCAGCTTTCCAGGGTGACGCGCTACTCTGGCATGTGGCTATCTTTATTGCCCGTTTGATGAAGTGCAAAACAGTGAAGGTTAAGCTGGCGTTAGCGCTATATGAAAAGTTTGGTTTCTGTGTGCTGCTAGGTTACCAGTGTTTACAATATCGATTGATGCAGAGCGACTTCTGGTGAGCAGGAGATAGAGAACGATGGATTATAGCCCATGGGCTCGAGTGTGTAGATCGGTCAAACGACGTTCAGGTGGGGCTTATCGAGGAGCAAACCCCATCAAAACTGTGGACGAGTCTGATGGTATCGAACCTGAATTACATTCCATTTGGGTTAATTCCGTTTCTGGCATGCAGCCGGCGCCATACACTCTAGAGCTTTACATTGAAGGAGAAAAGGTACAGATGGAAATCGATACAGGAGCATCCGTGACGATAAGCCGGGAAAACGCTGTAAAAACGCTCCCGAACGTATCCGCTTGCATTTCTGTTCTTCGCACATACACCGGTGAACCTATACGTGTTCTTGGTAAATGCTTCGTGAAGGCACAGTATGGCGACAAAATACGCACACTTCCTGTATATGTGATCCCCGGGATAGTCCAAATCTGCTTGGAAGAGAATGGATACATGCTTTCCCAGGTACAATGAATGTGGTAAAATTAGTCACCGCGATCTCCGGACTTGAAACATTACTTAAACAACATTCAGCTGTTTTTTCCGAGGAGCTTGGGAAGTTGAAAGAATTTCAGGCTGCGATAAAACTAAAGAAAGACGCTCGACCAAAATTCATTAAGGCGCGCACACTACCATACGCTATGAGGCCTAAAGTTGAAGAGGAACTAAACCGCCTACGGACTCAAGGTATTATTACTCCTGTACACTTTTCTGACTGGGGAACTCCAATTGTGCCAGTAACCAAACCGGACGGCTCCGTACGGATTTGTGGTGACTACAAGATAACCATAACTCAAGCATCCATGCTGGTCAGGTACCCCTTGCCACGTATCGATGACTTGTATGCAACACTAGGTGGTGGTGAAAAGTTTACCAAACTCGATCTGAGTCATGCATACTCGCAGATAGAGCTCGATGAACCTTCGAGGAAACTGACTACCATCACCACGCACCTGGGACTATTTCAATATACTCGTTTACCTTTTGGCATTAATTCCGCCCCCGGAATATTTCAGAGAATTATTGGCGACATAGTGCAGGACATTCCTTTTGCGTGTGCTTATCTGAATGATATTCTTATCTCTGGACGCTCGGATACAGAGCATCTTCGAACACTCGCGGTCGTGCTCGAGCGTTTGGAGCGAAGTGGATTCAGATTGAAAAGGTCTAAATGTGAGTTCCTTTCACCTTCCGTTTGTTACCTTGGATACCGGCTTGATAAACACGGTTTACATGTTTTAAATGACAAGGTTAAACCTAATTTAGAAAGCCCAGAGCCAAAGAGTTGTGATGAACTCCGTTCGTTCTTAGGAATGCTATCTCACTATCGCCGTTTCCTGTCTACTGCATCGACGGTTCTACCGCCATTAAATGAGCTGTTACACAAAAATGCATCGTGGTGTTGGGGTTCCCGTCAAAACAATGCCTTCAATAAAGCAAAACAAGCTCTTGCATCGCCACCAACGTTAGTTCATTATGACTCTAACGAGCCACTCATACTTCAGTGCGACGCGTCCCCTTGGGGGGTCGGGGCTGTCCTGTGCCACCGCATGGACGATGGTTCATTACGTCCCATAGCATATGCATCGCGCACCTTACAGACGGCGGAGATGAACTACTCACAACTGGACAGGGAGGCGCTAGCCGTTATCTTTGGAGTTAAGAGGTTTCACCAGTATTTATGGGGAAACGTTTTCGAGCTTCATACAGACCACAAACCATTGATATCCTTGTTTGGGGAAACCAAAGGTATACAACAAATGGCATCACCGAGGATGCAGAGATGGGCTATAACCTTGAGTGCTTACAGCTACAAGATTGTTTATATTACCGGCGTCAGCAACTGCACAGCTGATGCACTCAGCCGTCTGCCGATCACGGAAACTGCACATGAACACGACCCTCCGTTTGAACTGGTTAAGCTAATGCAACATCTAGACACAACACCGATACGGAGTTCAACAATCCGTCAATGGACGGATCGAGACCCCGTGTTATCAATGGTGAAACGCTTTTTGAACATGGGTTGGTCACCTGAAGGGACAGTTGAATTACAACCGTTTATGATTCGGAAGAACGAACTGAGTCTATTCGACGGCTGTTTTTTGGGGCACTCGTCTAGTCCCTCCCACCAAGGCGCGTTCACGGATACTTAAAGAGCTCCATGATGCTCATCCAGGTGTGGCGAGGATGAAGGCACTAGCGAGAGGGTACTGCTAGTGGCCAAACATCGACTCAGACATAGAGAACTTACTGAAGAATTGCGATATTTGTCAGGCGTATCAGCGAGCAAGGCGTCAGGTCCAATACACCCTTGGCGTTGGCCCGACAAGCCTTGGCAGCGTATCTACGCCGACTACTTCGAACCGATAGACGGGACCATGTTTCTTCTACTTATTGATGCACATTCTAAGTGGATTGACGTACATCCAGCTGCTCAGGCGACAGCCGAATCCACCATCACTAAAATGCGCTCGTCCTTCGCTACGTTTGGCATTCCGGAAACCATTTGTACAGACAATGTTTCGCCTTTTGCCAGTGCTGAATTTGGTAAATTTGTCGCCAACAAGGGAATCCAACACGTTAAATCAGCCCCGTATCACCCAGCATCAAACGGATTAGCGGAGCGTGCAGTATAAACTGTGAAACAAGGCTTACTAAAGCAGTGAACGGGAACATTGCGAACAAAACTGGATCGGTTCCTATTCTCCTACCGTTCTACACCCACTGAGGCTACCGGGAAATCCCCGGCGGAATTGATCTTCGGCAGAAATCTGAGAACGAGGCTTCATTTGTTGTTCCCGAACCCGCGTGTGGAAGTACAGGAGCGTCAGAAAAAGTTTGTGTCTTCACAGGAATCAAAGCCGGAAGTTACATTTCAGGACCATCAACCTGTTTACACCAGGTTACCGTATGAACAATGTTGGCAGCCAGGCGACTGTGCTCGCTTCTTCAGGAAGTCAAAACGATTTGCAGCTTCCGGACGGCCGGGTTGTTCGCCAGCACTCAGATCATGTACGCCCCAGGAGCACTGACACACCTGCCGTGAGTCAGTCACACTCGGAGATAGCAGAGCAATCTGCAGAGCACGACGAACACAGAACAACTGGGGAAACTCAATTAAGCCGATCGACCCGGATTCGCAAACCGATCGAACTTTTTCAGCCATGACTGTAACGTCAGCCCAAACACGGTGGACTGTTACGTGTTCAACCAATGATCGCTCACTATGACCCTGAACCTGATTGGCCCTACACACACACACACGTAGATAAGCACGCACACACGCACTCAAGGACACGCCCTAACGTTCCGTTCTCTCATGTAAACCGTTAAGTGTTCAGTACACTGTGCGCCAGACTGACGCGTCTTCTTGCTTATTCGCTACAAGTTGAAATACGTACTTGCGGTTAGAGTCCAGTTGTGCTAGGCGTCCAGCGCAGTAAGATGGCTATGGAGTTGGGAATGCCAGTTCTTGTTCCATCCGCAACAAAAGAGATAACAACTTTATTGTCATCCAAAAATAGGAATGGCATTCGGAGGTTAAGATACAAAATATGTCAACATACAGATAAACTAGCAGTGGGTCCAGAACGCCACTTTGAAAAACGCCACTAGTGACGGGTTTATACTATGATTCCGCGCTATCCAGCCGTACTATCTGTGTACGCCCTGTCAAGTAGGAGACAAACCATGCCCACAGCGGAGGTAATGCACCGAAGGACTGAAGTTCATTCAGTAGCCCAGCATGCGAATTCGGTCAAAAACCTTCTTCATGTCAAAGAAGACGATGCCATATATATGACCGGGATCTATTTCCATTGTCAGGCGATCGAAAAATTCGAATTGACACGTCCGCCCGGACTTGTCCTGTAAAAAGCTATGTTGGGACTTGATGATTAAGCTGCGCGGTAGCAGCGATTCAAGAGCTTTTTCTTTGACTATCCTCCCCAGTACTCGACGCGACAGGCGTGTGGCCGATTGGACGGTAGGTGTCAATCTTCTAGCGATACCAACTTTCGTGCCTCGGTAGAACAACAGCATGCTTCCAATAGGCAGGGAAGGCACGTCTTCTCGGTGAGAGAGTGGCAGTGTTCAGCGGTAAGGAAGAGACCTCAGGGTAACCCAGATTTATGACTACAGTAGGTAAACAATGTGGGTCAGGCTAGTATGACAGCTTGAGCTACTGGATCACCGTTGCGATGGTGCGCAGATCAAATGCAATGCTAGATAGGCCATCTACTCTAATTCTAGGTACGTGAGCTGTAGGCGTCATGCTAGCATCAGAGAAGGAGTTAGAAAGTGTATGCTCAGAATGTGGCACGGTTCTTGTTGGACAGCGACAGTGGATAAAGAGTTGGAATGGTCGTAAAATAGGTTATCTTAAAAATTGGGATAAGCCGAAGGGGTGATGACGGCTGGGTTACGAAGTTGCGTTGCTTTGACAGTCATCTGGTGGTAGGCGCGAACCAGTACAAGCTTACTGGAGACCGTATTACGTGTGTGACATGCAGTGAGATCCTGCAAATATGAGATGGGTAGCTGCCGGAGACCGTAAGTTTGTTTAGTGGCCGGTAGCCCCCGAAAGGGCGCCAGTCACTATGTTTCTTAGAGACCGCCTGCAATGAGGAGCATTGAGGGTTTTACTAAGAGCGGATTAATCATAGTTCGAGCATGTGCTCAAACCTCGCCTTGAATATTTTGGCGAGTGAATGTCGGCGTACACGACATGAGAGCGACGGGGCATTCGTCCGTAGGTGGTGCGGGATCTCGGATGCTAAAAGCAGTTCCTTGGCTGTAGGGCCTTGGAGTACTGGGAGAAGAGGTTGACGTAGTCTGGAGTGGTCTAATGAAAGGCATTGAACGGGTTGACAGACGCGATATCGGTCCTGATGCCACGTACCTTGAGTTTCGTTGCTGGATCGACAAGCACCTGGCGTTGTGTATCGACCGAAAGTTTGAGCTATTATATTTAGTCTAGGCCGAGGTTGCAAAATGGGACCGTAGCAACGGTGCACACCTGGTGGAACGTATGTCGAAAACCAAGGTTCAGTGTGCGCGACCGAATTCCGGAGGTGGCTTTCGATGTGCCGTTGGCGGCGCTTAGGCTTGTGGATAAATAAACGGTCTGCTCACATGAGGTAGGAGATGACATTGACTTGCATCCCAGTATCAAATACGAACTGGGTCTCGGAATTATAATCCCTACTGTAGATGGGACGACATTGTGCTTTGCCGATAAGGTTAGTAGCAAATACCGGCCGGCTTTGACGTTTCGCTGTGTCGCGGTGGAGAAACTGCATGTTTGCTCGTACTTACGGGTTTTGTTACCAAAACGCAAGTGCTAAAAGCAATAACCCGAAGGTTTCATGTGACGGGGTGATAAGCTAAAGCAACCGCAATGTTTACATTGAGGAACGTTTTCCGACTTGGCGCTGTAGCGACGCCATTTGCGATGACAAGGCGTCCATTGCCGATGGTTGGCTAGTCGCGAGATCGGCGACGGTGTTACGCTGAGTGAGCACCCGGGGTTCGTTCGTTGGCTAATATCGTTCGACGACATGGTCTGCTAGTTCAGCAACTGCGGTTAGTGGCTAGGCCTTTTCTACGGTGAGTATGACTTGTGTGCTTTCCGAGAGACGTTGCATCCACATTCCGCGTATAATCCCGGTGTGCATGCTGGATGTGCCTTGGAGCTGTTGCATCACGAGACAATGTTGAAGGTATTCCGTTCCCTGGTTAAAGCACCCTAAGCAGTTGTTGCAAGCGGACCTGGTCGGAGGATGTGATGCTCTGAACAATAGCCCATTTGAGAGTACAGTATTTCATCAAAAGAGTCGGATAAAATATTATGTCTCTCACCCGTGACGATATACTCTGAGGGATCCGAGATATGAAGTGATTATATATTGCGAGATCAGAAGAAATCCTAAGAATTAGAAAGTAGATTCTAGATGCAAAAACCATAACGAAGGATCCTTCTCCTAAGAAGTCGGAGATGAAAGTGACCAAGTAAGGAGGTGGATCCTCATCTATATAATTCATTGCAAAAGTGGCTAAAAGGAAGCCGCAGATGTGAAAAATGAGGATGAGTAATGAATCATAAATGAACCGGTGCGAGCACACTATAGACGAAAACTCAAAATGGTGGGCGGCGTGTTCTGAGCCAGGGTCGTCCATTGCTGTGTAACACATTGGGTACTAGTCGGTAGCAATGAAACGCAAAGGTGCCCAGTACAGGGCGGTGGGAATGATGTAGGCAGCTGAACCTAATGTACCTAGCAGAGACTACACAAACAGAAGGCGAATCAGCAAGGGCTGATAATTGGGTAGCACGGGACTCAACAGCAGTTTGTATAAACCTATTTGTGGTACCTAAAACAAACGAACGAGAATGTTCAAATAACATTTACATTCAATGTTGTAAAGTAGTGAGTGCATGTCTTTAGGTGCAAAAAACAGGGAAAGATGATGTGGTATTGTAAGTGAGGTGGCAGAGAAAGCCTTGAAGCTAGAGTGACAAGCTGTAAGCCAGAGAAGAACATCGATACTCTGTGCGCTTATTGTTAGGTGGCGCCACGTAAGAGACTTGCCAACTACGAAACAGCAGAGAAGCTAGAGTCAGCGGTATCCAACGTAAATGGTACAGGATACAAAGATGAGAAGCGGATAAGCAAACGCCAGGAATGTACTACGCGGGACACAACAGAGCAATTTGTGAAGGTGGATGTACATTCACTAAAACAAATAGACATGGAGGATGCCCAAACAGTAATACAATCTAATGTCGTAAAATACTGAACGAGTAAGTTTGCAAGTGCATTATGCTATAAGCACAAAAGTATCGAGTGAACTTGGCAGGAAGAGAACACAGATGCAGGGCTGGAACTCCTATGCACATGACCAACTTTGCCAATCCCGTCCCTTCGAAATTCAGTCCATTCGCTCTGCCACCACCACGAGGAAGCAACGGCCGCATGAATAAGGTGAAAAGTCAAGCTTTCTGGCATGAGTATTTCCGTCTACTAGAACATTTAGTGTCTGTGCATTATGATGGGACCACAGCTACTTAATCCAGCAAAGGCTCGCAACTCCAATGCCGCGCATTGCACGCCCCTACAAAACCCCAGCAGTTCCCTCAGTTTTCCGGCCACCCACACGAAAAAAACTCTCTTTGATCGCAAATGCGTACACCTCGAACCAGCTACATTGAATAAGTTAACAAGCAGTTAGCTCAGCAGAGACCGCCTCAATATTCCGAGCATCTCTCCATGGAGTCCTAAAATTGCAGATTTACTGTACATCGGAGAACCAGAAGACAAGTTGTGGAAACATGACTCAGGCCGTTTCTAATTACATGTTAAAAACCAGTACAAACAGTTCGCGTCTGACAGCTTACTTACTACCACACTTCCGGGTAATAAACCATTTTTTTAATTGCACCAATGTACCTTTTGAGGTAAAGAGCCTCACTTGCCTTTGCTAAGGTTTAAACTATACTTAGTGGATTCGGCACGACGCTGTGATACTGCACCATCGTTCCTTCTGACACCCTGCTCACCCATCATGGATTTACATGTGTATATTCTGTACTGAAAGCACGCTTCAATTTATCCTACTGTAACTTAGTCCTTTCCTACGTGAATCTTCACCGCTTTTTATCTTCCTGATCACCGCTTGTTCTTTGCTATGGTAAACCATATAACCTGTAGTAGAATAGTTGTCAATAATAGACCCAATCATTTGTACTAAGCAAGTGGAACGAAAGCCTCAGTTCATTCGTCTCTCAGACTACCTCGCTGGTTCGCGTATCCGTAGAAGAAGGTATTATAAGACGGTGAAGGCATTGGGTTTGTAGAAACAATCGATTACGCTTAACTCGAAGCACTGACCAGAAGTTGTCTGGGTAAGTTATACAGATAATGGCAGCTGAGCTGGTGCCATCAAGCTCCCGAAAACAAGCAGCTCCCATTGGAGGTTAAAATGGTCTTTTGGCGAAGGGAACACTGCCTTTAATCTGCGGGTTATATTCTTGTATTATGGATCAATTTAGTCTTTAATTCGGTTATAATCGAGAAAAAGTGCATTTGAAGCAACGGAGTTAAACAGTCATAGATATCAAGAAAAAGGATATCCAAAGTGTCCATCGTCTACTAGCAGGAAAAATCGCTTAATGCAGTTGGCTGGTGCATGCTCCAATGTCTCGATCGTGATTGGTACGTTGGGCCAAGCAATCACCGCGTGCCTGCGTTCGTGCGTATGTACTACAAGTATTGGACGCCTGCCATAGTCATTGATTGGTGATTTGATTCAGCGTCCATGTGATTTCGAATGGCTTGTCCTCCCTTCTTGGCGTGCACTTGCACTGCAGTTTAGGTGAACAACCGTCTTACTAAACAACTGTGTTTGCTGATTTCGTCTCAGCGTAACCGTGACCGCGCGACATATGATCGCAATGTTACCTCGTAGTTGATCAAGCCAACTCGGCGTGCATCTGTATACCCTTGGTCTCAAGTAACCCCATGGAAATAAGTCCAACGGGTTCAAGTCTGGTGACCGTGCGAGCCACTCAGTTGGTCCTACGCAACCGATCTAGCGATGACCAGATTTCTTGCTGATATCCAAGAACGGTTTGAGCATAATGTGCAGATGCTTATCGGCTTGCATCTGTGAAGATATGCTGTAAAGAAAGAAAAGCAGCAGCAGTACGTCGGTATCGATGCTCCACTGCCTCGTAACCACTACCGATCGCAAGTGGGCTAAGTAGACTGCGAAGGTCGCACTGCCCCTACACAGGCACAAACATGCGCCATCAGATTACAAGACAAGCTCAGTACCTTTAAGCTACAGGGAGGCCAAGCAGGTCTGGAGCAGTTCCTAGTACGACGGTGCTAGGACAACTAACGGATGAGTAAGGCTATACAGCTTATCGGTCACAACCCCGAAAAACAAAAAGAGTCCCACGATTTGCTACCCGTTGCTGTACACCAACATCTTAGATTGCGCTATGTTGAATGCGTGAAACGCTGTATTGATGTAGATAAGATCTAACTCACAAATGCAGTTTCTTTTCTAGATGTAAATAGAAAATGGACTCATCCGTGAGGATTACAGGAAAAGTGTTCACGCGATTAAAAACCAGCGGCAAAATGCATACCGTTTATCAGGATCGTTGGGGTACAAAACTTAATCTTGAAGTGTTACACACCTGCGAAAAATTGTTTTCCTTTAAAATCCAGTAAACAACGTATCGAGTGGTGGTACAACGTATTGCGATTCTATGTATAATGAGATCGTCCCCGTAGATGCTTCACAGATAATAGCGCAAGCTAAAAATCATCAGCGGTGATGCGAGGTTGCAAATTTTTCCGAGGTTGTATACATCTCCAGTGTTTTCGAACTATTCCACCAGTTTCAGGACGTAAGGGCCGTTAACAGGTCACATTGCAGCGTCGATAGTGCTGCACCACCGCGCAGTTTGTACTGGGTTTGTCGCACACTTGCCATACACCTGAAGAATAAACGCGCGCTGATCATCAGCCAAGTAACACAATTCCGGTTGTAAATGTATAGCCGACGGGAGCATCTGCTCATGCTCCAGTGCTGAGACAGTCATCACATAATTAATAACAAGAAGCACACTGCTTACCTTGCCCAAACGGACAACAGTCTGACTAGCGCTTGAAGGTTGGACGGATGTTTTCTTTTCACCTAGGTCACTGGCCATTACCGCGTCTTAACCGCAAGCGCAGCCCACCGAAGGCTATCGATCGCCTGACTGGCTACCCGGGTCGGTTTCGTTAACTTTTCTTGTCCGTCCGCACCCACTGCCAAACAAGTATATGGTGCGCCCTGGTTCAGGTGCTCTGGCCGTATCTTAGCACTGGACAATGCGCCACTCAATGCAAGTTCGGGTCGCCTGACGCAGTTGCAGTAGTGCTCTGTCACATGCCCACACACCAAAGGGAACCGCGAAATCTTTCGCTCCGTATGCAATTGCGCGTGTGCTGAACGCAGGTGCCGTCGTGTGCGCATTTACGGTCAAACGCAAGTTGCCGATTCAGTGGCCGAATAACTGGGGGAACTGCTCGGGTTTCGTAGAGGCGTGCAATGCGCTGCACTAGAGGTTCGAGTATTTGCTGGATTACGTTGTGGTCCCATTATACCGGACAGCCCGTACATTGCATGTCTGTGGTATAGATAAATGTACATTTCTTAAATATGATGACTCAACACCTTCCAGGGAACCGATGGAATACACACAGCTGACTAACTACATTAGGGCGAAGCCACTGGCTGGCGTTCTGGATTGGACCAGAATTGAGTGCAGCTAATATGAACCAGAAAAATTTCATCAAAAATCATCCTACTCATAAGTAATCGACACTGCAGTAATCGCCTTAGCAGCTCGCATGCCTCCATGAGTGGTGGCGATTTGAAAAGGAAGTCGTAGCTCTGGGATGAAACCCCGTCATAGTCATGTGCAAAACATGCACGACAATGGAAAATGAGCCGCACTATATCGCGGTTGGGTGTCAGATATAGCGGTCTGCCGCCGTCATCAATGGCGCAGTGGCATAATAATAATAGGTATATTTCTCAGAAAGGTGAGACACGTTCCAGAGACCCTGGACCGATCATTATGTACAAGTTTTCTCTGAAACTGAAATTGTTTATCGGATGCGAGGAGATTTGTGTTGAGTGGGATTGGATTCAAGTTATAATTTATTCTTATGCAGATCCAACTTTCTTCGGTAGCAAGTATCTCATCGTACCGTTGAACGAGTTGTGGTCCGGATCAACGTAAATAGAAGGGAAATAGCAAGTATTAGTAAGTATTAGTGCGATGGAGGCCGAAAACTTCCTAGGGAATTATGTACATGTGTGGAATCGAGAAGAATATAGTGTGAGGAGGGTCACGCAACCAAATTTCTGGACTCAGCATAAGGAACAGCAGTATGGGTCTGGCTAACAGGGAAAAATAAGTCCACATTACTGCACAGTGAAAAAGGGAAATATTTAAGCAACTACCTTATTATTGCATGGCAGATGTTGTTTACAATTAGGAGGCGCAATACGGATTTCGGATTACTTAAGATGTGTAGGTTGTAGGCTGTGAACAAGAATGCCGAACCTTTAGTAGTTTGGCTAACTGCGCTAGGAGTTTGATTATGCAGGGAATTGGTCCAACAGAACGCCAGTGATATATTTACGAGGTTACAGTAGTCCTGAGTGGCAAACATATCGATGTTGACAATGTGTCGGTTGATTCACCAGCAAGATATGGTCAAGTGAAAACCCAAGCTAAGTGTTGGGGAGCAAGGTGGGTTGAAAATGTAAAGAAAGGATCCGGGTGCTTTACCTACCAAAGCGTCAGTGCTTTCACAAACGAATGGCAGGTGAGCCAGCGGGTGAAACGGAAGTGAAGTTACGATTGGAGAGATAGTTAACCGGATTTGGGAGTCCAGCTAACCAAGTTGCCAGTGATTCAACTGACACATGGTTGCAGTGGAGCCAAGTAAAATCAAGGGGAAGTATAGTGAGCCAAGATGGGATGAAGAGGATAACAGAAGCCTGGACCTCCAACCCATCGACGTATCAGTGGAGCCACTAATCAGCGGTGAGCTTTCGGGCAGGCAGGTCAGGAGTGGGCAATAAAAGAGAAGGGTAAGCAGGGAATCAACGGGTGTTTGTTGGTCTGACTGATACAGTCATTTGCAACTTTCAGTTAAATGTTGTCTGGACCTTGTTCATACGTTTGTTGAATAGTTGTAGGGCAGCGCAGGAGCATAATCACATTGCTAACTGTAAGATATTCGTCAAGCTTTCTACGAAAGTTATACTCAGATGTGCTAGTACGAATATCGGTCGGCAATTTGTTCCAAATACAGGAGTACCGATTTAGGAAAAAGTTTGCTGATATGTTTGTCTTTGACCTTCTTACCATCACAGAATTTTCTCTATTGCGTGTATTGTATCCATTTGGTTTCATGAGTGATAGATCAATGCTAGGGGTGTGGACATTTTTGTGCAGGAAATTGAAAAAAAGTGCTAAGTTTACTTTTAGGCGTCGAAGCCATATTGGGTCAAGCTTAAGTAAGTCGCATCGCTCAGAATAGGGTAACACTAAGCTCGTACCAATAAGGCGCTTTGTAAACGCACTTTGTACCTTTTCTATGGCGATACGATCATGCTTCCTGGAATTGCTATACACCATTGAGCAATATTCAAGTAAAGGGCGGGCGAATGATTCATACATTGAACAAATTGAATCTCGTAGAGTAAGATTTTTGAATAGTAATGCAATGCGTTGTTTAGCTCTGGCTGTTGCATAAAATGCTTGTTCTGAGAAGTTAAGGGAATATGAATAGCGAAGCCCTAGGTCACAGATGGTCTGACAGATAGTAAGTGGTTTGCTATCTAGGGTCAGAGCATTGTGCTTAACATTGCACCTGTATAACATCGCGCTACATTTGTCAGTGCTGAAAGACATTTTCCATGTGTTGCACCAAGCCTCAAGCGCATGGAGGTCCAGTTGGATTTCAATTAGAGTATTGCTGAGGTTGGTAGGATGGAAGGAGTACACTATTTTGATGTCATCGGCGAAAAGATAAGGCGTGCCGCATTTAACTACGCTGAAGACGTCGTTAACGTAAAGTAGAAATAGCAATGGACCAAGAACACTGCCTTGTACCACCCCACTGGTAACAGCCTTGGGTTGAGATTTATGTTGTTGGATTTGTACTATTTGGGAGCGATCTGAGAGATATGAGCTAAACCAAGCCAGTAAGGGGTCCTTTATACCGTAGGTTTGGAGCTTAGCTAGTAGGCGACTATAAGGTACGCGATCGAAAGCTTTTTGCATGTCGAGATAGATGACGATTGCCGATAAGCCACGATCGTGTGAACTGACAAGGTGATTTAAAAATTCTAAGTGACAAGTGATGCAGGACCTGGAGTTTAGGAATCCATGCTGTGAATTGTTTACTAAGTTTCGAGTTAATAGGAATTTAAGCGTTTTCGACTTTACATGTCGCTCCATCATTTTAGACAATACTGATGTGTGACTAATCGGTCGGTAGTTTTTTACGTCGTACAGTGAACCTGATTTATGACGGGGCATCACTATGGCCTCCTTCCACTGAGCCGGTATGATACCAGAATTCATAGATAAGGTGAACATATACAGTAGCAGCAAGGGGATGTCATCTCCCCCGAATTTTATGACAGCAGACGGGAGATTGTCCGGACCAGTGAAATAGGAGGTTTTAGTGGACTTTATGAGTTTTTGGATATCGCACAGATTGAATGTGATGTTGCTGAGTTGATCATTCGTGTGATGTTGCAGATCCAGGGTCGCAGGATCACTACATTCATTAAACGAGGCAGCAAAGTAGTTGTTGAACATTTCGCTGGTATAAGTCGGGTCACTCACTAAGCATTTATCTGCAGACATAAGCGAGATAACATCTAGGTTCTGTTTAGCGGTCTTGCGCTTAAGCAATCTGAATAGTTCCTGTTTTCTATTTTGGCTACCGAGTGCTTGTTTTTCTTTATCAATCAGCATGGCCTGATTGGCATTCTCCTTAATAGTAACCAACTGCTGGTGCTTTATTAAGAAACAGAAGTCATTGGATTTATGATACGCCTTGAGCAACTTTTTGAGCTTTACAGCTAATTTGTGTTGTGTAGGCCTTTCTCCAGAGACAGGTAGTTTTATATGCTTTCGCGGAATCGACACATCTACTGACCAATGGATGTTGTTATATAACTCATCCGCTGCAGTGTGAGGGTCGCCAGCTAGGAAGAATCTGCCCCACTGCGCCGATCTTATCAAGCTTGCAAAAAGGCTCCAGTCAGCGGTTTTGTAGGAGCTGATAGTCATGTGTGTTTTTGATGAGGGTGTTTTTGACAACTGAGCATTGACACTGAATGAGAAAGAGATCACACTGTGATCACTACCGGGAAGATGTCCCAGTATCTCGGTGGAAGCTGCAGTGAAGCCGATAGTAAATATCAAATCTAATATGTTATTCTTTCTAGTGGGAGATAAGACATGCTGAGTCCATCCACATACATGCATAGTGGCGATGAAGCTTTTAAAGTTATTGGGGACGTCGTTAGAGGACCACGACAGATCAGGCATGTTGAAGTCCCCGCCTACTAGCTTGCGATTCGCGGACTGGCACGCGAGATGGCATAAAACGCTCTGTAAGTCACTGACAGGTAAGAATAAAGGCATGGATTAAAATCCAACGGGATTCGATGTGTGTGCGCGCTACTGACGTGTCCAAATAAAACAAAACGACCGCCTAGGACTTTCCTGGATGTGTGGTGGCTGTCCGACTGAGTCAAGTTGTGATTGGTCTACACGAAAATAGTAAATCCCCTAATATCCCCTAACTTCAGCGAACATGGGTGCTCGAAGGTTGAAAGATTTTCCAGGCTGGCGAAAGGCAGTGACGGCCAGTTCCAGCAGGCAGCATCCACCAGCGGTTGACTTGCTGAAAAACTGACAAGTTGTTGAGGTAACACGCAGTGGCTAAAAGTTACACCCCACAGAAACGAAAAGAAAGTATCATACTAAAGAGCACTCCAGGTGTAATGAGGTGTAGTGCCTTGACGAATGCTACGCAAGAAATCCGTAGCCCAGTAAGACAGAAGACGGCAGGATATAAAGAATGTCTTGAGAAAATAGCACTGTACAATAGCTATGTAAATATAGCCTGAGGGCAGTGGGAGAAAGTGGTGAAGCAATGAGTTACACCCCGACGGAGCGCAACAGCCGGGAACACGCGGGTAAGATGGCGGACCAAGTTCAAAAATGCAGTCCGGTATATATAGGCTTTGGATGAGTGCAAAGTAAAACAAAATGTGTACAAGTCTGGATGGTGATGCTTGATGGAGTAAAATGTCATTGTCACTACACAGGCCTCCCCCTAGAAGGCCGAGGGACGAGGACTTCGATCGATGTTGGCTTGCAGATGTATAAAAAAGGCAGAATCATAGGAGTTCGTTAGTATTTGGATTATTTAATCTTCTTGTGGATTGGGATGCATCATCGGTGGGCCGTCCCAGCGGGCACACCGGACTACAAAAAACTGGTTAATCCAGAAAAAGGGCCGGTAGGACCTTTCACCGCTGCTGAAAGACGGTACGCTTGGGAGAGGTCACTCCCCCCACCGCATTCCAATCCACTGCCACTACGAAGCTGTAATCCTGTTCATACCGGCGAGCCGTAGGGGAGCAAAAACAACGAGCCAAGCCCACGAGCAGCCGGAACCAGGAAGGCGAGCCAGACAAACGACCTGAGCGAGCCAAAATGAGCCAAACAGACCACGATCCACAGGTCAACGTGGGCGGGCGAGACGACCAAGCGTTAGGAGTAGACCCAAGCATCCAAACGACCAAAGCAATTGAGAAACAGCCAACCGTTGCACGGACGGACCCAAACGTGCCAGCCTCATGACTTTACCTGATAGATGGGGAAAAACTCAGGGAGACAGATTCAGATATTTACTCTGCTAACCGAAAAGCATAATACAAACGACGAGAAAAAATGAAAAGATTCATGAGGTTGGGATGATTTCGACAAAATCGAAAAAACGAAAAGGTTTATGAACTTTTCTACCGTGACTGGTATTAGTTTGCGGCGAATCTGATGACTGGGCTTGTGGTGCAGCTGAAAAGGTGGGCGTCGATACAGGTGGCTCTGTAGATTGCGTTAAAGTCGATGATGGAACAAACTGTTGTTCATCGATGAACGCAGGCTTGACGCGATCTATCGAGACAGTATCCCTTTTACCCTCACGGTCAATCACCAAGGTTTTTGAAGACCGTTTACTAACACGGTATGGACCTGTGTAAGGTGCGGAGAGAGGCTGTCTCATTTGGTCGACACGTAAGAATACGTGAGAACATGTAGAAAGGTCTTTCGGAACGTGCACTGGAGTGCGTTGTTCCCTGGGTCTCGCGGGGTGCGGCTGACGCATGTGGTGCGTCAGACGAGCTATGTAGCTCTTGTAGTTCCATGCCCTCTCCGGGGTTGGGGCGACTAATGGTCCAGGGAGACGCAATGTGCAGCCATAAACGAGTTCGGCCGGAGCAGCGTTAATGTCGGTTTTGACAGTATTTCGTAAGCCAAGCAAAACGGTGGGAAGCGCTTCGTACCAGTCTGCGTTATCATGTGCACATAGTGTAGCTTTCAGCTGGCGATGAAAACGCTCAACCACGCAGTTGGCGGCAGGGTGGAATGCAGTTGTTTGGACGTGACGGCAGCCGAGAGTCTGAAGAAGGTGAGCAAATGTGTCTGCGAAGTGCGAACCTTGATCAGTTGTCACAACGGCAGGACAACCAAAGTATGAGACCCATCGCTCTAGGAAAGCGCGAACGACAGTGTCTGATGAGCAATCTGGCATTGGGATGGCATCAGGCCATCTTGTAAAGCGGTCTATACAAGTCAGCAAGTAAACGCATCCTTTAGATGGAGGCAGTGGCCCAACAAGGTCAACATGAAGATGGTGAAAACGGGCGTCAGGAAGTGGAAATGAAAAAAGCGGAGTTTTCGTGTGTCGATGAACCTTAGACTGTTGGCAACTAAGGCACGTACGAGCCCACTGTCTAACGTCCCGGTTGACGTTGCGCCACACGAAGCCTTGTGTGACGAGCTTAACTGTGGCACGAATGCCTGGATGTGATAAACTGTGAAGAATGTCAAACACACACAGTGCGTCGGAAAGCTTGAGGAACAATTGGTCGTGGTGAATTTTGCGAAACGTCGCAAAGTATGGTTCCATCCGAAGTAAGCAGTGGGACTGGTCGTATGCGTAAGGAGCTAGAGTTACGAAGCTGATCCAGCTCCGGGTCGGTCTGTTGAGCAGCAGTCATTGCTGCTAGATCGATACCTTCAGCGGACGTGATGGAGCTGACGCGAGAAAGAGCATCAGCGACGGAGTTCTGCACACCCGAGACGTGCCGTATGTCTGAAGTAAACTGTGAGAGATGGTCCAGATGGCGTATCTCTCTCGGAGAGTATCTGTCGGATGACGAGTCGAGGGCGTAAACTAAAGGTTTGTGGTCAGTGAAGACGGTAAAGCTTCTGCCCTCTAGAAAAGGACGAAAATGACGGATGGCGAGGTAAACTGCCAGAAGTTCTTTCCCGAAGGTGCTGTAACGTGTCTCCGCTGGCTGCAACCGTGTCGAAAGGAGACCCAAAGGTTGCCATGTATTGTCGACAGCCTGCTGAAGAACAGCACCGACGGCCTCGTCTGAGGCATCAGTGACGAGAGAAATTGGAGCAGATGGTACTGGATGTGCTAAGAGAGCAGCATTAACTATTGCGTCTTTAAGGTTTGAGAAGGCTAATCGCGCGGACTTGGTAAAAACAAACGAACGTTCATTGCCCCGAAGCAAGTCAGTTAAGATCTGCATTATCCTAGCAAAACACGAAATAAAGCGTCGATAGTAGTTGACTATTCCAAGGAAACGTTTAAGCTGTTTAAACAACGTAGGTTCAGGGAAATCTTTGATGGCGGTTACCTTTTGAGATAGTGGTTCAACACCTGTAGCTGAGATGCGGTGACCTAGGAACTGGATCGACGATTTTCCTAGTTCGCACTTGCTAGGGTTCAAGGTAACGCCTCGCTCAAATAGGCGTTGGAATAGAATACGCAGACGCTCTAATTGTTGCGATTTAGAGGCGCTAGCTACTAGGATGTCATTCACGTAAGGATATGCGAAGTCCAGACCACGAGTAACGTCATGGATGAACCGCTGGAAGGTTTGAGCAGCGTTCCTTAACCCGAAAGGCATTCGAAGGAACTCGAATAAACCAAAGGGTGTTATAACTGCAGTTTTGGGGATATCGCAGTCCTCTACAGGAATCTGGTTATATGCTCGCGTTAGGTCTATCTTACTAAACACTGACTTACCACCAAGACTACTTGTAAGGTCCTGGATGTGCGTATAGGATACCTATCTGCAACTGTACACTTGTTCAGCACCCGGTAGTCTCCGCAGGGCCGTCAGTCGCCGCATTTCTTGGGCACCATGTGGAGAGGTGAGGCTCACTGACTTTCGGAAGGACGGGTGATACCAAGTTCGAGCATGTGCTCGAATTCCGTCTTAGCGGCTTTTAGATTATCAGGGGTGAGACGACGTGGCCGTGCAGAAACCGGTGGGCCACGGGTTCGTATATGGTGCGTAACGCTAGATGCGACCGGAAGCGTAGCGTCAGCTGAGTGGACCAGCTGCCGAAACTGTCTGAACAGATCTAAAAATTCCTTATCAGCTTCGGACTGAATGTAAATGGGAGTGACAGAAACACAAGATGTGCGAACTCCACATGTGAAAAGCTGGGTCTTTTGGTCAACGAGTTTGCGATGACGCGTATCGACGAGAAGATCGAAGTGTTGAAGGAAGTCGATACCCAATATAGCAAACGGAACAGCAGCGATGGTGAAAATCCATCGAAAGGGACGTCGTAGTTCGAGGTCAATGGTAAGGGAGCGTTGACCGAAAACTCGGATAGCAGTGCCGTTAGCGGCACGCAAGTTGGTTGTCTGTGGCTTAGTCGCCTGGAACCGGTGGGATCACGCTAACTTCCGCCCCGGTCTCAGCCAGGAACATGATGCCGGCGTTACTATCAACGATTTTGAAGAGGCGACATGGACGACTTCGGCCGACGACGTTCGTCGCCACTACGTGTCGGCCTGTCCTTTCCCGTTACGGGAAATGAGCATGGTTTTATACAATTTCTAGCGGACCTTCCAAAACGTGCGTGATAACGGCAAATTGGGCGTCGTGTTCGTCTTCGAGATGGGCTAGGGGAACGGGATGGAGAATCCCGTTGGTGCCGATGTAACTTTCAGCTTTGAATTTCTTGCCGTAGCGCGGCTATCTCTGCTAATAGCTCGCCAGTCGAAGGTGGAGTAGCGGTGTCGATGGTTTGGACCGAAGGGTCAACAGTAAACTTACGTCAGGTGAGCGAACAGAACTAGACGACGGGCATGGTGGTCCGGTGAAACGATCCATCATGTCATCAGCAATATCTGCAATTTTTGACAAAGGCTGCGATTTTGCAAGCGATAGCATAGGTTGTACGTTTTCAGGCAAACGCTGAAGCCAAAACTCTCGAAGCAGCGACTCGTCTATCGATCCTTGCGACCCTATGCGATCCTTGAAGAAGACCACGCATCTCTAGCAACAGCGCGGATGGCTTACTAGAACCTAGCTGTAGACCAGTAAAAAGTTGATGCAGGCGCGACTTCTCTGAGGGAGTAACACGCTTTATTACGGTGTTCTTAAGAAAATTATAACGGTCAGGAGAACGAGATGTAATAATAAGATCACGTAGTGCTATGTTAATATCAGCTGGCAGGCGTGGTAGCAAGTGATTAAACTTTGCAGAATCACTAGTAACATGCTTAGAAGTAAATTCAGCTGCTAAAATCATGAACCACAAAACGGGATCTTTTTCAATAAAGGGTGGAACTACGAGAGATACCGCTTGCACAGACTGTGAATCCTCACACTTTTTAAAAAATGAGGCCATGGCTTGCGTGGAAAAACCAAAGAAATGGAACAAACTCTCCGGAATGCGATTGGAAGTCACTTCCGGGCCGGGATCATCAATTATGTAGTGCCTTGACGAATGCTACGCAAGAAATCCGTAGCCCAGTAAGACAGAAGATGGCAGGATATAAAGAATGTCTTGAGAAAATAGCACTGTACAATAGCTATGTAAATATAGCCTGAGGGCAGTTGGAGAAAGTGGTGAAGCAATGAGTTACACCACGACGGAGCGCAACAGCCGGGAACACGCGACCAAGTTCAAAAATGCAGTCCAGTATATATAGGCTTTGGATGAGTGCAAAGTAAAACAAAATGTGTACAAGTCTGGATGGTGATGCTTGATGGAGTAAAATGTCATTGTCACTACAGAGGTTCCAATCCAAGCACCCGAGCTATCCCGAGAAGCAGTTGCAAATCGAGACAAGTTTAAATTATCTGGAGCACAAGAAAAGTGTAGAAAATGAGAATAAACTTGAAACCGGTCGCCACCACGAGCAACTTTCACCACCCAATGTTAGCTGTTCGTCTTCAACCTATGGGCTGTGTCAAGCACCCGTGTTCTGATTGGATGAAGTCGTGACTTCTGCCTGGAGGTTTCCGCCATTAAGGTACGCGTAACTTCAGACAACAACCACAGTAGAAGTTGGTAATCGATTCAGCAGGGGGATGTCACTGGGGTAACAACTTGTGCTTTGATAGAAACAAGCAGCATAGAATGGAATCATGGGCTAATATAAAATAAAGTATAGTCCTCTGTATCGATTGGAAAACACTAACCCAATACAGATTTGTTCTTGGTGAAAAAGAAGAGCTTCCGCGTAAATCTAACTCTAAATTCGAGCTACAAGATTAAAAACAGCCACAGTGTTCCAAACCATAGCTAGCAAAGGTGTCAAGAGCGCTGATCATGGAGTGGTTGTCTAGTGATCAAAGCGTTAGATCTGCGGTTCGAATGCAATAGCATGTAATCCATCAGGTAAATATGTGCAGGAGGCTATCATGTGAGGAAGAGGCCAGTCGCAAAGTGTTATCACATGGTTGAACAGTGCAAAATACATCCAGTTTGGGGATACTCGTTTCTGTATACTCAAGAAAAAGGAGAACTCGGAGAGACGGGAAAACTTGACAATTCATGAGATTTAACAGGTCATGATGAAGTTAACCGAAAGTGGATCGGTGTTGGGCACATCGAACCACTAATAATATTGAAGACCATTCAAAGATAAGATTTTCCTCCATGTTGCAGGGTAAAGAGTAACAAACAAGTGCTTTTAGTGAAATAGACAATGCAAATTGCAAAACGCCAGAATGACATGTAGACAGCAGCAGTGGTGAAGTCCTAGATGCTTTTTATCGGAAAGTAATCGCTGATAGCATTGCAAACCATCATACGTAGCTGACACAGTCGAAAAACAAGTTGAATCAATGTAGCACCACGTTCGTGGCACAACAACGAATCGATCGACACAATATTCCGGATACCTCAGCCGAGCAAATGAGCGCAAAAGGTCAAAGGAGGAGTGGAATTCGGCAAAACTCCAAATGCCATAGTGTCGGCCGCGGAAAAGATGATATGTAACAAATTGGTACTCCCCACTTAAATTAAAAAACAAAAAGACTGTAAGGTGCATCAACCTACAGGTATGAGGAAGGAAACAATACGGTTCGTACGCTTTGCACAGGACCCTACGAGCACCAAAATGTTTAGAAAGTAAAAACGTAAAACGCAGAGGGTTGATAGACTTTGTTTGCTACTTGTGTTAGGTTTCGGAAAACAGTTATACCGAATCCCTGGCAAGCATAGTAAGTAGACCGGAAAAAATGCATAAAATGTGTGTGAAAGTTTCTGTCTTAAACCCACAGATGTGTAGCGACTGAGAGCGTTCGCTGCAAGTCAGTTGCATTTTGGAAAAGTGCAGTTAGACAAATAATTAAGCAAGGAAAAGTAGCTAGCAGAAAAAAGCTATTCATCATTGAAATCATCGGCAGAAAACAGGACCAGAAGATTGCACTCAATAAGAAAGGGGACTTAAATGGCCAGGCAAACGGCAAGTGAACAATGAACAATGACTTATCACGGGTAAAAAGCATGTGCTTGACAAGTCTCGTAGGATGGTTGGAGTAAAAAGTAAATTTGAAGGATCATCGAATAAGTAAATCGTTATTTCAAGTGTCCACCGAGTTAAATGCACTACTGCATAATGATAGTTTGAAGTGGGAATGGGATGTGCACACGTAAAATAGTATAGAGAGCTGTTATAATTCAGTAGTGCGTGAGAAATGAAAAAGGAAACGAAAACGCTCACTCATTTGTTTCTTCATTTGACAGAGGTGGTATGTTTATCCAGTTTAGCTACATCCAGGCTAATCACATGGACACTTCTGCATGTATCCTCACCACCAGGTTGCGGACAGGGCCGTTAAGCATGTGCTTAGGTTTGCGTTATTTCGTCCTCCAAATGGAACGGATTATATCAACTAGTGCAAGTTGGAAAGCGTTTCATCAAGGCGTTTTTTGAAAAGCGTTAATGTAGGGGCAAGGATAAGGTGAGTCGGAGGGACATTCCAGGCACAGGACACGCGAGGGAAAAAAACGTTTCGTCGACAACCAAATCGACTGTAGTGCGTAGCCAGTTTGAGCTGATGGCCTCTCATGTTCGTATTTTGACCCAGCTGCAACAGATTGTGACATGGGTAAGTTGGGTTCGTCAGTATTAAGTAAAGCAAGAATGGGTCTCCTCGCTGACATGGATATTCACCACCGTACAACCTCAGGGAGTGCAGTCTGCGTTGGGATGAGAGATGAAACAATGCGCTAACGAGTTTGGTCCCTCGACGTTGTGGAGCTTCAACTGCATCGACGTCGCGCTTGCGCCAAGGACGCCAGGCCTGGATCGCATATTCCACGTGAGGCCTCACGCAGGTGTTCAGCATTTGCGGAAAGATTGATGGCTCAAAATTGCCGAAAGCCCTCGGTAAGAGTCCAATATGTTGACAGGCTATTTTTGACACCGTTTCTGCCTGTGTCGAGCAACCAAAGTCGTCCTGTACGGTCACCCCGAGGTCGTTTTGTTGGGAAGCACGTTGTAACTGCTGGTCCCCAAGCCGATTTCATCCATAAGCTGATGGCGTATACTTACGACTTTGCACTTGGTGACGTTGAAGCGGAGCCGGTTGTCGGATGACCACTATGATCGCTTAGCTCATAGTATGATACCCTGCATGACCCAGAATTACGGCGTCGACTTCCAAGTCCTGGATTAGATGGACAACGTATGCCACAAACAGCTGCCAGAATACGAAGATGCCTATCCGACCCTGCTTAAGTCGAGTGTGACGTGTTGCAGTATTCAGCGCTATGTTTCCACTCAATCCTGGTTTGCATGGATGGAAGCCATAGCCTCGAGTTCTCTGCCCTTCGCTGATAAGCAACCGAGGAATCAGACCTTTACGAGGTAATTCGGCATGGCATTAATGATGTTTCCTATAGGGCGGTCCAGAGTAAGCTGATATCCTACGTGGACAAGAACCCAGTGGTTCGGGCCCTCCACCGATGGCCTACATTCACAGGGTTGGGGAGTGACATTGATGGACCAATTCATAGGAACGCGATACCATTCTGTTATAAAATAGAACATTGGCTGCAATATATTTGGAAGGAGAACTTTTCTCATAAAAGTGAATAAAATTTACTAACCATCGAAAAGAACTAGGCAGCAACCGATTGTTCCAGTGATATCCAATGTATTACGAAGGAAAGCATGGTTTGACTCTGCGATTCTCAACCTGATAAGCAGACAAGATTTGTGATACATTGGATTTTATCATTGACACGTGTAGTTATTACGTTGCACTAAATTGGGTTCTGCAAGTGTAAGAAGATGTCAATGTATAGTCGAATCGAATGAACACTCTTAAACAAAACGGATACAATGTACACTGACTCCAGTTAGGTGAAAATGCATCATCCTCTACATAGCGATATAGAACAACAAAACTCATCAAGCGTGGCGAACAAACGGCAAAAGTGGATTAATGTTGACTACAAAGATGTTGGAGAAATAATCGGTATAGACCTGGCCAATGTGCAACCTCATTTTAACAGGCATACGCGATAAATGCACTAACAGACACCTCTTGTTACGTCATTAGGTTACTCAGGACCACTTTTAGGAAAACTAACCCTTAGGACTTGCAAAATGATGTAACTGCAAGTGAATGGCGAAAAAGTCAGATACAGGTTTTTCGATCAAATCGTCATCAAACATGTATCTAGCCGTTGGTCATAAAGTTCAGAACAAATAATAAAACTACGATACCAATTCATACATGAGCACGGGCACGGTGTTTTGGTGACTGTCGTGCGGGACGTCGATGTAACCAAACCAACACAAAAGGGAGACGGCACGGATTATCGAAGTCTGATAAGGTGTAGGGGTTGGAAAAAGCCGTAAAGCGCAGGACACAGATCATTTAACATGAACAAGCTTCGTCCTTCGCATGTGATGGACACCTCTCGTGCCGCAAAGCAGCAAGTACTGCTGAGCCAAAGATGAGTAGGATGGTAGAAAAAAGAAACTGGGAGGCACACAAAAGCCATAGGCAAAATCAAAAACACGAGATAAACGAAGCAGATGTCCCAAGATATACTACGGAAGCAGTTGGTGACAATGGCTTCATCATGCGACGGCAGGAGAGATATCTGTGGGGATTTTCAGCATAGTGCAAATAGGTGGTGTCATGAGTCACCAGACCGAATGCATATGCTCAATATATTAGCAAACGGCTTCCCGCACATCTTAGATTCCTGCAATATGACATCAAGGTTTTTGGTGAAGGGCCCGTGATCAGAGATGTCGAAGTTAGTCCGACCAGATTATGGCTTCAGGGGGAACATAGGATCGAACAGCCCCAGTCAAAGCACTCACCTCTCATCAAACATAGGAGATATCTCCGGTTGCTTTTGTATACCGCTTGAGCTAAACGACACCACGGTTAACGGTATGGTATATAGGTTAGCGGAATCCGATTCCGGATTTGCATGTCCCTGCAGCCTCGATAGGACAACCACAGGACGCATGTGCCTACAGAGGGACCATAGATGGCTTGCGCTGCATCACACACAACACCATCCACGCACGCCATATCCAATGTAAAGCCGAAGAAATAAGTCCGGGTGGCATGTGGATGGGAGCCCCGTTTCATCAACGGAGCCGGTTAATAGTCCCTTAACATGTACAGCAGTAGTATTCCAGTCAGCCAAATTGGGAAATTATGCGTACCATACGTACACAAGGCGGTGACTGGGCCGTAGTCCGTTCCACACTGGATGCATGGAACCACTCTTTGAGCCTAGCACCGTTACAAGGAGGGTGCGCCCAGCCCCCAGAAACGTTTCACAGTCTTCTGGAGCCCTTATTCGGGGTGCAGAGTGTTAGGCAGGTAGGCACCTTGTCAACAAACACATCAAGTGCAGACACACCGGGGATATTAATCAACAACCAATTCATGAAATGCAAGAAACACAACATGCAGACACACTTACAAGCCAACTGTAGCGATGACGCAGTGCATGTACCATACCAACCGCCTTATTGGCCAGGGCTAATATACCGTATGGAAGCGGGCGAAGCATTAATACGAAAGGGTGGCTGATGCTGATTAGCTAGCCAGCTGATACTCGCCCCGCATAGCAACGCTGGTGGCTTACCAGGCCCGCTTGGCTTAGACACTCGCAACCGCATGTGCTACAGCATTATGCACTCGATGTCCATTGGAGTCTGCCGTTTCCGTACCCAACGTTTCTTTTCCGCATGCTGCAGTGATTTCTAATACATATGGGCTACCGCCATTTTGATTTTCTCCCGCAAATGCCCACTGCGCAAAGGTCCACTGCGTTTGATTCCCGAAAGCAACATAAATTCGTGAGAAAGTCACCTTGATCATGTCCTGTTAACGTATCTTAGCTTTACCAATGTGCCGCTTCCCTACACTAAGTTGTCCGTATGGCAGCTGTTTGGGTATCCACGACGAGTCTATGTAGTTGATATATCCGAGCTATTTCAGGTGCTGCAGCAGCAGTATACAGTCTGTTACATACATGCCACTGCAACACAGCACTTTCGTGTCTGAAATTCGTTTATCTCAGCCGATGCGTAGAATCCGACGCAGAGACTGTTAGCGAAACCGATACAGATATCTGATGTCCTTTCGGTAAATCGTCCACGTCGTGCTGCTGTACAGAACGGACAGCACCATAGACTTATCTACCATCAACTTCGTTCCAACGATAAACTAGCAGCTGTTCCAAACACATTTCTCCAGGTTGCCAAAAGCAGTAGTCGCCTTCTATACGTAGTAGCGCAGCTCAACCATCATCCGCAGGTCAATGTAGATTACGCTCCCAAGGCAGCAGAATTACAATGCTGTCTCCAACACGTCATCAGAAGCCAGTATTTGAGACAAACTCACGTAAACAATATCTGGTGAAGGCTGAAAATCCCAGCCCTGCTTGTTATTGTAGCCTAGGAAGTGCACTAATCCTAACTGGAAACTAGACTCTGCCGCTGTACCCCGAACCCACACGAACTGTAATCAGAACAAACGTACGGTGATTGTGGAAAGCCTATCCTGCCGATGAATCGTCTCCTTACAGGCTTAGTATGTGTTAGCGAACAATGGACAAAGTTTCTTGCTGTCGATTGTGAGATTGAGCGTGCGTAGGCACGGGACATTTTGGTACTGTCGGTTAGCGCACACAGCCATTGTGTGGAGAGTGAGTCCGAATATGGTCGCTGTAGAGTCAAGCCAAGTAAAGAATGTGCTTTTATGCACCCGTGACGGGTGAAATTTCAATCGAAACGTGGACCGAAGTCACGTGCTGCAACATATCCCCAGTCCACAGTCGTCCGCAAACAACACACGGATGGTTGTCTTACTTGGATTCTCACCGTACTCACAAGCAGCTTCGAAAGCACAAGACATATTACATGAAGGTAAATGGTATGCGGAAAAGGCTAAGACACAACTATATTTCACACCGGAGATAGCAAAGTCATCCGAGGTTTGTCCACAGAGCTGCACCCTCCCCGGCGTATCACTGTGTAAACATTCAAATAAACTTACAGACATACTCGGGCAACCAAACTTACCCAACAGCATCCACAATGCCTCGCGGTTCACCGGCAAATGCCCTGGTGATGTCAACAAAAAGTGAGTACAATGGCTCGTGGCGCTGTTGGCATTTTTTCTGCAACTGACGATATGCGAACCATATTTACGGTGTTGCGGCCCAAACGGAATCCGACTGCTCGTCCGACATGTGCGGTTCACCGACCTGAGTGAGGAAGCGGTTTTGCAGGCTTCGGGCGATCACTTCATTCACACAACTCAGAAGTTTGAACCTACGATACTTAGTGGCCCATTATTTGCTCTCTTTGCCTGTGTACAGTAGGGGCACAAGGGTATCCTTCAGGTCAGCCAACACTTCCTCTTCAATCCACACGCGTTGAAGTAAGTTGTGCAGCGCATTAAAAAACGCGAATCCGCCGTGCGGGATCCCGTCGGCACAGGAAGTAATTGCTGTTTCGCAGCTGAGCAAGTGCTCTATGTTTCTCATCCAGTGTCACCGTGTCAGCAAGACACATCCATCTCTAGCAGTCGCGGTAAAGCAACGTAGGCAGGTCAATCTCCGAATGGTTGTTCAAGAGACAAAGCGTGCTCGCCAAATCCGCATTTTTTCTGCAGTCTGTGTTCAGGCAGCGCCTGAAGCAGAACCAAGCAGCGTTCTCAGCGGCTGCAAGGTGCATCCATACATCGCGTTCAAGAAGTCGAAGAATTCCTTATGTTGGCGGCGTTCGGCGTAGCATTGCATCTGCTTCTCCTCCTCCGTCCACCACGCATTCTTGATACGAAGTAGCTCTCGAGTCAACCGCCATCAAAGTTTGCGAAAACGACACCTTCACTGCATTGGCAGGGTCATCCACATGCGCGGCAAACGCTACATTCTTCGCCGACACCAATGTGCCAATGGCCGCACTGCTGTAATCAAACAAATCGGGACGCTTAGAGTTTTGCCCACCCGATGGTTTGCTCGGCAGTAGCCGTCACCAGTTCCAGGATGTAATGCCACAGGTCACTTACTGGGGCGATGAATTTTATATCACTAAGATGGGTAGCCATCACCTTTGCCAGTTCCATCCCCTTGTCTGCAATGGTTAGAGAAAGAACATTAAATTTGAACCGGTTCATAACAGGCGAGCACTACACAGATTTAAGAAAATATATGTATAATCGGTCCGCACCAACTTATGATCAGTGCTACACTCAGCTCCACGTAGTACACGTGTCGTGCGCGCTTCACGCATGTCACGCTGGCGTAAGATAACATAGTCGAGCAAATGAGCGTGGACACACCGTGGGTGCGTCCAAGTAGCTATATCCCAGTGCAAACCGGGTGTTCGTGATCGTCAGGCCGTGAGTGGCACAGAGTGGGAGCAGTAGGTCCTTGTTCCCACTGGCGGTAGTAATACCATACGGACAGTTTACGTCTGTCCACACCTCGGTATCACGCCCAAAGCGCGTATTGAAATCAACCAGTATGAACAGCCGGTCACTCCTCGGCACAGACCGCAACACGGAGGATAACTGAGCGTAAGACTGATTTTTCGTATCAGCAGAATACACATGATGGGACTATACATGTTAATAAAATGGACAAACGTACCACTTCCCAGTCGCAGCTGAAGTGTTATCAGTCGTGTGCTGATGCCGGTCGCCCCCATCACCAGCTGGCCATTTAGACGGTAAGATAGTGCAAATGCGACCACGTTTTCACGTGGTGTTGAGGTGGCGTTCCCCACCCAGTATTACGTGTAACCGGCACCAGCCTCGTACAGCTTGCGTCGGTTAGCGAGTTGAATCTCGCTGAGTGCGGTGATGTCAACCTCGTACCGCGCGAGTTCAATCGCGACCAGTGTAGTGCGTCGCTCGGGTAGCTCAATCGTGTGCTGGTCGAGTAGTGCGCGCAGGTTCCAGCACCTGATGTTGAGTTCTTTGCGCTGAGGCATACGAGTACGCTGGCGTGTTGTGATCTGGGTTGGAAATAGAAATTAGTTAGGTAAAATGGAGATGGGGAAGCGGAAGAAGAAAAATGAGAGGCCCCAACGGTAGCATGTTTGCGCTTATCGACCCAGCTGCATGCAGCAGACGAGGCAAGCATTTTCCTATAGCCACTGAGAGACGGCCGATGCAGCATAGGATTATAATTACTGGCGCGATTCATGGTTGGTGGTTAGAGTAGGATGTTGCCGGGGCGTCCACATCTGACAGGATAACAAGGTTGGTCCTCAGCCAAAGCCTTCGATGAAATATGCTCCCGAAAGTTAGTGGGTCGTGCACCATCAGTCAGTGAATCAACACACGCGGAATTATGTCCTGGTTCAGATAAAAAAGGTCGCCACAAGGCGTCCAAGACATGAGTCCACGGTACAGCATCGGGAACAGGGGGTCGATGATCTGTCAGGATCTAGTCACCGCAAGTCTCAGCGCACCATGGACTCGCCCGCCCCAACAAGGCTCATATACACAAGCGGACAAGCATAGTTGGTGGTACTGAGAGTCATTTTGGCATGGTGTTGTCGTTTCTGCATTTCTTTCTTAAACTTCGACAGCACATTGTGTACATAGGGGTCTAGAGTTGTGTGCGAGTAGTGATATGCACACAATCGGCGACCGTCAATGTGTGGGTCGGAGAAACATCCATATGCTTTACCTTTGGCCATGTGAAAGGTAAAGGTATACGTGCCGAAGGTTGACATTCGGTAGACACCTCGTCGTGCTTCAAATGGTGTTGAATCGAGCACTGAGGAAAACAAATGCTCGTTCGCCAAAAGCAGTTTAACGGCAATGCGAGCATGTCACTGCAGTAAATCGAAATCGTTTCACGCGGAGCCGCGATATTGTCATAACCCCGGAAATCAGCATTTTGGTTGACCCAGCGAGTAAAGTGTTCAGCCTGAGGTTCAGGTCGATGGGCTAGACAAAGCATAAAATTCCTATCATTCTTCACCGTCAATTATCATTCTCAGATAAACCTCCGGTTACACATTGCCCAAACAAATTAGTGTCGTTGAAATTGCATAGTTATTCGGACGTTTGAAGTTGGCTGATATGAACCGTCGACGTGCCTGCAAATAAAGGTCATTTTTTAAACAGAGGAGCGCTTAAATGGAGTATCGCAGCCACCGAGTAATGACAAACTGCGATAATAGAGAAATTCTATTGAGTTTATCTAACCGGTTTTCATTCTTATACTTCGTGCCAGATAAGCTTAGGGTATTGACAGGGATGCTAAGCACGCCGTTCACTACAGTCAGTAGAATTCATACAGCACGCCAAAAGTCGAGTTTATGAGCTTTCGTTTCACGGACAAACCTCCTAAAAGCCTCCGGTGGAGCATGTTAAATGAGCATTTTCGGACACTGAAGTCACAATCTGGCAATTCTGCAATGAGATGGAGTTCAGCTGCTGGAGCGAAGTACAGGATCCTGATGAAACTTTCCGAACAGTCCAGTGTGCATACTCGCAATGGTGATCATGAACAATGATTTATCCCGGGATAAAAGCAAGTGCTTGACACGTCCTGCAGGATAGTTGGGGTGAATATGATGAAGTCAAAATACATCTGATAATACTGATGTTAAGGGCTTTACTGCAATTGTCTGCGCAACATAGACGACGTTGAACCATTGGAATGCTAGTCGTCCTCTTATTGTTTACAGCAAGGCCTATCTAAGCGCTCACTTTGATGAGTGTTCTTTGCGCTAGGGGTGACGCACGAATAGGTCAGAACACGCACACGAATTGAGAGTTGTTCAACCGCACCAAGGTCAGGCGGTAGAGGCAGATGGAGGTCGTAACGCGCAGACTGTCGGGTTCAGCGATCAATCGACTCGCAGTTGAACTCACACACCCACACAAAGCGGCAGCGTGTGTTAATCGGCCTGCCTTAAGCGACGATGCAGGTGGAGCGTTGATAAGCGTCCCTAGAGCTGTTCAATTGATGAGCGGAGCAAAAAGGCTGTAACCTGGTTATGCTGCAACTTGCAGGGATAGTTGCCGCGTAGTTTAGGAGCCCTCAGCTTCTTCTTCTGAATGAGACCAAAATCCTTTAGGAAAAACCGGTTTGATGTGGTTACACAAGTGGAGTTCGGCAAAGAATATGCCGAAAACGGGGAAATGGAGCAAGAGTATAACTGGGAATTGGAGCAAGAGTATAACGCATTTCTTGCAAAGCATAACATAGCTTCTGACGAGTGCACGCGCGGTCTTAATATTTTGGGAGGTTGATAGAAGTAAACGGAGAGTTAAGTAGTGTGGAATCGACGCATATCCTGTTGGCTGTCCAAATCAGCCGGAGAGTGTGTCTGTCTATTGCTTCAGAATACATGACCGATGCGCTGGACGAAATGGCGATACAATACAGTTAAGTCCTCCCTGCCTGACGTGTTTTGCATTTCACTACTTCGTCTACGATTCACCTATTGCATTTCACCGTGAGCATTAGTTCCACACTTGCTAGGCTATTAGGTTCTCTGATCATGTCTGTCGAAATACGGTTACAAGAAAAAGTTCGAGAAGAAAGTAGCCAGAATTCCAGCATGCAACTCTACGTGCGATTTTCAGGTAAATGCGATTCCTCAAGATGGGGATGACATGTTCAAACCGCGATGGATAGATCCATCCCAAGAAGTGAAGTAGCTAAACAAAGTAGCCGGCTCATCTTGGTTTTGTTCAAAATGTCGAATCATACCCGTTGTCAACAGTCTATGTGTGCTCATGAAGAAGTGTGATAGGTTGAAGGAGACAACCTATTATTTGGTGAACCCTAAGGTCACACCTTCGGAGGTGAATATGATCACGATTGTACCTGAACCAGCCGCCTCAAGTTCCGCCTCCGGGCCGAAGAAGCCAGACTCTCTAATCGCCCTGCAGCATCTGTGCCCCCAAATTCTCTAGCTCACCTCCCTCCCATAAGCGGACAAGCATCGAGCGTGAGTGCCTCCACTGCCTTGTCGGTGCAGCCCACAGGAAGTCGGTAGCGATGCTGCCAGCTTCGAGCCAGAGTTCGTCAACCATAGAAAAAAATCCGGGCATCGTACATGTTGCTTACCTCCATGTAAACGCCGGAGATAACACCCCTGACTTCGGTAGCGGCACCGAGCAACATCAGGGTGACGCAGTATCCACAACTAATCAAACCATTAAAAACAGTATCAATTAATACTATTAAATCTGCATCAAAAAGAGAAAATCACTGTTGCGCGCATAAATGTTTCGGAATCGCAGTATAGTACCACAAAGAGTAAGATGATGCACGGCCGTAACCAGTGGATGCGATAGGTATTTTGGTTGAACCTACGACGCAGAGACAGGTCACATGTCACCCAAATTCAGTGTATTAGAGTGAACTTCGAATTCTCCAAGTGACGCTGAGTTCCGAAGACGACAGAGGCTGTTCTACTGTCGTCGATTCGGCTACGCGATGCATCAAGTGAGCTGCGCATACTTCCGGACAGCCCTTAGAAAGAACGTTCGAAAGAAAGTAACAACTATTGTTCACAGTTTATGAGTTTCAAACAAAAAGGGGAACGGTACCAAGCTGATGAAGGCGGCGCATCAGTTTGAGCTAATGGCAACGTTTATATTGGAAAACTGCTCTAAACTCCGCAAGGGGCTGCTTACAGGAAATCTGTCGAACGCAGATAGTGTCTAACGATTCACTGGGGACGGTCAAATTAGCGAACCTTTTCCTAATGCAGCTTTGTGAAAGGAATGGTCTTATGGAAATCTCAGCATCCGGTGGAGTTCGACCAAATACGAGAGACCATCTAGGTCCAGACAACCATTAGTGGTGTATAATTCAAATGAACTTCAAAGGTCAATAACTCCTCAAAGAACGGCTATTGTCCGATTCCTCTCATTTTGGTGACCGAATAATTGTCATGCTTGTACACTAACGCACAAGGTCGTATTACTAAGTTGGCCGAACTGCATCATCGTCAGACTTCAGAGCCTCGAGATAAAATAATGATAACCGAAACGTGGCTGAGCTGTGAGGTTACCGACGTTGAGATCACTCTACCCAGTATGTAACTACACCGAAATGACAGAACAGGGAGTGTTCATATATTACAACGCATACCCACGCTGTAAACTCATAGACAAACCCGAAACGCATATCACTGACATTTGTTGAAGGCTATGGTTGAAGGATGATGACGTATGCATTGTGCCCGCAGCTTACCGACCGCCCAAATCCACTCCGGAGATGGAACTCAACCTAATATCAGTTTGCACATTGTAAAATGTTAGAAATACAGGACATCCCAACACCCGTGATCCGGAAACTTCGGCAACCAACAGTGAACGGTTCAAAGTCCACCCGAAAGAGACAATCCCTAGTACACCCTTATGCAATCACGTCAACGCTCCCATCAGGTTCAGAACAGCGAATAAGCCATCAATGTTAGACCTACTGCTTAACAGTGAGAAAATCATGGTTTAGGAACGCTCACTGCCAGACCTCAAAGAACATGCCAAAGAATCCTTGTAGATAACCTTCTCTCTGTCCGACCAACGTACATGTTATCGTACGTACAGTTAAATTCGTAAACGCAGTTGCCGGTGACTTGAAGGAGAGGTTCACCTAAGTTGGATTGGTGCAGCGACTTTCTGGTTTGGTGCAGCTGTGTTATAACACCACTTTATGGATTGCCGTAGCCTGTGACAGAACCTCTCAACAGTATGTTCCCTTTTGAAAAGTAGGGGGTTGAACACCTTGGGAACATCAGGTTGTTTTATGTTTCGGAAATTTTCCTCCCCAAAGTTATTGAGCCTATCAGATCTGAGTTGGCTGTGGATAGTTCCGAAGACACGTCCGAATTCGTTGACAAAATTCAGAAGCTAAATGTGAATGACAAACGCATATCTTTCGAAGTATGCACCGTTCACAAATGTCCCTCTGGAGACATCGAATATCATAGCTACATTTGAGAGCAAGATGGGTTTTCCAGCGCACCGTTTAAAGGCCCTACTCCGCATCTGCACCGAAGATGTTCAATTTAGCTTTGATGGTAACCTCTACTGGCAAATTAAAGGCGCAGCGATGGGCAACCCGTTTAAACTTGTTCCAGCTGATATCTCCATGCGATCTCTAGAAAAGAACCAATTACAAAGAACTACAGAAAAGGCACAATTCTATGCCCAGTATGTAGATGACACTTTGTGATCGTCGATACTGCACGGAAGGCAGATAGTATGTTGGAAGAATTAAATCAATATCATCCGGATGTCAGTCTCCCCATGGAAAGAGCCCGGAGAGATGTTTCACTTCTTGGATGTGCCCCTAAAGAGAAGACCAGATGGATCTCTAATACGGTCGATTGTCACAAACCTAACTGGACTAGTCAGTAGCTAAACTTTAACACTTACCGACCGACGAACTATAAGTGTTCCTTGGTTCGTACCTGCTTCACGAGAGCGCGCCGAGTCTGTTCCGTAGAGTCAGTCAGGAGTGAACTGCAACGTATTGTATCAACCCTACGCGATAGTGGATGTCGTAGTAAATTTATCACAAGATTTGAGGAAGAAAATCTCCCAAACATAAGACAACCTGATGTTTCCAAGAACGTGTTCATCACCCTACCTGTTAAAGGGGAACAAACTGATAAAAGGTTCTGACACCGGCTACGGTAATCCATAAAACGTTGTTACGCAACTGAGCTAGTGGTACTGCACCAAAACAGAAAGTTGCGGCACCAATTCAACTTAGATAAACCTCACCTTCAGGGCACCGCCTCCTGTATGTAGGAATTCAACTTTACGTGCAGTAGCATGTATATTGGTCGGACAGACGTTATCTATAAAGATTGTGGAGCATGTTCTGCGAGGCCTTAGCGGTGAGTGGTCCAAAGCTACCTGCTAGCTCTATTGCTCGACACCGAAGCGATTGAAATGCGTGTCAAGAACTCATGGTTGATGGGCTAGTGGTGCGGTTCTTTGCGTCGAGGCAATCACGTGACTCTACTATCCGAGTACATTTGTTACATCGAATATCTCGATGTGAAGCCAGAAAGGATGCAACCTATTACGCACTGTTATGTTTGGTCGGGATTGGGTGAAAACGATAGTTGGACGTTCGTGACTGAGTGTACCAGAGATAGCCTAGGAGACTTTCTTAAAAAGCTTCACGTTACTAGTCGCAGAGCATTAGAGCCAAAGCCCTCCATCGTGCCCCTAAACCGTAACACTCTTTAAGTATCTGAATACGAAAATATATGGCCCCAATGGATCGGATATAGTGCTTTTACCAAAACAATCCCAGCTCAGAAAATTAGACAGTGTACGTAGTTCAACCCAATTAGCGTGTGCATTTGATTTGTGATGACAAGATGACACACCAACAACAGCTGGCGAAATGATTCTGTTCTAACCAAAAGATTGTTTACAAACACGTCAATAGATTTTGAAAAGTGCAGCGCGGGATCTCACCAGTCACTACGGTTGGTGGGTACACACATACAGAGTGAGACAGCCAACGTCTTACGGGCCAAGTACTCACCTACTCTGCGAACGGTACTTCTGCTTCTATCATCACTCCACTACCAGTTTTAATCGACGTCACATTCACTGCAGAAACGGTAATGAAAAAGCTACTAACCTTACATGTATACAACTATCCTGGAGCGAATAAAAGCACTGTATGTGGTAGCCATGCACACAGCCGAAGCACTTGCAGGATTTTTTCAGTCGTTCAGAGGAGAAGATAGTTCCGCAAAAGTAGAAATCTTTGTTCCCAAGGTAAAAGTTAATGTAAGCCTGCAAATTACCTCCCGTTAACACTATTCTTTGTGCCCGCCAAGGTCAATGAAGCGACCATTGTATAGACTACTTAGAAAGCTATGACATCACTGCGCCGGAGCAGTACGAGTGTCGCCAACATAGATCATGTAGCAGGAATCGATGTAACCTACTCGGACTTTTCAAAAGCGTTCGATCGCGTGGTTCATTTTACCCTGTTCCATAAACTACAGCATCGGAGATCCAGCATTAGGATAGATCGGTAAGTTCTTCCGCGAACGGCAATTAGATATTATAGTCCGAACGTCTTTGTCTGACCTGATTCGAGTGGGTTACGGTGCATAGCAGTGTTCGGTACGTTGGCTCCGCCTGTTCTTAGTTTCCTTAACGATCTAGCGAGGATTAGGCGCACAAAAATTTCACTACTCGCAGACGACGACAAGGGAATGGGAGAGTATGAGATTATTCAACGTGACCTTGAAGAGGCCGGAAATTGGTCAATGAGGGACGCGATGTCATTTAGTGTGGGCGAGTACCAAGTTACCCATATTCGCTATCGACACACCTACAGCTACAAACTTGGGGCGCACGATTTGAAGGCTAGGACTCAGAAACGTGACCTCGGTGTGCTGATGCAGGACGACCTACGTTGTTATAAGCAGTCCGAGTTCCTTCCAAAAATAGGTAATCATCATGTCGGTCACTTGCGGAGGACATTCGGGAGTTTGGATTCATTAATCTTTCCTCTGATGCTCAATGGTTACATGCGTCCCCAATTCGAATACGCTATCCAGGGTTGACAACCTTGGCTAAAGCGTGACCTCGTAGCGCTCAAAACCATCAAACGTCAAACAACCAAAAATGCCAACGGTTTGCGCAACCTTCTCACGAAGAACGAAGTGCTTAGTGCACGCTACTGGCGGCTGCGTGATCTCATATCATCCTACTAAGCACTGCAAGACCCGTCACGTATGCCACTCTCTTAAAACTCAACCAGAACGTCAACCTCAGAGACAATAGCCTGAAAGTGAATCAAAAATACAGTCGTTTAGATTGTCGACAAAATTACCTCTCGTTCCGGATCTGTCAACCCTGGAAGAATTTTCCCAACTCAATTGTTTGGGTCACCAATTTAGGCATTTCGAAAAACGTTTGGATATTGTATTGAGCTCCATACAAATGTTACACGAACGGAAATTATGGGATATATTCAAGCTAATTAGCCTCTTTGGAATCATGACCCACAGTGACGCACGTAAATTTGTGCAGACGCGTGGGCAAACAGACTGTTATTCGCTATAGGCGTTAACCCAAACACTTTGTTATTCTCTATTGCACGGTGCTACCCCACTCCCACAAACTTATTATTTATGCCATTATTCTATCGCTTCACCACTACGCATTTTATTTGATCCACCTGTGCACTATTGGATTTTCAAGTTATCCAACCTGCGGGACATGTTAAGCATATAGCTCTTTACCCGTCATAAACCATTGTTCAGCGAGACAAACCACTATATGACGTCGGTCAGAAAAACTGCTACAAGTAACATGAAACCACGCCTGAAATGCAACAAGTGCAATTACGTGCCGTAATTTCGGAAGACGACTTCTTCCCATTGTTTCCGACGAATGGGATATAGGAATACCCAAACCATTAGCAGCTTTTAAGAAAAGCCTTAATTTCACAGTTTCAACCAGCTAGGGATGAGATAGACAGTCAGATCAAACTGTGTCGTAGTTGGTGCAAGGAACCAGATGAAGTGGCCCGTTTCGTATCTACAAAGGCCGGTTTATCACTAGCATAGATCAAGTTGCACGTTACTGAAAACGTATTACGGTGGCAATTAAGAAATGTCAAAATACCTACGCTATTCATCTTGGCTCATTCGTAGGAGGGTGTTTAGAGTAAAATCCATTCTAAACAGAAATATCAGAAGATGTAAGCTGTGAGATGACCCGGTCATTTCGTGCCTATCTCCTCAGTCATGTACAAGGTAACTAACAATTTGAAAACAAGCAAGATCGGATGCGGTCGATTGGTGGTCAGTTGATGGTCAACTATTACCGCGGTATTACCACGGCAGGCTCGATGTTACTGTCAACTGCTTCTATACGCACGGAGGCGGCCTCTCGCAATCGATTACGATGCCTTCAGGTAGCATGAGTATATGCGGCCTTTGGTTAGGCATGAGGACAGTGAATGAGTCAATTGCGTTGACCTGGTGACCAGTGTTCAGTAGATGCCTCGTGATTGCCGAAGCTATCCTGCCTCTGGATTCACCCAGTTCCACCGTCTGAGATCCCATTTGTTTGCGCAACCATTTAGGGATGTGCTCGTCGATCCTGACATTGTTCCATCGAGCCAAACTAATTTGTACGCCAGGCACACTTGAAGCAGAAAGAGATGTTCTGTTCGATACATTGCAATCCAATGGTTACCCTTTACATTTCATAAAGCGCGTTTGTGACACGACGAAGCAAGAACCAATAAGGACTGTCCAGAAGAAGCCGGTTTTCGTCGAGCTGCCGTTCAAATTTGACCACATCGTGAAAGTCACCACGAAACGTATAAGTGTCACTACGAAAAAGGCGTATAATGCGGCAAAGTTGCGGTTGCTCACATCGACAAGACCATTGCTTACGCGCTCATTGAAGACACCGACGACGAAGCAGTGCATGTCCTATCGTTTATATAAATTTACCTGTAGCTGTGAGTACAGCTACACTGGGCGCACTGACCAAAGTCTAGGCGTCAGGATCGGTGAGCACATGCCTAAATGGTTGCGTAAGCGAATAGGATCTCAGACGATGGAGCCGAGTGAGTCCAGAGGTAGGATAGCTTCGGCAATCATGAGGCATCGACCAGGTCAATCCAAGTGACTTATTCACTGTCCACATGCGCAACCAAAGGCCGCATATACTCAACCTACTTGAATCCATCGTAATCGATTGCGAGCGGCCACCTCTGTGCGTATAGAAGCAGTTGACAGTAACATCGAGCCTGACGTGGTAGTACCGCAGTAATAGTTGACCATCAACTGACCACCAGTCGACCGCATCCGACCTTGTTTGTTTTCAAATTGTCAGTTGCCTTGTACGTGACTGAGGAGATAGGCACGAAATGACCGGGTCATCTCACAGCTGATATTTCTGTTTGGATTTATAAAGGGAACTTCTTATTTCCAAGTTTAAAATACATTCAATGAACGAGTCCCTCACAACAAGACAGAGAAGAAGGCGCTTAGGAGGTCGGCAGCAGCGACATAGTCGTGGGGAAATTCTATTTTTTCGGAAGGCCGCAGACGAGCGAAAACAGATACAAAAAGGAAGTTGTTAGCAGAAGAAAAATTTATTCTACCACAGAGACAGTTGGGCGCTCGCGCGTGAAAAAGTCGTCAATTAGATTGCAGCTAATAACTAAGTGAAATAAATCTATATAGAGAAGAAAAGACATAAAGGTTATCGGCGCTAAACGGAGGAAAGTGCGTGGATACTCTAAGGTTTCAAATGTCATGGATGAGGGTTAGGACATCTGCAGACGATGATCAATAAACTAAGTGAAATGTGACCAGAGAAATATGGTGCAAAAATTAGAGAGTTAACTGTTGTGAAACAGATATGATTCGTAAAAACGTCAAATGATAAAACGTGGCAAAAATGTCAGCATAGTTATTGACAGAAATATACGCCCGTTCGAAGTACCGCTGTGGTAAGACGGTGTAGAAGCAAGATTGTGTGTGGATATGCAAATGGAGCAAAAAGAACGCAGTATAAAAATATTCAGATAAAATATTTGAGACAAGTTGTGATTACGCAGGACAAATTGAACAATAAGATGATCATCCCTGAGATATATCCGCTGGATCAGCTCTAATGGGAAAAGGACATGAGGAAGCTAAAATATAGATGGATGGAGATCTAACTGAGAGATAGTTAGGTGGGTGGCGGCTTATCCGGAATGACCATCCGTGTCAACCTTCAGGATGGAGTGTTTCGGTAAGCAAACTGGGCCGTCAGAGTTGCTCTCGGAGTGAAGAGCAGTGGGATGTTGAGCACTGGGTAGAAATGGAACGAGTAAACCGGTCGCCTCGTCAGCGCGGTGGCAGGTCACTGCGTGGCCGCTGTAACATTCACCGTTTCCCTCTGTTTTGCTCAGCTGAGCCTGCATTCGGCGCTGAATCTCGATAGAGTAGTAATCCACGTAGTAGCAGGCCCCGTTCCAACATAGAACAAGCAGCTGAACGACAAGCATGCAACTGTGAAATAGCTGACTGCACCAGGCGACGACGCTTACGCACAAAAGAACAGCGCTTGATGCGATACCGATGAATATCCAAATGAATAAATGCCATCTGTAAGATAAGACAATTGGGTAATATAGAAGGTGAAAACAATTGATAAGTCGAGGGTGATCTCATACACTTGCTACGCTAGTGAGCATTAGCTGAAAGCGAAGAAGCACCGACTCTCTGGCATGCATATTGAATTTTTCACTATTTGAACCGATTCCCGAGTAATTTTTGCCCACATTTATCCGGTTATCACCATCATCACCCAAAATGACTTGAAACTTTGGAGCATAGGGTTGTTTGTTCATGTGTTCACGAACGGTCCTAGATGTTGGCAAGCCGATTGTAAATGTTCCGTCACCAATCGAAGTGATGTCATCAGTGAGTTACATAGACTGTCTTCTGCGCAATAACGCACTGATGATGTCACTTTGGTGCGTAATCCAACTGCCAAGCTCGGGGTGCATGTGGACCACTGACCATTGTCATTGTCAGTGCAGACCAGACGTAACGGAAACTGGCCAGCAAGAAACAAGATAAACTTGTTATAAACGTGTTTGTTTTCTCGACCCTTCCATTGAGAATGGACGAGGCTTTTCAGTGACAGTACCCCAAGCACAGAGTATCCAAATCAGTTCAAGTCGATATGGTCGAATATACCTATGCGATAGATGTGTGTACGCGCGAGATAAGACGAAACGGGTAACCCCGCACGACATCAATTGAGACCCAGAAAAAAAGACAGTTTGATAGCGATAGTTCGTTTATTGACTCAACCAAATGTACTTCCCATATCTTCGTACTTATAATTCAATAGAATAGTTGCTATGGACATAAACCACGGGTAGGATGAATCTTAGTTGTTACGTAGTGGCAATTCAGTCAAGCTCAGTGCGACTTGAGGTGATAGATACAGCAGTGTAACTGAGGAGAGCTTAGCCCTGAATTGCGTGGTTTGAGTCGCGGCGTGGTGACAGCATTGATAAGCCTACTAGGGAGGCAGACCAGGCGAACTACGAGAGCTCCGCAACAAAAGCCGTATTGCAAGGTGTGCATTCAGTCAAGTTTGATAGGAGAGTGGATAGCCCGCATGCGTACGACGCTTGTTGACTGCTAAAGAAGCAAGCTTGAAATCGTAGTTACACAATTGTCAACAGTTGGCGGTGATGTTCAAGGTGAATGACAGATGGAAGTCACATTGCTTTCGGCTCTGACCAACATCATCGCCAACGGCCATATCGGTTTTCATACATTCTAATAAAGAAACGAATATCGGAAAGGTCTTGCAACAATGACGCTCAGAAACTTATACCGTAATATAATGGAAAGCAAATCGGGATTTTTCAAGTGAACACCCCTGTGACTGTTTGTTCTATCTAATTGCACTAGTATTTGTGTGTTGGAGTCAGTTGATTTGCCTTTTGTGGATATGCGTTTCGCTTTGTTTCAATGATCATCTACAGTTGAGTGGTCTTCGAACCGGAGAAACATCTCGTGTCAATCTGCTTGTTCTGCCTTGGCTCAACGGGGAATCCTCGATGCGTAAATGTGCCGCTGATTTGGTAGTCACCATGCGTATCATTTTTAGCTCGATCCGTTCGTCCACATTCGGAGTCCATATCATTAAATCAATTACAGTACCACACATCACACCCGGAATCACTAAATATGATGCGTCACTGGCTCAAAATATTCAGTCCCGTGAAATATGTGTCCAAGAGTCAAATCGCACCCTATTCAGGAGTGCAAAAGGACCTTCACTAAGCTGAAGCAATGAAGAAAATAAGATGATGAAGCTTCCCAATTTGCAAAAAGATGCGATAGCCGGGACATTCAGTCAACTGCAACGACAAAGAACGGAGAAGTGACATGAATCTACTTACAATGATTTACGTAGCAAGAGTGGAAAAGAAATACAAAGAAAATATAGCTAGAAAGGGAAGATGATCGGCAGAACGATATATGAAATCATAGCAGTCATAAGAACAGGACGAAGTGACAGAGCACAAACGAATCGGCGAACACCGGAGAAAGTCACTGACCATTAATGTGCCCTATCCGGATGCTCCACCTAGACGGGTAGTAAGTCGCAATCATCAAATGGGTTTCCTGGTGTTTCTTGTGAGATCATCGTAGGGAGCCAGTGAAGTTTGTGCGTAATAGTGATAATCAATACACATTGAAGGAGATGGTAAAAAGATATGCAGAAGACGTGATTCAAGCAGTGTGGATGGCTGCAGAGAATTCATCAAGAGGGCTTTTGCTAGATGCCAACCGTCAGTTATCAGTAATACACACTGGTGATCAAACACAACCATGCCTTGGTGTTTTTAAAGTAGTGACTACAGAACAGGTTCATCCGGTAAATTCAACAAGATAGCAGCATCCAGCATCATACTAAGTTGATGTCTCGTCGTTTCAATAAGCTGTTAACACTGTGACGGTATACAAGTCGTCAGAAAGAATAAAGTAACTGAAGGTTAGCTGCTAAGGCTAGTTGCGAATATTTCATCATCAATCGAGGTAACGTAAGTCGTGCGCAGTGGTAAGTGCCGTGCTAGTAAACACTTACCTGCAGACGAGTTCAAGGACCGATACAGCTAACAGTCCTTTCAAGAAATTTAGATCAATAATTGCGTTGCAAGCAGGTCGGTTACCCATTGGCGTAGCCACATAGTTCCGCTTCGTTCGAAAATGACTAGACTACTGGATCAGTGTTGAAGTGAAGAAGCGGTTCACTACATCGCGTGGGAAAACCGACGCAGAAATGACGGTCGAACACAACAAAATACAACATCCGTTCCAGCACAAATCAACACACCACTGGTTCCAAATGGCACCGAGTAGCCACTGGAAAAAGTCGAGTAAAACACGCGTCAATAGATGGGTCACCTATGATGGTCACAACACTGATGTGGTTACTTCACGAATTGTACAAGCCCGTGTGCTTTTCAAAGTTGTAATCCTATGGGGACGGCAAGGTGTCAATCTGTCAGTTAAAGGCACGGTGCATGACGATGCAATAAGACTGGTATTATTCTATGTATATGAGACATGGCCAATCCAGCTGAGGGTGTTAAAAAATCGACGGTTTTGGTCACCGGGTGTATGCAGAGTAGTGCTCATGTCGGGTAAGAGCAATGGGAGAGTAAAAATGTGATCCATCTCCACAAGTAAATAGCAAACTCAAGACATTACATGAATCTGGAAACAGGATACCACACAGCACTGGGATTTTCGTCATCAATGGGTCTCAAAATATCAACTACGATCATCGAGGAAATGGACATTTCCGATGGCAACGCACAGATGGATTATTGAGCATTGCTAACCCCTCCGGAACTCATTCTTCTATGCGCTTGGAAGCCTGCGAGAGTCACTCTAAAAGAACTCTCTCGACCGCATTAGTGTCCGGTGGTACGTGCAAAGGTGCGCAAGAGGATATTTGAGAAGTTTTCAAATCATGCATTATTGAACCCAAGGCAGGTGGATTCCCTGACAAATCCACAGGAGTCGCCCAGCACACATACGAACAACCATGTAACATTGAGATTACCGTTGCAAAAAATAGCAACAAAATGCTTGCGTTTAGACTCCTCGTCTCACGTAGAATTTGACATAGTCCCTTAGCTTGCTGTAATGCGGCAGGAACAACCTACCATGTCGATCAATAAAAGAGCACATCCTGCTCAATGGGAGTCCACAGTTGATCTGCCATATCACAAAAGACAACCAACTCATGAAGACAAACATTCACGCCCGATTAATAATGTCCGTAACTGTTAGCATAATAGAAACAACAATCACAAACGAATTGTTCAGCTGTTTGATAGTTGACGTTGTTCACAGTTGCCATAAGCTGTCAGTCATCACCGTTGACGAAAGCGCCCAATACTCGATCACGAATGTCTGATGAGATACTCTGTCGAACGCGAGAAGGCATGCCGACGACGTTAGAATCAGAGACATGGTTTCGGTCGTGCGCTTATGTTCCAGCTGTTCATTGCTCTCAGACCCATTGTGATCCATCGTTTCGGACGTGAGGGGGGCGCATACAAGCCCGTTGCACCGTCGAAGTGCATTCCTCTAAGGTTCATTCACAAGTCTCACCCAGTCAACGGGCAGCACGCTCACCTCCCCAGACTAACGCACCGAAATTTGGCATCCGGCCAATGAGAACACACAAGGTCAGAGGATTGGCTCTGAGCGGTTGGCGAATCGCACAGGGTTTTGCAAAATTTTGGACTTTCTTTGCAAAATTTTGCACCTTCTTTGCAAAATTTTGGACCTTTTATGCAACTTTGGGGGAAATGCTATAGTGAGGGCGCGCGGCACACTGTGCACCGGCTGAGCTCCGTTTAGTAAAGTCGCAATTGCCATCCATTTGAGTTTGATCACGCTAGTCTCACTCAAATCGCAAAGTTTCCCTACCCACCTCCGAAAGAGTGAGTATTCTGCGCGTAACTGTGTTCAGTCTCTACGCTATACCGAATTCTATTGGCTGGTAGCCTCTGCCCACGCAGTGCTACGTGGAGGCAAGTTCGATGATTTTCGGAGGATAGCCATTGCATTAAGTAGGAAAGCTTCTGCACTAAGGATGTAAGCGATTGCCTTAAGGATGTTAGCAAGTGAGAAATGGTATAGTTGAGGTCGAACATCAATACTACTACGGATGCATCTGTCGCTTCTTCGTTGATCACTACCCAGCTCCTCGTGTTTTCTTTGCTCCTGCTAAACAGGTCAGGATGGGCATCAGTGCCTGAGACTGTAATTCTCCCTTACTCCACTCACAAGAACACCAAACCGTCGCGATGGTTTGAACCTTAAGCACACCTCACTGATGGCTATCGCATGAATGCGCTGCTGCTTCTGCGACCAAGGGCGTTGTGCCACGTAGGACACCTAAGTGAACGGCTCTTCAAGATTAATCAAGCTGACAGAAAACCGTGAATTGTTGTGTTTTGACTCGAAATATTAAGCAGGAGACCCAGCCGTCTGTTCTGGCTATACACTGAACATATCGGAATGAAACCGGCTGGTGACCGGCTGTTGACTAAATTAAACGACAATTTGTACGCATATTGACAAACAAAAAACAACTACGGGCTGCTCGATTTGTGCGTGTGTATGGTAAAGCACGCTTAGCGTCCAATAGTCCCATCAAAATTAACGTACTGAAAATAGGAACTTGAGAGGAGTGATGACATACCAGTTTACTTCCGTGGCGATTCTTAACACAGCGTTCGTCGTCGGGTTCTCGGATGACTGCAAAATGCAATCTTAAACCATCCAAAGTTGTCAGCTTAACGAGATTTTGACAAAGATATTGCGTCATAGCAGATGGGTTGAACCGTGACGCGCAGCAGTGTTGTATGATAGCAAACGTCAGGAAACAAGGCACTATAAGATTATTATTAAAGAACCGAAGCGATAGGGAACAATAGGTTGCAAGGCAACGGCAAGTACCAAATAGGACCTGCGGATCAATGCTTGAATAGTGTTGACATTGTAAAGGTCCGCTGTCCATACCACTAGTGTGCACCAGGACGAACACAGCGGCACGAATGCCGTCAACACCGTAAATGCCAACAGACAAGGGTGACGCGAGACGCGAATGCGTCGGCATATCACGAACGCGGATGAGGACAACGGCTGGGAAAATGTGGAGAATTTAAAATCGGACACACACGGAAAGTGACCATAGCTGTGCATGAACGAACGGAAAGCGAAATGTCAAATACTTCCACAGAGGTACCAAACAAGTTGAGTGTCTAGTGGAATCACATGGACGGACACAGGTCAACAGTAGACAGGCGAGAAGCCATAATGAGCGACTAAAACAGGACAGATAATTGCAAAAACACCAGATATATGATGTTGATAGTTGAATGAGTGAACTAACCTGTCGTGGAAACGATCCCAAAACAACTTCGCGAGTATGCGCTTTTTTCGCATGTAACGGTAGGCATCTAAGTGCTTTTCACTTGGTTTGACGCAGCCGTAGATGATGCTGTAATACAACACCTGTTGAATGTCAGAAAGTAAACCCAGCCTGGAGCGTTAAGCAAAACTAACTGAATAAGAAAACAATCACGACAAAGTATATAGGCGGAAGGCACACAGCACTTTCAAGCGTGCACTCTGTTCTACCACGAAAATAAGCCATGGAAGGTTAAAAAACGGAACGGCGTCAGAGGATTGGTATTCTATGGACCGAGAAATGAGTCAACGGATAACTGCTCCTAGATGAGCGTCTTAAAAGTGATATGAAAGTCAAAAGATATTTAGCATTTCAACTCAAGACTAACAGCAGTCCGTGAGTAGTCGAGAAACTAAATGATACAGACCAATGATTGTTTGTACAAACACAGTTAATTAAAATAGCCAAGGGTCATGGAAGAAAAACACAACTGGTTAACAGACGAATGGAACATACAGTATGTGTAACTGCAAAAAGTTGGAGCTAAAAACGGTATCCAACAGAAGCAACGAAGGGCGCATTCCGTAGCTTAGGCGAATGTCGCAGTGACATCAAGTAGCGAAAAGGAATTTAAAACGGATGAATCTGGGTCGGGAAAATAAAATCCGGTGATTACGTTTCAGTTGTCTATCAATTGCCACTATCTCGTCCATACTGGCTCCAGGAGACAGATGATCGTTGCTGGAGGGGACGGAGTGCACGGTCCTTGTGGCCGTCCTAGGCTCGAAGAGCGGTTCCATGCACTCAGTGTGGAACGGACTACGGTACAGCCACCGCCTTGTGTGCGCTTGATTCCCCAAATACAGCGTGTTTGTGTTTGCCAGTGAAGGAGTGTGGGCCGGCTACCTTGATGAGACGCGGCTCCCATTCACATGCCTCGCGGTCTTATTCCTTCGGGTTTACACCGGATATGGGGTGTGTGGTTGGAGCTGTGGGTGGTGCAGCGCAAGCCACCCATGGTCCTTCCGTAGGTGTAGGCGTCCTGTGGCTGGCCACAGTGACAGGCAAATCCGAAACCAGATGACGCCAACCACATATATATATATATATATCTTATATATATATATATATATATATATATATATATATATATATATATGGTAGGCGGCATCCGGTTTCGGATTTGCCTGTCACTGTGGCAAGCCACAGGACGCCTGCGCCTACAGAGGGATCATGGATGGCTTGCGCTGCACCACCCACAGCTCCAACCACACACCCCATATCCGGTGTAAACCCGAAGGAATAAGATCGGGAGGCATGTGAATGGGAACCACGTTTCATCAACGGAGCCGGCCCACACTCCTTCACAGGCAAACACAAGCACGCTATATTTGGGGAATCAAGCGCACACAAGGCGGTGGCTGGACCGTAGTCCGCTCCACACTGAGTGCATGGAACCGCTCTTTGAGCCTAGCACGGCAACAAGAACCGTGCACCCCGTCCCCTCCAGCAACGACCAACTGTCTCCTGGAGCCAGTATGAACGATGTAGTGGGTAATAGACAGGTAGGCACCTTGTCAACGTACACATCAAGCGCAACCATACCAGGGATAGCAAACAACAGCCATTCAATTTAAACGACAAGCTGAAATAAAATAAATCCAATAATGCATACAGATACGGTGGCATAACTCTTCGCAAAATTACCATATGAAGTAATTTGGTTAGTAACAAATCCGTGATAAGTAAGAAATGTCCACAAGTTACTTAAAATGCTACAAACGCAACAAAATTACCGAAGATAAGCGGAATTAGTGTAAGCAACGTGGCCAGTTAATAGAACATTATTCAGGGAGGCAGAACAAACTAAATAAAGCGGAATGAAATTTATCCAGCTTAAAAAGACCTAGTTTAAGTGTAAGTTGGTTTAGCCCAACTGCGGTGAAGAAGCATCAAGAATGCAACATCAGCCTCAACATGGGGCACATATATATATATATATATATATATATATATATATGCACCGAACATTCACAGCGATGCCTCTTGACCATCATGAGCTAGAAAACGTCCCTGAATCTCTGTAGTTACTTGTAACTAACAATCCCCAGCATATACTTCTCAGATGCATCTATAACCCTCCGAATACCCCAACTGGTGATTTCACCACCACCTGATCCGCATTACATTTTGCATCAGTGTTACCGTGCAAACGGAGAATAACAACTGGAGGCTTCAATTTCCCGAAAAGATATTGGTTACAAAATCTATCTTCGTTACCACATACAGATTCCCTGTAAACGATTACGACTATAGGATGGATACAATGGGTTACGGAACCCACTAGCGTACTTGAATTAATAGTTACTTTAGGAATCATCAGCGCAAACATCGCTCTGCCAGACTGTCTCCCAGGTAATGAACACAAGACATTAAAATTCACTTTCAATACCAGATCAGATGCCGAATGAAGAATCATGTAATGGGGTGCTCAGGTACGTATCCACATACGGTTGCGAAACAATGTAAGACAACCAGTTTACTTTACTTAGTACTCGCATTAGGAACTCACGTCGTGAAAACCGAGTTGCTGGACAGTCTTCCTGGCAGTGACCACGAGAAAGCAAGACTTGTTTCCGTTACGGAATAAACGTCACCCCACACCCGCTCACACAACATTGTATCCCGGGGGGAATAATTGGACACATCTCCAACACTTGGACCGATCTTCGGATGGGGCTGTATTTTTACGCTCCATCTCCTAGCTCACCAAGATACAGAGGATGTGGCAAAGGAAAAGGAAGGCGGTGCTTCAGTCAAGCCAGATATAAGCGCGATTGTTAGAACGTTGACATGCACTTCGTAGCAGACTACTTTCTGAGCCTGGCTCAAGGCTGCGTCCTCCAAGCAAACAACATACACAGTATTTTTGTTCGTCGCAATCAGCCGACAATTCAGATATGTCGACCAGCTGTCCGGATTCCACAAAATGCTATGTCGATTCATAGCTGCCGTAACCGGGAAGTCCTGACGCCGGAACGCCAACCGCTGTCATCTGCATGGCAGGTGCCTGCATGGCAGTGGAGGATGCGTCGGGCTATATCGCATTTAGCTAACAATTCACGATAGTCAGATGCCATCCTCCATGGCGCAGTTGCACAAGCTGCGGGCTAGTTGGCAAGAGCCACTAGCAGTCATGGGTTCGATCCTCCGCAGAGGACCGAAGGATGCGCACCACTGATGAGCCCCAATAGGGCGAAACGGCCGTCTGGTGCTTTTCCGGACAGCTGGTCGACATATCTGAATTGTCGGCTGATTGCGACGAACAAAAATACTCACCAAAATCCTTCCATTCATAAGTAACATACACAGCAAACTGAGTCGCACCCTGTAGGATGACCAATTCAGAAGGTATCACTCAGCCAGCCTGCGAAATTGGCGATCATACCCCATCTAGTAAATTCAACGATATTGTTCAGGGGCAACATACGCCGAATAGAACACACACTCAGTCGCCAGTAGAACACAGAAAAATCGATTAATTGCCGACCTCTCAGAGGTCAATACAACCTCACATCCAATTCACACGTCATCCGACCCCCTAGTGTTATCAGAGGTATCAGACGCATGGGGCCTCGTCTTTATAACTGAAATCTGGTTGCGCGCACGAATTACCAAAGACCAAATCGTGATGAAGTGGATGCCCCTTAGTCGCAAATATAGCAAACAGAAATGAACTACTCATAAGTTGTCAATACAATCATTCCTCCACTTGAATTTGCAATTCCTAATCGGTAGGTACGGGTTTTGTTTACGCCTTTGTAACGATGTCCGTTCATCTGAGAAGTCTCTTGATTCTGCGACGAAAAAGTGGCAAGCGACCGGTTTTCTATGATTCCTAGGTAAGGGTGCAACCAATTATACCGTAGCACCATAGGTTCAACTAGAATCCGAAATAAGGGGCAGTATGGAGGGCTATCGAAATACTTACGATTCGTTGTGCAGTTGCGACGGGCGCTGATACTCCCACAACCTTAGTACGCACGAACCACCAAGGTCTTTTGAAAACAGTCACTTATGCATGCCTATTCATTTGTGCGGTGTTCAGGGCTACGTTTTCATCAAAGAAATGATCAAGCAGAAAAATGTCTATATACGCAACGCGAGGAGGGATAAATCGCTTATAAAAAAGAGATTTCATATTAAAAGAGACGGAAATGTCCGAAATGTAGGTTGCAATATAAGGGTGCAGGGTTTACTCGTACAACCACAGTTTGCCGTTAAACGCAAATAGCTTAATGCTAGGTTTAACAGGTATCATCATTACAAACTAGCTAAGCTTCGGAAGTATTTAAGTCGATCTTCCGTTGATTCACGTCGGCCGGTGGCCGAAAGGACTGCACGCCAGGCTTGCAATCCTTAGGGTGGGCGCCCTCGTGGTATACTCAGCCTATGCGCGACCGGTGATGGTCCGCACAGTGTGCCAGCTTACTGCTGACAACTTTCTTCATTTTTCTTTCCGTTGATTTATTAGCTCGAACACAAGAAGCATCGGCAGCTCGCAACGCATCATAGTTTCTTTCTCACCTCAAAAACAACCTGCACGCGCAATGGTTAATGTAAGTCTGTGGCAGGCCAAGTCCCTCTGTAGTCCATCGAACAAATACCATATGTTTGGATGACCGCATTGGATTAAGGAATTCAAAGCATTGTGAAATCCTTCGCAGAGATTGATTTTCGGTGACTTCTCAAGTGCAGCATCGTGATGACTGAGCAGTTGCAGCGGGAACTGCGGTTCTCGGCCTGTTGCCCTTTCAATGTAAGTCAAGAAGAAATCATCGAGCACCGCATTATATGAATAACGAACATGTTTTCGATAATGCTTCACTGCCTTCTGACTATCTAATGGGCTTCTTTACATTAGGATTCTTCATTTGGAAATGTGCTAGCAAACTCAACAAAAACTCCTCTCACTCAAGCGACTGGGACTAAGGAAAGTGAAGCCAGAGACTTCAGCTGTAGTTGAATATTGACATCCCTTTCAAAAGCAGTTTTAAGGCTGGCTTTGCAGAGCTTTGTGATGTTACTTTGCAACAGGTAGAAATGACATCCTTTAATTTCTGCGTCGAGAAGTGCGTATCTCGTAGCATTAATGGAAGCCTTCACGAAATCGAATAACACCTTTGTTGCCATCAAACCCGGTAACAGTAGTTTCATTATTATATACATTTTTGTATAGGTCTGCAACAGGATGTAAAGTTTGCCCATGTTGGCGTGCTAAGTATACGGCTGATAAAACATGTTAGGAACTTTATCAAAAGTGCTGCTCCCGTATATGGTATCTGTGCACAATGCAAGTATCAGTTCTTTATCACCTAACAAGAGAATCCTTTCTGGACCAATCACACCTAACTCTTGTAGAACCAGTTCGCAACACTGCTCAGGAACGGCAAAATTTCTCATTGGCGCCATTGGCCAAACACTACTGAGCAAAGGTCATTTGGCGCTGTCCAGCCTCTTGCTCTGCGGCCGCGGTCACCAACCTTATCGTGGCTAAACGACACTAGCGATGAACTCCATCTGGTTACATATAATGGGTTTCACCTGCAATTTCGTTGCAGCTTCGACAAAAGTTTGTAAGCAATGCCCAGTCTGTTACGCGCGATTTATGAATCACACTCCATTTCCGGTGTGCTAGGCTCAGTGAGTGATTCCATCCAGCATGTGATGTCTGGTACGCGGCTGATTCGTAACTTTGAGAGGAATGCTGTACACATTGAAGAAGTGTGGGGCGGCTCTGTTGATGAATCGCGACTATCATTCACTTGCCTCCCGGACTTATTCCTATTGGCTTACACTAGATATGGTGTGTGTGGATGAAGCAATGGGTGGCGCAACGCTAGCCAATTATAGTCCATCTCTCACTAGGCGCAGCTATCCTGTGGCTGTCCACATGCAGGAAATAGTAAGAAGCTGGACCGATAACGGACGCTGTCAGTTATGAGTCACACTGCTTCAGACATGCATACGTGGTCACAGTTGTCCGTACGTGCGGTTGTAATCTGAATGTGAGGTAGACAATTTTGCGGAATCGTGTTAATAACCTCTACACGGTCAAAGTTTGTATGTATTCTTAGTGCCGTTTGTAACATACGGCGTAAGTTGGGTTACACGGTGATGGTTCGAACTGTCAAACTGATAAGTAGGCATTTGTGAAGAGGAAAAATCCAGCCCAATCTGATGATCAGACAAAGCGTTGGAAATGTGTCCAATTATCCTCCCCTCGGATGTAAAGTTGTGGAAGAGGTTGAGACGTGACGTATATTAGGATTAAAAAACATTAGCTAAAGGTGGAAAATACCTCAGCTACTGTGCCGCAACACATAAAAAAGGGAAAAAATGCAACAGATGAATAGTACGAGAACGAAGTTAAAGATTGCCGTGTGGTGGTCACTAACAGCAAGATGTCCACGAGATCGTTTTATGTGACGTGAATTCCTAATGTGAATAATAGACAAATTAAATAAATAATAAGGTCATATGTGACCAAGTTGCGAAAATGTGTTTACTTTTAGTGTGCGCAATTTTCAGTGTACGCAATCTACCGTATGCGCTTTTATGTTAGTGGACAACTTTCGCGTGCGCTTTCTTCTGGTCACCATTTAATTGATGTTGAGAAATACTCGTTAACAATGAAATAAATGAATAACTAGTGTGGGTAGGAACATGCCTTATTGACAGAACAATCAGGATGTAGTTTTTACAAATGAGATCAGAAAAAATGAGATAAAACTAAGTAATTCCCTATCACAATCTAGGAGGCACAGCAAGAAAGTGACAATTGGCAGATGCGAGTATTTCATATTGTCTCTTCGGTACTAACAACAACAACAACAACAACAACAACCGATATAGGTATTGATACCGTTGTTTATCCGATATTGTTATCGGTACTGAAGAGACAGCACGAAATGCTTGCATCAATCAATTGTCGTCTTTTATCTGTAATCTTCAAAATAATTAGAAAACAATCAGACTACTGGGATGAAGTCTTTTTCTGATACAAGCTAAAGAACCAAACCACAAAACACATAAAATCTTTTTAGGATGAGTGATCTGCCTTTATGAAGGGTAACATAAATGTGCGTGGCACCAGAGGTATTTTGCAGCGGACACCGAGGCACTGGCGGTAGATAAACCAACCGATTTGTTCAGGCGCAATCATAACACCAATTAAATCATGATAGTCGGAAACGCTAAAGGCAAAGGATGAGAAAATGAATAATCTAACAACTTCAACCAATTCTCTTTGGAGGAATAGAGATGCCGTGTCCAAAAACTGAAGAGGTTAGTTTTCCGATGTATAAAGGAAACAGAAATGGAGAAAAGATAGTCTATTGCAAAACACCACAGTTAGCATGGAGTAGAGAAAATTCCACAGTTTGAGTGAAGGAACTAAGTGATTTTATATGAGCGGTCACACTTTTAGACGGAAACAGAGTTCAAAAAACAACCTGAGCCATGTTGATCACATCCGAAAGTATTCTCACAACGTAGATGCGAAACTTTTCCAATTCTGTACTTTCTATCCTGTGCAGATGTAACGGAATGCACAAGACACGATAGGCATTCAAACCAGAAGGACGCAGTCAATAAGTGAAAGGACTGACATTATCTGCCGGTAGAAATCATACGAATAAGTATTTGATTGAACGCTTCACATCAATACGCAGTCGATGAGCTATTCTGACACTCAGCTTAAGTACAGGCATTGTTATTGCTGATCTTTCTATGCAGGGATGGCATTAGAAGCTAGTTAAGTGCCTGGAAATATCCATTGAAAACAACGCGAAGAAAAAAGAGTGCTTGTGGATGACCGAAGACAGAGCAAGCGAACCACCAGTCACAATTGACTTACCGTTTGTGATTCAACGAAGACAACTATAGCATACAGCGGAACCAAAGTAAATGAGTTTGTGCGTGCAGGTACTGGTAATGTGGTAGACGATTCGCAGCTAAACTAAACCTCACATTCGCTAATATGCATCGTTTGCAGAACGCTTAGCAAAAAACGGAGTGAGAAAACTTTGGGGAGTAAAGTGCATGTTTTTTAGATCAACTTCGGTGTGCCGAGTGTTCGACTTCTGGCATCAGGAACACATTTAGCATAGCCTGCATGCAGTTGCATATGCGTTCTTTTGTTCCCCAAAGTTATTTAAGTAATGATGTAGAAAAGCTGCCATCCGCTAGCACATGGTTTCAAAACAACACAGAGCACAAAGTCATGGAGACCGTGAAGTGTTCAGACTGAACACATATACCACTGTGAAAACCAAAGAAGCTGTTGAATGGAACATAGTGTGGATTGTGATAAAAGCACCTGCAGAACAACCTGTCTATCTAACGGGTACGAAGTGTCCTTATGCTTGTTAATGTTACTAAAACTGATGCCATGCATTTCTAAAACGCAGTGGTTGAAATTGTCGAATAAATTCTGTTCTTGAACCTAAAAGTTTCGACGCACTCGACTAAGAGACAGATTATCAGGTTTCCTGGGTACCTGGTTGATTGATACATTAGATTAAATAAGGCGGCCGCAATTCTGAGCTATCGAGAGTTCAAATTAGTTCAGTTGAACAACTATGATTCAAGCATCAATTGCCACGATTCCCGGTGACTGATCAAAAGTACATAATAATGGGAAGAAATTGAAGTTGAACGCAAACGGAAAGAAAAGAAAATGGAAGTAAGAAAGAACTGCGTAAAACTAATCGGGATGGAATGAAGGTGTTGTAACACTGGCACCCTGATCCTGACGGAAAAAGCAGAATTCCGGGTTCAAGTGAGTGGATTTATACTCAGAATTGGAAACGGTTGTAATCATAGGTCAACACATGTATCCCATATGGGACTCTCTGCCTCCCAATCATCTGTGCCTTTGCCTCGGACGTCCGACTGGCTGCTTGTACCATAGTTGAGCGTCTGCATACGGGGCTAACTGCACGCCTACTCCATGAAAACGGATGGATAGTTGACAGCGGCCAAAAATAAAGTGCCCCTACATTGTCCCAAACAGCGTCAGCAAAGTGTCATCTATATACATCCGTAAAGATAGAGGAAAGTTATCAGGTCCAGGAGACTTGCTTCGTTTCAACAGGACAAACTTATGAAGAGTCTCTTCTAAACTGAGGGCTGTGACATCAATCTCGAGCGTCGGCTCAGATGATTCAAACGAGCGTCGAAGCAGGCCTGCTGAAGAGCTCTTCGAAACGTTTCACCCAACACGTTAGTCGACGCGGCCGAGAATGAGCTAATCGATCATCATCCTCAGCCATTGTCTCACAAATTGATGTCATTCTCTGACCCATGTTTCGGGTGAACTGGAACAGTAGCGGGCGCTCCAGATAGCACTGGTGCTCTCTGTCCCAAGGCCTTTGACACCTACCAATGTTCCTGGACAATAATAAGAGTCCTTTAGTCGTCATTTCAAGCGATACGGACATGCTGAAAAGCATTTTTAGAAAAAATCTAAAAGTAGGCAAGTTTCCGATTTCCATTACTTGCAGAGGCAATATAGTCCACAGCTGAAGGTACCTCAACAGGAAGAACCCTGAGAAAATATTTGGCTAGTTTTCTGTAAGGCAAGCATTCACTTCCCATTAAAAAGGGGGTGGATTGAACCACTTTTGCAAACGAAGGCCGTACTAGTTGAGAAAACATGCACATGTATGGCTCTGCAGAGAATAGTGAAGTTGTTCTTCAGTCGTCGAAGTCAGAGTGCATCAAGCTAAGGGTAACGATATGGTACTTCGCAGTTAAGCGTTGATGAATGCCCCAGGATTGTTTCGACGAGTGAGCGCTGGATGTTTCCTTCAGAACACATTTTAGAAAGGCAGCCTGTCGAAGCAAGTGTTTGGGTCTGTAGAGACCCAAGTCCCCTAAGTCCAAAACTGAACATGGGTTGATCGTATAGACTTATCTGAAAAGGAAAGACTGGCGAACAACGCCCAAGATGGAGGTCAGTGACTTCACTTCACGCTGCAACGTCAATAATTGTCATTTGCGGGCGTCAATTGATTCCAGAAGAGATAAACAAACTAGATCATCTTCGGTAAGCGATACGTGGGCATGCGCATCATGTGCTCATTTGGCAGAACATCCAAATAAACTAGTTAGACAGCACATAGCCTTCTCCGCTTTCCAGCAGTATGTTGTTAGCTTTAAAACAACATTCAATATTGCAAAAACATTTATGGCGGGAAAATTTCAAAACAATGGAAGAAAATGCGACCGTAGAAAATCAAACGTCACAACCAAAAGTGGCCAGTGAACGTGAAAGAGCATAGATGTTTAGCAGTTGCTTGCTACCGCCAGTTTCAAGCCCCGTCAGACTTCAAATGCCGTTGACTATAACATCAAATGTCCGACCTGTGGTCAAAGAATATACTCTAGTTGCTAATGTCCAAATTAGTCGCGCATAACTAATATCAATCAAATTCAGGATTGAGTCTCTATATCAGCAAATAAACCCGCTAACTAAATCCTCCCCCCAGACTCGGTTGATTTATGCATCAGCCAAAAACCACAGTTAGGTTACTACGAACAAGTCCCATCCTCGGGATGGCCAGCAAAGAATTGCCATTTGTTCACAAAACCTGGCAACCATCATTGTTCAAACGTTCCGTAGCAAATGTTTATGAATAAGAGCTTCCAGTTACCGTAAATCGTACAAAGGGTTATCTTTCAAATGGACGATTTCATTTCGTAACATGTTGTAACACTTCATGTTAGTTACTGGAGCAGAGGTTGATGTGTGCCGTGCCTTTGAAACGCCCACACATGAGTGAGTTTTGGCCCCGGTTGTGGATGGTGTACATCTGCCGTATCAGTTAACGCCGAGGTAATGATCGCAGACGGTTAGGTTGTAGGGATTGTTGTTAGGCGAGATGCTCAAGGCAACCTTATAGAATGGATACCATTGAATAGGCACCGGTGTGGAATTCGGGTTCCGGCCACAATTGTTGAAGGGATAATCTCTGATTTACGCCGCTGACAAAGGTGGCCAAGCGGGCGTAGAAAATACGCGAATTTGAGAACTTAATGAAATTGCTGAAAATAAGGATATGTGTGTTTCAAGCGACAAAATTGATCGAGTATGTTGTCAAACAGGCAGAAGATCGCATAAGAGGATTGTTTGATGCGTACGGACTGTAACCTTTTAGCAATAGTGTCACTTATCAGAAAAGAACGTTTGCACCGAATTGCCTGGTGTCTACGAATAAGTATCCCGGATTCAAATTCGTAATAACACCAAGTACAAATGTAGCAAGTCAGTCCAGACATGTCGGTCGCATCGCATTTGCCATATGTTTCGTGACATCATCTTTTATTTTACAAGCACCAATATAGCTGCATAGGTATCGCAAGTTTTCTAGCTGAGCAAGTCCTCTTAGTTTTAGAAAATAAGTTCGCATTTCGAGGGTATCACACACAGCCCGAAACGATTGTCCAGTGCAGCTTAGAATGTTTGTGGGCTGTCACAGGTTAGATTAATGACATTAGGGTAACCCAAGTGAAAAAGTTGAAATGGGAGGAGGTCCACACCCTCCAAACCGTGTTCACTGAACGCAGTTTATATGACTTCATCAATGGCAAGTTAAAAAAGAAAGGTGATAGCCGGCAATCGTGTCTCCCAATGTTGGAGATATTGAAGGGTTGCGACGGTTCGCCACAAGCCCTCAATCTGTCCGAACTACGTGAGGAAATATCCTATAACATTTGCGTATTCATCGGCCACACCTTTCCTGAGCAAGCAGTAGTAAACAAAACATCAATCCAACGAATCAAAAGTACTTCTGATTTCCAGGGACATAACCACGGTGGATCGCTAATACATATGGCGGCATTCCAATAGATGACGTAACGTGAAGAGGTGATCAATACAGACATGGCTTCTGCAGAACCCAGATTCGTCCTCGCGAATCTGGCATTCACGGTCTATCGAGAATGACAAAGAAAAGATAGTAAGAGAAAAATGAGACCAAGCCGATTCCTCTATGACTGCAACACTCAGAAAGTGAGGTAACCTTGAAAAGTTGGACTAAAACAGAGCAGCTTCAGTCTGTTGGGACAGTCTCATGCTCCCGCAGCTTCACTATGAGTTGTGCAAATCACCCACAAAAGCTGATCCCTCAAAGCTGAAGAGCACTGGAAGAAGTCTATCTTATCCTGCGGCCTTATTCAATTTCAAAAGCCTTATCTCACGTTCGACTGCTGCGCGTAAGAGCGGATCGAAAGGGACGGCTCAGGGAGAAGGTGGATCAATGGACAATAGGAAAACTGGCAACTTCTATTTAAACTGATTTTCAATTTGTTTGGCTGGAAGTTCTAAGCGTTTTGACTATCTGTAACTTGGCTTTCCACTCTCGCAGTGTATGGTCTCGCTAACACCAGGTCCGCTTCCGCTCGTTTCCCGTATCCGACGGAATAACTTTCGATGATTACTAGGGGCAGCGGCTGTTCCAATCTCCGACCCCCAGACTTTGCTGTCTCTTTACAGGATAGTCCTCAGTTTCACACTGAGGCTTTTGCGATCCTCGTTGTGCCCGCTCCCATCCGGAACATGTCGGTGAGTATTCAGAAGTTGTAGAGACCGCGAAAAGACCCAATGTCCGGGTTGGCAATCAGATTTATCACATGAAGATACGCCTGCTGCTAATAAAAACACTTGGCAGATATGCGGCTATTGACTTTCAACCAAATTCGGAAGACCTAGGTTCACCAGTTGGCTAGTGGCCATTCATTCACAAGGTAGCCACAGGCGTGCACGGTAGCGAGCTCGAAAATCGGCACATGCAAATATGTGGTCAGAGTCCACACTCATGTTTCAAATCGAGCGACAGCTTTGAATGCAGCTTCTTTAGCGGCAATTGATCGCGATGTGAACGATATGTGGCCACGGCTGATCCACTGCGGGTGCTGTACCGGAAGTGAATGCTCGCGAGAAATAGATGAGCATCTTCACACAAGTGGAGCAAACGCTCGCTGTTATCGTTACAGGAGCCTACACCGTGTTGGCAGTCCAGATGCAACTCATCAATGGATAGTTTTACAACTTAAGCGTTGAGATCGTCAGTACAGCAGCATCCGCGATTTTCCGCAACGGAGGAGCGCATTCAGCTGGCGAAAGAAGTGGTATTTCAACGAGTCAGTGCTACAGTTTGTGGATGTGTATGCAACTATGACAAAAAGGCATCTTTGGTCCCAACTCGAATCCGTAGCTTTGGACGAGTCGACTAACCCGACGGTGCACATCCGGCTGTTGATTTGGATTAAATCGATCAAAGCAGCTTCAACCCAGGAGCTCAGAGCAATGATGGGCTTGGCAAGTATCTGATTTACGTCATCTACAAACAAACGTGATGAGAAAACGCCGCAAGCATCACGTGTGGGGAATCGCTGTGCGCACAGAGCTCAAACCTTGCGGTCAGGTTTAAGATAAACAACAGATGTCGATCGATAGTGTCCAGATTGAAAAGAGTGCTGCCTGTTGACCAACCTATAACATTCAAGTCAATGCGATGATCGAGGATTCCAAATAAGAACGAGTGAGTCGATGTTGTCCGATTGGTTGAACATGGACTTGTCGGCTGGAGTGGAGCGACGCCCCACAATTTAGTGTACGTCGAAGCTAGAAAACAAGCGACTATTGAAGCAAGATGAGGGGGGTAAATAACCGGGAGCATGAACACAGAGGGATGAAAGTGAGTTTGGAACGAGACTATAAGAATGAAAAAGTGAGAGACAGAAGAATAAGAAGACGGAAAGGCTTAAGCAGTGGCATCTTCACTCCTATCCACTCCACTGGACGCACTAGGTAGGGCGTCGTTGATTATTACCTGCGACGTAAAGAGTACCAATAGATTAGTTGAGGGTTATTGTAATACGTGACTAGGACACTCAGATTGCCGATGAAACACAAAAGGACTATTAGAATCCTCAACTAAAGCCTTTGGTTCAAAAACCTGACCACAGGGCATCGGAGTTTCGGCACTGGGATACAGAGTCAGTTTTATGGAGTAGGGAACCACTTTCAGTCCAACCGTCTATCTGGAGAGCCAGAAGACCGAGCTTGTGCGACCAATAACCATTGGCGAATCTAATATGAGTGGCTCTGAAGGCGCAAAGAGAACCCCTTAAACATAGTTCAATGGGTCGCTGAGGCACGCAAACCAGCGCACTACGTGATGGCCCATTCTCGTCGCAAAGGCACGTTTGGTAAATAAAAAACCAAGCTGGTTCATGAAAGAAGAGTAAGCGTCACATTCAGCTGGGACGAATGGATGATAGTGGTGATGATCAAGAGAGGTAATCGTAGTGTCTGTGCCAGCTACATCAACTCCACATAGGTGAGGACAAAGTTGTTAGAAGTCAACCCTGCCCACCATCATACAGCTGGTGGCCAGTTCACGGCGAAGACACTAAACGATAAACCGTGTGTGATCACCGGTGCGTGCGAGTATCAATCACATCTGGTGGGAAGACCGAAAGAGCAACGCTGAATCTTAATCGCTTATGTTGGCTGAGCCAGGTCCTCCGTATGCCTGTTGACCGGCTTCCTAGGCGTGCATTATACGCCGTGGCTGCACCAAGTTGGGCGAAACCGCGAAGTGGCCAATCCATGACGTGGCATAGAGGCTTGAAGAAATTGACTGACAGACAGGTTCGTGCGTACCGTTTTAAAGGATGGGGGCCTCAGGATGATCCGAACACGAATGGTTGGAAAACCTTTTAGACATGGCGTAGTAACGAAGTCAATGGCGTTCCTGTATTCCGTTTCTTGCATCTGGATGTTAATTCTCGTTCCAATTTGTATGGTCGAACGCATGTCCCACTAGCTACCATGTTATTTACATTCCAATTGCCAACGATTTTGTTGTTGTCAAGTATCGTACATTTTTGCTATGTGAGTCTTGGTAACTGGATTCACCGTACTTCGGTGCTAGGATCATAGTGATTCAACTGAACTAAACTGAAATCCGCAGTAAAGTGAGGATGCGACATGGGATCGGAAAGCTTCCGAACGAGGTGCAGTTGCACATAGCAAATCCCCACTCAGAAACAAATGTCGTAGTAACATCACGTGCAGTGCAAGCCGAAAACTGACGTGTCCCACGACTTCGACATTGTGTTCAACTCAATCGATCCCACTGATTTGCTAGATATAATTGGTGGGAGATTCCCAAGAAGCATGTAAGAAAGAAAATAAAGGCATCAGCAGTACGCCGGTCCACAGTACGGACACTTCGTTGCCGCACAACTAACACCGGTCGCACGTTGGCTAAGGATAACGCGAAGTCGCCCGGTCCCTAAGCAGACTCAAACCAGCGCTCTCAGATCACAAGGCAGGCTTTTAGTCCTTAAGGCTATGGGCCGCCAAGTAAAAAATGAGTGCCTTATGTTCAGACATTTCGGACCGCGTTCGTCCACGGCGAGCTGTTGGACTTTCACCTGATAAGAAATAGTGACCGACACAGCCGTCTCGGTCCATCAGTTTCGGTGATTACATCGTAGACTCCAGCAAGGAATTCGCTTTTACAACGCAGGTGTTGGAACCCATTGTGGTAACCGTGTGAGCAACATCGATTGGCTCGATCTCATTGGTTGACTTGCTGACTCATTCCTATCTTACTATTGGTCGTGTGTCTGTCGCTTGACTCTCCGTTTAACAAGGGATTGACTCAGTTGTACTTGGTTAATTTTGCGAGATACATTTTTACCTTTCCTACGGCTTTCTTGATACAACACTATGGCTTCGCGGGCAGGATTCCGCTAGCGAAACATGAAGCGGTCTCAACAGCCCTGTAAACGATGCTAGCAAATGATTTGACTGAGCCCATCGACTACTCTGAGTGGGTGCATCCAATGGTTTGTGTCAGATTCCGAACGTCATCATTCAGTTGGGGAAAAAGAAGCTCTTGCATGTGTGTGGGCCTGTGAAAAGTGGCATTTATTTCTGTTTGCTCGTCGTTTTATTCTGCTGATCATTCAGCCCTAACAGCTCTTCTCAGCAATGGATCTAAAGGATCTCGCCCAATGCGAATCGACCGCTGGTATGCCAGGCTCCTTAACTACAATTTTGAAATTGTGTACCGGCCAGGTTTGCAAAATCAGATTGCTGACGGCCTATCTCGCTTAACCGTGGGGTTGGAAGATGAAAAAGAGAGACTCAGAGAGGCGGAACTAGTTTCCAGTCTCGGAGCTAACCTGTCTGCCTTGACGATCGAGGAACTACGAAGGGAAAATTCTAACGATCCTTTACTGCATGAGATCATTGAATATGTGTAACAGGGCTGGCTCAAGAATAACAAAATCCCCGGTGAGTTCATTCCGTATTATGCAATTCGACATGAACTATCAGTGGTAGATGGTTGCCTGATGCGCGGTTCGGTGTTTGTAGCTCCGCTCCAGTTGATAGCCAAGATAATAGCTTGCGCACATGAGGGACATCCAGGTATAGTTCGGACCAAAAATCGAGTGAGACGCTATTTCTGGTGGCCACGAATGGCATCTAGCATTGAGACATTTGTGGTCAATTGCAATGCTTGCCGATTAGCGGACAAAAGTTCTTTGCCCGTTAAAGCCCCGACACAGAAAATTGCTTACCCGATGAAACCATGGACCAAAATCGCCATTGATATTATGGGCCCTTTCGCTACTGCTCCTACGAATAAGCGAAATCTACTTGTTGCTACATGTTTTTACAGTAGAGGGCCTGAAGTACACATGTGCGACCAAGTTACTACTTCGGTTGTGTTACGTTGGCTTAAACACTTGTTCAGCCGTTTCGGTTTACCGCATGAAATAGTAACGGATAACGGGCCACAATTTTGTAGCCGCGAATTCGCAGATTTTCTACATTGCCATAACATTAAGCACTCCAGAACTGCGCCCTACAATCCTGCAGCCAAAGGCATGGTCGAGCTTTTAAACCAGTCTCTAAAAGAAGCTATACAAGCCATACACATAGGAGGTTCAAACTGGGAGGATGCAGTTTTAACTGCGGTATTTTCCTACAGGACATGTAACCACAAAGACACCGGAAGAACGCCAGCGGAGCTTATGCTAGGAAGGCCCTTACGCACAAAGTTAAATGCTGCACATAACCTTTTATCAGCGAGAGATGCCGAAGTTTCAAATCGCATAGCATCTTACCAAAATTCCTAATCTAAAGCATCGACACCAATGCAGCCCGGGACATACGTTCGCCTCAAAAGCAGGGCGATAAAAAAGGCACACCTTCGCTTTCCGCTCCAGCGCGCATCGACCGTACGCTTGGCCCGGGCACCTATCGATTGGAGAACGGCCTAATTGTCAACGTGGCGTCGACTCCACACAGCTCACGGACCAGCTAATCAGCCCGACCGATCTGTGCATGAAGACCCGGCTGAGTTACCATTACCACGACGTCTGCTGCGTCGGTCCGCGAGATCGGTGAAACCTACTGATCGCTACGAACCAGGTTGAGGCGGCTTTTCGGAAGGGGGAACGATAATGTGGTAACCGTGTGAGCAAAATCGATTGGCTCGATCTCCTTGGCTGACTTGCTGACTCATTCCTATATTACTATTGGTCGTGTGTCTGTCGCTTGACTCTCCGTTTAACAAGGGATTGACTCAGTTGTAGTTGGTTAATTTTGCAAGATACATTTTTACCTTCCCTACGGCTTTCTCGATACAACACCCATAATGGTGGAAAACTGGCGGACCTCTAGGTTTGGTTGAAATACAGTCGAAAGGAAGCAAGCAATGATTGAGAGAATCCGTAGAGTCGCAGCACTTTTTGGCACACGCTCCACCTATTCAAAGTGCCGTCGAGGACCACTAGCCGACTGCTGACCTAATCCGTGGCAGTATGGAATCCGAGGTAGTGGACCAATTCTACGCTCCGAAGAGTATGTGATGATTAAATTATCACACTTAAAATAAACCTGGTAGTGCCTTTCGAGTAAAAAGGGTTGCACCAATAACCCGGTACTTAGTACTGATGCATCACTGTCATGCAATTGTGAGTTTACGCAGGATAAGATAAAGTTTGGGCGTTAAGATAGATGCAAGTGAAGCCTCCAACGCGAAGCATACGGCCAAACACCTGGATCCGAAACCACTGATATCCAATTCATATATATATATATATATATATATATATATATATATATATATATATATATATATATATATATATATATATATATTGATGCAACCTTTTACACTCGAAAGGCGCTAGTAAGTTTGTTCTAAGTGAGATAATTTAATCAACACAACATATAATTGGCGGTATTTGGTTTCGGATTTGCCTGTCATTGTGACCAGCCACAGGACGCCTGCGCCTACAGAGGGACCATCGGTGGCTTGCGCTGCACCACCCACAGTTCCATTCACACACCCGACATCCAGTCCGAGGGAATAAGACCGGGAGACATATGGATGGTAGCTGTTTCATCAACGGAGCCGGCCCACACTCCTTCACAGACAAACACAAGCACACTGTAATTTGGGAATCAAGCGCACACAAGGAGGTGGCTGGACCGTGGTTCGCTTCATACTGAGTGCATGGAAGCACTCTTCGAGTCTAGCACGGTCACAAGGACGGTGCACCCCACCCCTGCAGCAACAATCCACTGTCTTCTGGATCCAGTATGGACGAAGTAGTGGGTAACAGACAGGTGGGCACCTTGTCAGCATGTACATCAAGCGCAGCCACACCGGGGATGTCAAACAACAGCCAATCACTTGAAACGACAACATAAAGTAAAATAAATCGAATAATGCACGCAGATACGGTGACATAAGTCCACGATAAATGAGCATCTGAAATAAAATGATTACGAACAAATCCGCGATACGTTCAAGACGTCAGAAAATATATTTTAAGAAAATGCTACAAACGCGAAAATGTTAGCGAAGTTAACTTAGGCAGTTTAAGGGACGTGTGCAAATTTACACAAGAAAGTTCAGGTTGACATTAACATGAGAAAAAGCGCATTAGGACAAGATAGCAAACTCAACACCTGAAATAAAGAGACCCAGCATGCAGGCACACGGTTAGTAAATCGAATGCAGCGTACCTACAACCGCTGCGCCGGTTCTACCTACGTTCACTGCAGGACCTGACGTGAATTTAGTGTTGGACCCGAGTGGCCTGCCTGACTCAGGTATTCGCGACCGCATGTACTACAGCAATATGCGCTCGATGTCGATAAAGGAAAACCCACCGGCGCCTGTCGCTTCTTCTCTGCATGCATGAGAGGTTTCTCTTGCACATCGGCAACGGTCTTCGTGATCAGATAGCGCCATGGACTCCGATCAACCGCCTTCGATTTCCATGACCTGCAATCAAGATTAGAACGTGAGAAGCTCACTTTGACCATGTCTTGGTACTGAAGCTTTGGTTTTCCCACACGAGGCTTCCTAACACTCAGTTGATCATATAATAGCTGTTGCTGTGTCCGCGTCGAATCCATACACCACACACAACCGAGTCTCCTCAGGTGTCTCAGCAAAAGTAGGTAGTCAGCTGCATACATCTCACTTCGGCGCAACACCTCCGTGTCTGCAACTCTGTCGCACCAACCGATGAACAGAATTCGTCGCAAACACTGTTGGTGGAACCGCTCAAGATATCGCATATCCCGCCGGTACATTGTTCACGTTTCATATTGCCGTGTAGAAGAATGGATAGCACCATGGATTTGTACACCATCAGCTTCGTGCCAATGGTAAGCTGATGGTTGTTACACACTCGGTACTCTAGCTTCCCGAATGCCACCGCTGCCTTCGAGACGCGGATACGCAGCTCACTGTGTAGCTGATGGTCAGTCGACATCACACTCCCAAGGTAGCAGAAGCGGGAGGTGATTTCCAATACTTCAGCACCAATGCTGATTCGCGGCAATATTGAAGGTTGCACCTCCGCTGAAGGCTGAATGAGACAGGCCGTTTTACTTGAGTTGATGGTGAGCCCAAATGTGGCCGCTGTCGAAGCCAGAGCACTAGTCATGTGCTGCAACTCATCCGCGCTGTGTGGAAACAACGCGCAGTTGTCAGCAAACAGCAACATACGGATAGTTGTCTCACAGACAAGGGCACTTGCACCGAAACGACGGATGTTCAGCAACCCACCATTAATACGGTGCTCCACACGAACACCGTAAGCACAAGCGGTATCAAAAGCACAAGACATCAATGCATGAAGATAAATACTAAACAGGGAGGGAGCTAACATGTAGCCTTGCTTCACACCAGAGACAAATGCAAACTCATCCGAGGTCTGTCCACTCAGTTGCACCCTCGCCCACATACCACTGTGCAGACATACAATTAAACTTACAAACTTACTCGGACAACCAAACTTACCCAATAACAACCACACTGCCTCGCGGTTCACCGTAGCATATACCTTGGTGGAATCAATAAAAAGCGGGTACAACGGCAGGTGTCGTTCTCTACACTTCTCCTGCGACCGAGGAGCCGCAAACATAATATCTATAGCGCGGCGTCGCATGCAGTGTCGGCGTGTCCGCCAGACTCATCTTCACTTTGTGCTGCTTGAGGTCGTTCATTGTAGGCCAGTCAATCTCTGAACGGTTGTTCAAGAGACAGTCAAAGTGTTTCCGCCAGATCTGCATTATGACAGCAGTCCGTGTGCAGGCAGCGCCTGAGCGGCTCAAACCTCGGTCCATACACGGCCTTCAACGAGTCAAAGAATTGCTTGTGCTGGTGGCGTTCGGCGTAGGATTCCATCTGCATCGCCTTCTACGTCCACCATGCACTTCGACCGCGACTGACCCGAGAGCTCCGTCGCATAAAAAATGCATCACATCATATATATATATATATATATATATATATGCACACATGATTAAAGTGAGCCTCACACGTTCTAATCTTGATTACAGATCATGGGAATCGAAGGCGATTGATCGCCGTGCGTGGCGCGATCTAATCACGAAGGCAATTGCTGAGTTGCGGGAGAAATCCTTCATGCATGCAGAGAAGAAGCGGCAGTTGCGGAAGCGGCAAGCACCGATGAATTGTACTCCATCGACATCGAGCGCATGGTGCTGTAGAACATGCGGTCGCGAGTGCCTTAGTCAGGCAGGCCTAGCGAGCCATGAGAGAGGTCACTCGGGACCACTGCCGAAGCGACGACGGGTCCCGCAGTGAACATAGGCAGCACCGGCGCAGCGTTTGTAGGCACGCTGAATTCGATTTACTAACCGCGTGTTTGCATGCTAAGTCTCTTTATTTCAGGTGGTGGGTCTTCGGTTCTCTCCTAATGCCTTTCTTTCTCATATAAATGTCTAGTGGGCCATGAGCTGGGTCCCTTGGGGCCACTACAGAAGCCACGACGGGTCCTGCAGAGAATTACGGCGAGCCGGCGCAGCGTTTGTAGGCACGCTGAATTCGATTTACTAACCGCGTGCTTGCATGCTAAGTCTCTTTATTTCAGGTGGTGGGTTTACGGTTTTTACCTTACTGCTTTTCTTTCTCATATAAATATCTCCCTGTACTCTATTCCATTAATTTGCACACATCGCTTCAGCCAATTGTATTCGATTTCCATAACATTTTTGTGTTCGTGGCATACCGTGAACTATACCTCCTGACCTCGTGCACTTAGCTAGGATTTGTTTGTAAACAACTTATTACGTATGCTATTTAATTAAGGTTTATGTCACCGTTTCCTTATGCATTAATCGAGTTTTTCTCTTTTTCTTCCTCTCTTTCAAGTGTTTGGCTGTTGTTTGATATCCCCGGTGTGGCTGCGCTTGATGTGCATGTTGACAAGGTGCCTACCTGTCTATTACCCACTACGCCGTCCATACTGGCTCCAGGAGACAGTTGGTCGTTGCTGGAGGGGACGGGGTGCACGGTCCTTGTGGCCGTGTTAGGCTCGAAGAGTGGTTCCATGCAGTCAGTGTGGAGCGGACTACGGTCCAGCCACCGCCTTGTGTGCGCTTGATTCCCCAAATACAGTGTACTTGTGTTTGCCTGTGAAGGAGTGTGGGCCGGCTCCGTTGATGAAACGTGGCTCCCATCCACATGCCTCCCGGTCTTATTCCTTCGGGTTTACACTGGATATGGGGTGTGTGGTTGGAGCTGTGGGTGGTGCAGCGTAAGCCATCCATGGTCCCTCTTTTGGGGCAGGCGTCCTGTGGCTTGCCACAGTGACAGGCGAATCCGAAACCGGATGCCGCCAACCATATGCATGCCCCATGCTGAGGCTGATGTTGCATTCTTGATGCTTCTTCACCGCAGTTGGACTAAACCAACTTAGACCTAAACTAGGTCTTTTTAAGCAGGATACATTTCATTCCACTTTATTTGGTTTGTTCTGCCTCCATGAATAATGTTCTATTAACTGGCCACGTTGCTTACGCTAATTGCGCTTATCTTCGGTAATTTTGTTGCGTTTGTAGAGTATTTAAGTGACCTGTGGACATTTCTTGCTTATCGCGGATTCGTTGCTAACCAACTTACTTCATATGCTAATTTAGGGAAGAGTTATGCCACCGTATCTGTATGCATTATTGGATTTATTTTATTTCAGCTTGTCGTTTAAAGTGAATGGCTGTTGTTTGATATCCCCGGTGTGGCTGCGCTTGATGTGCATGTTGACAAGGTGCCTACCTGTCTATTACCCACTACCTCGTTCATACTGGAGACAGGAGACAGTTGGTCGTTGCTGGAGGGGACGGGGTGCATGGTCCTTGTGGCCGTGCTAGGCTCAAAGAGCGGTTCCATGCACTCAGTGTGGAGCGGACTACGGTCCAGCCACCGCCTTGTGTGCGCTTGATTCCCCAAATACCGCGTGCTTGTGTTTGTCTGTGAAGGAGTGTGGGCCGGCTCCGTTGATGAAACGTGACTCCCATCCACATGCCTCCCGGCCTTATTCCTTCGGATTTACACTGGATATGGGGTGTGTGGTTGGAGCTGTGGGTGGTGCAGCGCAAGCCATCCATGGTCCCTCTTTTGGGGCAGGCGTCCTGTGGCTGGCCACAGTGACAGGCAAATCCGAAACTGGATGTCGCCAACCATATATATATGGTTGGCGGCATCCGGTTTCGGATTTGCCTGTCACTGTGGCAAGCCACAGGACGCCTGCGCCTACAGAGGGACCATGGATGGCTTGCGCTGCACCACCCACAGCTCCAACCACACACCCCATATCCAGTGTAAATCCGAAGGAATAAGGCCGGGAGGCATGTGGATGGGAGTCACGTTTCATCAACGGAGCCGGCCCACACTCCTTCACAGACAAACACAAGCACGCGGTATTTGGGGAATCAAGCGCACACAAGGCGGTGGCTGGACCGTAGTCCGCTCCACACTGAGTGCATGGAACCGCTCTTTGAGCCTAGCACGGCCACAAGAACCGTGCACCCCGTCCCCTCCAGCAACGACCAACTGTCTCCTGGAGCCAGTAGGAACGAGGTAGTGGGTAATAGACAGGTAGGCACCTTGTCAACATACACATCAAGCGCAACCATACCAGGGATATCAAACAACAGCCATTCAATTTAAACGACAAGCTGAAATAAAATAAATCCAATAATGCATACAGATACGGTGGCATAACTCTTCGCTAAATTACCATATGAAGTAAGTTGGTCAGCAACAAATCCGTGATAAGTAAGAAATGTCCACAAGTTACTTAAAATGCTACAAACGCAACAAAATTACCGAAGATAAGCGCAATTAGTGGAAGCAACGTGGCCAGTTAATAGAACATTATTCAGGGAGGCAGAACAAACCAAATAAAGCGGAATGCAATTTATCCAGCTTAAAAGGACCTAGTTTAAGTGTAAGTTGGTTTAGCCCAACTGCGGTGAAGAAGCATCAAGAATGCAACATCAGCCTCAGCATGGGGCACAACCATATATATATATATATATATATATATATATATATATATATATATATATATATATATATATATATATACACCAATACTGATAACGCCATGTCGCATCGGCCGTCGCGCAGTGGTGGGGAGCGAAAGCATCGCATTACCGGCTGTATACAGCTGGGTGAATAAGCGAAAATATGCTACCGCTGACGCCTCCTTACCTTCTTCTTCCCTTCATATTCTATCCCGGTTTCCGTTTCAACTCACCCAAGACTTCCTCCAATCCAAGTCACCATCTATGCAATTGCCCGCCACTGCAATCGTATGCCTCCGAAAAAGCCTTCAGTATCGGGTGCCGGAACGTGCGCACACTATTCGACCGGAACACGAGTGAGCGTCTCGATCGACGCACTGTACAGGGCGGTACAGGGCGATATTGCCGCACTCAGTGAGACTCAGCTCGCTGACCAGAGCAAGCTGCATGAGGCTGGCGTCCGGAGATCTGGTGTCATCCGACACCAGCAATGTTTCGCTGACAACGATAATCAAAGATTTGAAGGCGCCTCCGATCTTCAGACTAAAGGAGCTATGTCTGACTACCATAGAGAAGGATGGCTCTCAGTGTGGCTTTGTATACATGGCCTTTCAGACGGAGAGAAAATAACTTCTGTCGCCAAAGATGCCGCACGTTCAAGAAGGCTGTTTTGGCTTTTGAAATATGTAAACTGACATCAGTTACTATGTGCATATCGTTGCTGATGCAGCTGCCAAGATAAGTGAATCGATCAAGCAACTCAAGCTCCTCGATATCAAGCGGGTACTGTAACAATAATTTGTACTTTGAAAATGCGAAGCGCATACCAAATAATGGGACCACTCTAGACAGGCTATTCAGGGTTGATTGTGCCACTGCAACATCGTCGAGAAGCAAGACGATATCGTCCGCATAATCAAGATAAACTAACCTTTCACCAGGTAGGACCTCAACGCCTACATCGTGAGATTCCGTGAGGGAACATTTAATGACGAAATTGAACAAAAACGGGGAAATCGGACAGCCCTGACGGACGGAAAGCTACCTGACAGGTCACCGTAGACCCCGACGCTGTCTGTAGTGTTCGAGTATAGAGCACATAAGATGATCACAGATTTCATGAGAACACCTGTCCGCGAAAGTAGTTCGAAAAGAATGCATCGAACGACTGAATCGGACCCACTCTTGAAGTCAAGGAAAACAGCTATTGTCGACCTGCGATATGCGTGGCGCTGCTCTAGCACCAGTCACCGAGTGAATACAAGTTCTATGTCCTGGGCGGAAACCTACCTACTTTTCCATAATCCGATCGGTGGCCGAGTAGTCTGCGCGTCTGGTTTTCAACCATAAGGTCACCGGTTCGAGTGCACGTAGGCGCGAGCGTCCTCGCGGTATACTCAGCCCACGCGCGATTGCTGGAGGTCGCGTGGCAGCGAAGCGCCGTTACGGCGTCTAGCTGGCGAGTCCCGTTCCATAGTGAGGCGACAAACGAGAATCGAGGCCAGTAATTTTTTCACAAGTGGCGTTAGGCTAATACCCCTGTGGTTAGCAGTCTGTGTGACTGCCGTTCTTGTATATTGCCACTATAATCAATTCGCTCCAATTATCCGGGACACTCTCTTCCTTCCAGATATGTTCGAATAGAGGTCAGTGCTTTGCAGAGGACCTCACCTCCACCCACAAATAGTGCAGGTGGGAGGGAATCCGGGCCAGGGGCACGAAAACGATTAAGGGCTGTGATGGCGTTTCGGACCTCGGCCTTCGACGGACTACCTAAACTAACCGACCATGGCTCTTCCTGCATGACTTGTGTAAAAAGAGGTCCGGGGGCAAGGGGCCAACTGAACTGATCTTGAAAGCGTTCCGCTCCTTACTGTGTATCCGTGCACCCGAGCTGTCTCTGATTGTCTCACTGACGCCTGGTTGCCTGAAGACAGTGGTGCGGATCAGCTGGAAGAGATGGCGGTAAGTGTTTACTGCTCCTGCCTCCTCCACTTCATGAGCCCGACTGGTCCACCAGGCTTCCTTGTCAGCACGTAGGCTCCGCTTCAGCTCACGTCCGTCTGGTTACATTCCTTTCAGAGCCAGCCAGGAGGTTTCTTCAGGTTCACCGACCTCTCGGATATCCAGTGACTGGTGCGGTGACGATGGATAGTGCCACAAGCAGATGCTCCTGCCTCGTTCATGGCGGCTGAGGTCCTATTCCACTGAAGCTCAGTGTCATTAGGACAAGACAGCGAGAGTTCGGTGCGCAGTGTGTCTTGATAGGCTTGCCTGACCGAAGGCTGAGACAATTTTTCAGTTGCCAACTGGAGGAGACGCTTGGTGCCCCTCCCGGTAAAGTTCATCAGGAAACGACAGCCTACCAAGGCATGATCAGAGTCGATGTAGGTACTCCAGTATGAGCGGCAATCCACGATGGAACCACGCCATCTATAACTTATGGCTAGGTGTTCAATTTAGGTCCATCGCTGGCCAAATACAAGAGGACGCCAAGTAGCACTTCGGACCCCACTGTGTCTAAAAGCAGTGCAACTAAGAAACAACTGGTGCTCAGCACACAGCTGCAGCAGACGCGCACCGTTGTCAGTCTCTTGGGATTTAAGCCCATAATTACCACCCAGATGAGCTTCTGAAGAGCTCAGACGCCCTACTTGTGCGTTCATAGACCCCGCAAGTACTATTCTATCTGAACTAGTAGCACTGCGTAGTAGGATGTTCGGTTCGTGATAGAACTACAGTCGGTGGGAGCATAAACGGAAATCACAAACAAACAGCCTTTTGCATTGCTTCCTGAATCCACCTTAGCTGATGTCGTCAAACGGTCTGTAAATAAACGGCTGTTCACCGGAATCCAATCAATCAACGATGATTCAGCATTGGAGGTTAGAATGATGCCTACCCAAGCCTGACTCGTGGATGCTGCATCGGTCTCCAAATGCGTGCAACCAATAATGAGGGGGTTAGCAGGGTGCAGTTAATTTAACAACCCCATTAGAGTCAATGATTCTAGTTTCGGACATACAACACATATCAATACCCAGTGCGTCCAACGTGCGTGCGAGTGCAGCTTGTTGACCTGTTTGTCTTAGAGTGCGAACGTTGAATGTCGCCATGGAAACGGGATAGTGTGGCCTTATAAGGGGCTTTTGTTGATAGGCGTCCGATAGGTGCGGTGGGATGGTGGCCGCAGATGGTTTTACTCCAGTGGCACTTCGGTTTCTATCAATTAAGCTGGGAATTATAGAAGGAAGGTTAATAATGGGGGTCGGGATGAAAGTAAGAGAAAAAAGGTGGAAAAAAAGAAGGGAGGCGCAAGCAGAAGCATGTTTTCGCTTATCCGCCCTTCTGTACGCAGCAGATAAGGCGACGCTTGAAAATCTGCGCGACGGCCGATGCAGGATGAAGTTTATGTTTGAAGAAAATGTCACGGTTGTATGTGGGATGGGATACTGCCAGGGCGCCCAGACCTAAACAGGAGAACGATTAGGGTCCTCATCCAAAGCCTTTGGCTCAAAAGCCTGTCCGCAAGGCAGTGAAGAGGTGGCAATGATTTATTTTTACAGAAATGGACGCCATCCCATTTCAAACGCCCAACCTAGAGGACCAGGAGACTGCGTTTATTTGGCCTCACGCCAATAACTGAACTGGTAGGAGTAGTTCTCAAGGTGCCTGGAGGCATCACCCAGTATAGCTCAATGGGTCAAGGAATTATTGAAGCGAACCGGGTACTGTAAATACCTTAGGAGACCACTCTATAAGAGTGAGATATCACAGGACTCAGGGAGAAATGACGCCAAGCGTTTGAGAGATGATCCGGATTCTATGTTGGTACAGATGGTAAAGCAAGACATAAACTATGGTTGATTAGCAGAAAACTTGCAAATAATGAAAGCAAAGAAGAGAGAAAAGCACAAACGATATGGCTATGAGGAATGGTAATTCCGGAGCTTCATTTTGAGGGCACACATCTATAGCCGCAGATTCAATGCGCCGTCACTCAAGACAATGGAGATCAGCCGCAGATAGAGAGCCAGTCACATAGATTCTCGGAGTAGCTAAACCGATACCCAAGCAGATGATAAACCTGTGACTGCCGCTAACTAAAGATGAGCTTTGTCAGACTTGTAGCATAGTGGTAAGGAGCCGTCTGGTTTGTGACTGTGAAAAACCAGTGGAAAACAGTGGTTCTCCAAGCTGAGGTATTTTGTAAACGTATCGTTACCATAACAGGCAACATCGCCAGTGCAACTTCCCTGAACGTTACCCAGTCTAGTGAGAAGTTGACAAACGAATCGCTGAGCTAGGAAAACGCCGCACTACACTTATACACATCTAAGTAGTTATTTTTATGAACAGTTGGGTCAAGTTTCTAGTCAAAAATCTGTCGTCTACAATTGCCAGATTTTACGGAAGAGGGCCATTGACAACATCTGGACCTCAAATGGGAAGGAAGCATGAACGAAATTTGTTTAACGCATAGCTAATCCATCAATAGGTACGAGTGGTTCCAGAGAAGAAGTAGGAGAGTTACTCACGTAGACGCACACACAAAAAACAAGTACACAGACAACCGTAGCATAACAAAGTGAAATCTCGTGGTGACAAGCACAAGCGATGAAACAGCCTCTGAGGAGAGGCTCCAAATCCAATAGCTGCCCGCAATACGCTGGTACACCGTAATGGCGACCATCATCAGTAGCGTGTGGGTTGGGGATAATGCGACGTCGGTCGCACCATGCAGCCTCGGCGATCTGTGGATTATAAGCCAAATATCTATCGGCCATCGCAAGACATTGGATTTGAGAGAATAAGTCAATCTGAAGAGAGATTAAGTGTCTGATAAGTACAGTTCAGTCATTCGGACAACCGAACAGAGTAGTTCATGATCATCCAAGCACAAAGCTGGAGATAAAGGAGAGAGGAGAAATCAGCATTATGTCGGTGGGTCGTACAGACGCGTTGCCCGAAATGCGACCATCACCGGACTCGAAAAGATGACTTCTAGAATAAAAGCCAAAGGAAAAGCACAGATATCGCGAAGAAAACCCGGAGGGTAAAATCACATAATACTTACACAACCATGAAAATCGTAGTGAGGGGAGAGTATAAGCCCAATACACCAATCAACGGCAAAGGGTGCCAAAAGTAACTTCGAGATAGATAAATAAACTGCATGTGTATCGTTCCCCGATCTAACGCGTAGCCAATTACCCCGAAATCAAAACAAGTTTGTACCGCAATGTCGATACAACATCTCGGATTGAAATCGCAGTAACACGACCGCTACCAGAACATTCAGTGATACATGAGCATGTTCCAATTGGCTTGGAAGACGAGGCGTTAGGGTGTCCACTATTCAATGGACGAACACTAAATTAAAGAAAAAAAAACAAGAACCAAGTTAACAAGGCAGATGACAGAAAAGTCGCAAGTATTGTATAAAGTTAACCTTTAAAAAAGATTTTAGCGAGAAACGACTAACTTTAATGAGTAATGTCCCAAAAAGCGTTCCTTCCAGAGGTTAAGGTAGCGGTAAGAATAAGAGTGGAAATAAGCCAAAAAAATTACGTCTAAAATATGAGGACATAGTTAAAAAAAGGAGAAATCCGCAATGAAATTACTCCACCTCACCTCACGAGCGACGAACATGCACAGAGGGATCACCACCAGATATATCCAATTCAGGTCGTGAATCCATGCGAAAAAGTCTCGCTTTGTCTGTGGTTCACGGAATTTGGTGTACCATCCAAGAGATGTTTCACTCGGATACCATCGAACTCTAGTAAAATGTAGGTATAAGTGGCAACAAGAAAATAGGTGGTTAAGAGGAGAACCAAAGGTGACGTCTACATCTGAATGTGGATACAGGAAAATGATAACTAGACGCAGCTAATACCGAAATCGGAATATATTGCCACAAATCCTGTGAACACTAAGTTTGAAGATATGGCTGCACCCCTAGGAAGTAGATAAGCCACATTTGGTACACAGTCGGTGAAAGATAAGTTTTGACAGCCGGTGCCCCAGGACGACACAAATAGGGGGAAACGTGTAAAGTCGTCAGACCTAACCAATAACCAGCAACAATGTCCTTCATGTGCATGGAGCAATACGACTTGTGAGCACTTACGTCTTGATCCCACTTTAGCTTATGAACCGTTGCATAGGTCTCCTTGCAGGAAGGCTGTTGCTTAACCTTGTTTATAACAGAACATTTAGAAACCGAATTAGCTTTATTACGTGCCCCCTACTCAACATTATTAGAACCGGTCAGTACGACTAAAACAATATTGAAACAGCCAAGAGTAGTAAAACTGTTCCAGTTTGAAGAAAATGCGGAAAGAACTGGTGATTAAAACAGTGAACGGGCCTCCAGCATGTGTGATGCATGTTAAGTGAGCCGAATAAACGAAAACATAAGAAATACAGTGCAAACTGATTTCCTGATGGACTAGATGTCAATCTACAGAGTTTAGGCTCACATTGAGTTAAAGAAGTAAGACCAGAGCACCGAAGTGTGACACGTGATGCATTCTATCTCCCTTTCCACGTTGTTATTGATTCTTGTTATGAAAAATGAGGTAGAAAACAGCGCATAAGGAAAAAGGGGTCAAATAAAAAGTGAGTAAAACTAATCAGGATGAATTGATAATGGTTAGATGCAAAAGAGTGAATATAGAGACTTCACTGGTAGCTCGACTGCGCAGTGTTCGAAGTCTCAACTACCGAAGTGGCCCATCCTGATGCCCTATGTAGGAATACAACACGCATCAGCCCAAGCAAGTTTTTCGGTCAATTTCTTCATGCCGTTATGCTGTGTCACTGATTGTCCATCTAGTGGTTTCGCCCAATCGAATGCAGAAACAATATACAATGCAAGCCGACGAAGGTGATTACCAACTATAAAACGAGTGAGCAGGACATGACCAAGAGGAAATGGTTACCAAATGAGAGCTAGATATAATGCAGATAGACGGAAGCAGAGGCCCTGTTGACTTCCAATATGGTTGGGCCTTGATTTTTACAGATGTAAAAGCGTTTCAAAATGACGTAACCGATGTCACAAACCTATCTACGATCCCGCTTGACTAAGCATAGTAGCATACAAGGACCAATGTTGCAGTCTCTAATACAGTAATTCCGATACCAAGCAACTAAGAGTAGTTGAACGAATATTAATCTAGAATGGGATAATAGATTGGAATGATCAGAAACATGAGGCAGTAATCAGTGTCAACATTCACCCGACCGAGTAACTACTGGTAAGCGCCTATAAAGGAGATGACATCTACAGTGACTTACAACCTGATTCCACTGACATATCCGCCCCACAAATGGCGCATCAAGTAGGGGTGTAATATGACCAGGTTTATGCCTCTCAAGTTACTTGTATCCCTCATGGTCTACTTTTGAAAGGTAAATTGATGCTATCGACTAGGGATTATCTCAGGAGAAATGTCCATTGAAGGCCCTAACAAGATGAATTCATCAAGCTTTGGCTTCAGGTCGACCTGAAGCATTTGCCCCTGATCAGATGGACCGCTAAACTCCTTTAAACTGCGCATCCTGATGTTAGACGGGTGTCGTGCCGGCGTAGTGAATCATGAAGATACAAAGTGCCTCACGAAAGGAACAGATGAACAGAGCAGGCGATATCGAGATGGAAAGGGATTGGCGATGTCGACCCATGGTAGACAAATTCCATACTTAGGATCAGACTTGTGCAAAAAATGAACGGAACTAATAGATTTAAATACCATTGTCCGTTGAACAATTTAAAAAACCTTGGGTTATTTGTAATGGACAGTTGTGCCTACTGTGATGAATGGGTGATAGGTTTACCGTATGCCTTAAAGAATACCCGATCAAAAGGAAATGTCCACTGCACTTCGGTACCGATAAATAAGGTAATAAAGAATCCGCAGTGCGGCCCCTCAGTTGTTTGGTTAGAAAGCTTTAAGTCCAGTATTCGAATCCCCGATCCAGCATGACTTTGGGTGCCCTTGCAGTATCTCAGCTCGCGAGATACTGCTTAAAACTTGTATGTCAGCAAAGCATCGGTAAGTAGTACCGGTGTATCGCCGAGATCTTGTAAGAAATATGTGCTATGCTGCTCCAGTAAACCGAACAGAACGAGGAAACAGCCAACACACTAGTGGCAAGCTGCGAAGCCAAAGTGTTTCTACTTATTGGCGATTCACACTCTACTGAACTCAGTCGGTCTCTTTCAACACAGTGCATTCCAATTTAAAGACACAGGACGTTTCGGTGTTGCCCTCCCCTATCACAACACTCCGCGACGCGTTTCGTCCTTGTCTGGGCGCATAAGGTAGACGTAGCTTGAGATAGGAATGGAACTCGACACAAAGTGCTAGGCGGCTATCGCCAAGACCCCTAGACCATGGGGCGGCGCGAGCAGTGCTTGACACAAAAAGCGACAATCAACATGGGACATTTCCTTAGATAACTAAATAAAAGTAATACTTACGAAACATCGAAAAGTCAACCGATTCTCAAACCTGGATTTGGGTGCGGAGCCACAGTGAATGACACAATGTATATGGAAGAAGTGTTGTGTCTTCACGTTTTCCCGCTATTCCGGATTCTAACTCAGCCGAAAAAAAATCAAAAGTTCAACGAGCATGACCACGAAAAAGGTTAACAAAAACGCTGCCAACGTAACAAAAAATGCTGCCAAAACGCTGTAGCACTACGCCAATATATATGGGACTCAATGACCTTCGGCTTCTAGAAAACGAAAGTGAACTGGTAAAATTGGTGGCCTCCCTGCCAAAACTCGTACGTTGGCGATCATGTGAAGGAATGGAAGGTTCCGGAATCTTCGAAACCAATGCACGATCGAAGATAATCGATTAAGTGCTAAAATAATGGTTTACCTTTATGTGTTTAGCTTTTCCCGGATAGCTCCTATCCTGAAACGGCTGCCGCGGTGTATGATGCTAGCCTGGGATGGACCTGAAGCTTCCTGGAAGGGGTTCTACGCCTATCGGTCCATCACCTGGGCTGTGGTGTTCTGGATTCAAATTCCGTGCTCTGCGGTCTGGTATCATTCGTCTGATGACAGGATTCTTCTACCGGCTTTTTAGGCAAGTTGAAGCTGTCTGTCAACAGGTCAAATGGAAGATCGGCGGATTCTGTTGCTTGTGGCTGAAACATTCTTGGTCGCAGTTGATTTGCATGGCGTACCCATACCTGCGATCCAACCGGCACGTTGTAAATGACGTTCCCGCGCTTGCCTTGGATCGTGCCTGACTTTCATTTTGCGTGTCCATCCCGATAACCAAGTACAAATACTGGCTGACCCGGTTTAAACGAACGTCGTTCAGCACCATACTGCCGACTAAAGTCACGCTCCATCATGAGGTTCCTTTCACCAGCTGTGGACTGTGAAAACGGTCAAACTGCTTCAAATGGCATGCGAAGCTTTCTCTTCATCATTACCTCTGCTGGTGATATTCCGCCTAGCGTTTGTAAATTTTGTGTAGATCGGCACAGAAAGAGGAAGCGGTCGATCACCTCCTCTATGTCTCCCACCCTTCTTGATTTGAGGAAAGCGCGTTTGAATGTATCCACGAACCTCTCCGCTTGGCCGTCCGATTGTGGGTGGAATGGTGGAGACCGCACGTGTTTGATGGCGCAGAGTTGGCAGAACTCCGTGAATGTAGCCGAAGTAAACTGTGCTCCATTGTCCGTCACCAATGTTTCAGGGCAGCCGAACCTGCTGAAGATTTGCCGCAACCTCGAGACTGTTGCGCTGGTTTTCGTGCTGCTTCTGAGGGACACTTCGGGCCACTTGCTGTAAGCGTCGACCACTATGAAAAAGTTCTGGCCATTGATTGGGCCTGCAAAATCGACATGAACACGGCTCCAAGGTTTAGCTGGTTTAGGCCACGAGTGGAGTTCAGTCTTCGGCGGTGCTCTTGAAGCGGTAGCGCAGTTGCCACAACTAGCTAGCTGCTCCAGATGTCTACCCACAAAGGGCCAGTACATATAACTTCGGGCAAGCGCTTTCATTCGGTTGAGTCCTGGATGTCCTGCATGGAACTGCCGCAGCACTCCACGTTGCAACGCCTGCGGGATGACTACTCTCTCTGAAAACCTGACACAATCGTTCACAATGCAGAGCGAATGTCTTCGCTGATAGACCTGTTGCATGTCGGCAGATGAACACGAACGTGGCCAGCTGGTTTTGTGGAAGTATGCAACCTTCTTCAAATTTGGGTCTCGAAGCGTTTCGGCCAGCACGGCATCGGCCGTAACTGGCAGACCATGTAGTGCCTCACCAGGAATTTGACAGCAGGTTCGATCTCAACTGAGGCAATGATGGTGTCCTCGTGCTCATGCTGCTGGGAATCAATGAGGCGTAACAACACATCTGTCTGGTCAATCGAATCCTCGGGCTGATAACGGATTTCAAAATCATAGCCCAGCAAGGTAAGTGCGACCACACAGTATCTTGTGAAATTTCTTCACAGCAAACACTATGGCCAATGGCTCCTTCTCGATCTGACTGTAGTTTCTTTCGGCTTTCGTCAGCGTCCTGGCGGCATGTGCGATCGACTTCTGAGATCCATCTGGGAACGTATGGGAAACTACGGCACCGATCCATAGACTCGATACGTCTGTGAAGAGGACAATTTCCCGGGAGGGATCAAAGTGAGTCAGGAGCAGGTCTGAAGCTAGCAATGACTTGACCCGCTCGAACGCAGCCTGGCATTCTAGCGCCCAATCCCAGGTTTGTCCCTTGCTCAGCAACTTGTTCAGCCGGGCATGCAGGGGATGCAGTTCGGGTAGAAAAGCGCTGTAATGACTGATTAGGCCACCGAATGAACGCAGCGATTGCAAATTGGCAAGCGGGGGCATCTTTTGAATAACTCGGATATTTTCTGGATCAGGGCGACGACCGTCTTTTGAGAAAATGAAGCCGAGAAACTTGGTTGGTGTAAAAAATGGACATTTGTTTTCACGGGTACGGAAACCATATGACTGGATGCGTACAAGGACTTCAGTGTGCCGCTCAAATAGTTTTTCTGCCTTTCGACCCGGTAAAAAGAGATCATCCAGGTACGCCGCGGCCCCAGAAACTCCCGGGAGCATGGTGTTCATCAGCTGCTGGAAGATGGCTGGTGCTGTTTTCACTCCAAGAGGGAGGCGGTTGTACTGGTACAAACCACAATGAGTATTGATGGTCAGTAATTCACTCGAGCTTTCATCAACCTCGACCTGGAGGTAGGCATCGGACAAGTCGAGCTTGGCGAAACACTTCTCACCACTCAGCTTGGCAAAGATATCCTCTGGTATCGGAAGGGGGTATTGATGATCGTCTAATGCGGCATTCAAGTCAGTCGAAAAATCGGCACAGACACGCACTTTACCGCTCAGCTTTCTCACAGCAACAATCGGCGCAGCCCATGAAGAGTAGTTCACGAGTGTGATGACACCGGCTCGCTCCAGTCGGTCGAGCTCCTGATCGACTGCTGCCATGGCCGCATACGGTACCGGTCTTTTTGATCTGAAGACTGGCTTGGTTCCTTCGCAAAGGCACAACTTTGCTTTGAACTTAGTGCAGTGACCGAGACCACGTTCAAAGAAGGCGGCAAAAACCGCTTTAGCTTTCTCGTCATGTCTTCTATAGACAATGATGCATGGACTGGGTCGGTTTGAACTCTACTGCAAATCTGACTCATTGGAACATCTAACAGTTGCAACTTTTCCATCCAGTCAAGCCCAAGGAGGTTCAAGTTTGGTCGATCAGACAAGTAGCAGGTTCCGGCCTGTTCCACTCCGTTGAATACAATTATGTAATTTATTTCTCCGACCAGATTCAGCATTCCACCGGGTGCGATATGGGCGACTTTGTTGGGATCAATCATCTTCGGCTTCTTTCTGTGCTTGAAAATGATCGTCATAGCTGATGCCGTATCAAACTGCAGCCGGGTTGGGATTCCGTTGATAAGTACAGTGATAAACCGATGGCGTGTTCTAGAATCGCTGTGAAAGGTGGCAATCACCGATAGTGATTCTGCGTCCGGCTTCCTGAAGTTCTTCCTTCGGTAGGACTGCTTCAGGTTTCTTGGCCGGGACTGATGACAAACGTCTCTCTTGTGGCCGCGTTTATGGCACTTAGTACCAATGTGACTCTGGAATGGACAGTATCGTGCGAAATGCCATTCACCACATGATCAACAAAGTCTGGGCGGTTTGTTCAGCGTTCTGTTGAACGGTTTGTTCGAGTCAGCCTTTATTGCTTTTTGCACAGCATGAACAGTATCGGTAATGCTCGAGCGACTGTGTTCAATCATAGCAGTGTCGCGTTCCAAAGTAATCAATCGTTTGCATTCGTTTACAAGAGACTTCAATGTCAAATCTGGATCTCGATCCAACTTAGCAAGGAGCCGAGTACGGATTAACGCGTCGCGTGGAGACTGTAAAGCAATGACAAATATTAGATACTTTAACTGGTCATTCGTCAAACAGCGTAACTTGAAACGTTCACATTCACGGTTAACCATGTTTGCTAGTACCCCATAATCGTCTGCACCACGCCTAACAATGTTTAGACATTGGTAGCGAATGCTAAACAAAGACGTCGAGTCATCAAAAATTTCTTTGAGTGTTGATGTCTTTCGGCTCCTTGGGCAGGATGTGATCAACAAATCTTGTATGTTTATTAGTATCGAGTTTGCGGAGAAAAAGAGGCACTTACCATGAATTATCTTGACAGCCGAAATCCGCTCGGAACATGTCCTCCCAGCTTTTGAACCACGCCTCGAAAGTGCATTCGGAATCAGCATCATAATGAAATTTGTAAGAAGATCAAGTGAAACAGCCTGCGTGTACCGTGTAGCTGCTTCGTTTGTCTGTATGTTCAAGCACTGCGTAAAACTTTCAAACAGTTTTGTGCTTCCATCTGTGATTTTTGCTGAAGAAGCAGCTTTTGAAAATGTTCGGCAGAAAAGTTTGTCACATTTTCGTGCTTGTCCGTCGCCATGGTAAGGTCTTCACTTTTTCTCGCTATTCCGAATTAAAAACCCAAAAATTTCTCCGCAAAAATTCTAGCTTAGCCGAAGAAAAATCAAAAGTCCAACGAGTTTGACCACAAAAAAGGTGTTAACAAAGACGTTGCCAACGTAGCTAAAAATGCCGCCAAAACGCTGTACCACTACGCCAGACCTACGCCAAAATATATATGGGAATCAATGACCTTCGGCTTCTAGAAAATGAAGGTCAATTGGTAAAATTAGTAGCCTCCCTGTCAAAACGCCGTATGCTGGCGATCAGGTGAAGGAATGGAAAGTTGCGGAAGCTTCGAAATCAATGCACGATCGAAGACAATCGATTAATTGCTAAATAATGGTTTTCCTTTATGTTTTTACCTTTTCCCGGATAAGGATAAAAGGGGCAGATATGTGCAAAACGAGTGCACAACGAAGTGTTCGTAGACAGCTCCAGTGACACAAAATATCTGCTGTCATATATCGACTGCGAAAACTTAAGGAACAGGTGTTAACTTGGGAACGTGCGATTGTAGCGACCAATACAGTGTAGGTAGATGGGGAACCGACTAACCGCCGCCGACGCATATTGACCACGATTGCATGAATCAAAGAGACAGTATAATTGGTTCAGTCGAGAGTTAAGGAAGCGCAACTTGGCAATACATAGACGCGAATTAAATCGGCCCGCATAGCCGCAAGCGGACAGCGCGTAGGCGTCTAGGGACCCGAAATAATGACGCGGGTAGCCGGTTCACGGAGCAAATGGAGGCGACGTGTGACTAATGAACAGAATACGAATAAAATGTGGTCCACTTGAGATGATTATAACCGCAAAGAATAGACGAAAAGCGGAGAATAGGCGCTGCCAAACATCAGTAAAATTCAATGTAGCCGTAGATAGAGCAGAGTTGGGTTTGACCTAGCACAGTGGATGAACAGCGCGTGCATCGCAGTGGTCATCGGCAGGCAGAGGAAGACGTGATAACTGAAGGAGATCAATGGGAAGTCGTCTCAAAAAATAGCGTGTCTGCGTTTTACATTTAGCGAAAAACAAGTGCTGATGGAAATTGCGTGTTACGCGTTCGAAAACAATGTATAGCATTACGCGTTTCGACCTGACTTGATCCCATCAGGTGGATGAAAGCTCGCTTCGAACCAGGGACCATTGGGATATCTATCCGACTCCACATCGGGGACGGTGGCATTGTTTAGTGCCCGATACTCTCCGCAAGGTCTCCACTCGCCACGGAACCTTCTGGGAACTATATGAAGCGGCGAGGGTCATGGGCCATTGGAAGGACGAAGGATACCGAGACGAAACATATGTTCGAAATCTGTCGTGGCAGTAGCGAGCTTGTCTGGAGGTTATCATCGCGGCAGCTAGCCGCAGAAAAGTAAAAGTAAGTAATCGTCGAGGTCGGGTGGTTACTGGTAGTCCATGTGTTAAGATATGGTGCGTAATTTCGTGATTAGGCTCAGGAAAGTCATCAGACGATTGATAAAGAGCAGGAAATTGCAGAAGCAGTTCAGTGAACAAATTGTCTGCGGGTAATGCCAAGCGAAGGTAGATCGAACTGACTTTACCCGGAACGGACAAGGATGTCAAACTATCGCGTAGTTTACGGCTACGCAGGTAACGATCAGGCCGAAGTTGGTGAGGAAAACAAGACCAAGGATGGGGTGTTGGAGGTCAGAAATGAGAAAAACAAAGATAAAGCTTCAACGGAGACCAAGTTTGAGTCAGCATTTTCTGGTCGTATGTATGGATTTTGTATTGTTAGCCGCCTGCAATGTCAGTCCGCCTGGAAGTAGGCTGCGTTTTTCTGCAGCACGAAGAATAACGATAAGCTCGGCACCGGTGTCAACAAAGAAGTACGAACTAGCTGAGGAATCGCAGACGTAAAATAGGCGACTATAACAGTGGCCACATGCAGCTGGCTGACGTGGAGGTTTCCCTGCTGCGGTTTGTAGAATGCCTTCGGGTGCTTACAACCAGGCCGACAATTCCTTGCATTATCGCCAAAACGGTGATAGTACCAACAGAAATGAGGTGCCGAACCCCTGGCGGGACTACGTCTACTTCGAGAGGAGCGTTTAGGGCTTCTACTACGGTATTGATCCTAGAGCTGGCGAGTTCGTTTCGATAACCTCGCGGAAATGGCTGCAATAGGGTCAGTCTTATGATCGGTGTTAGCGGTGGATCCAACTGAGTGACATGTGTTATTAAGAAGGCACTCATGAATCTTGTCTAATGTCACGGCTAACCTGTCCAGAGACAAATCACCTGCGAACACAGCGAGAAGAGCTGTGTTCGCTGGAAGACGTTTCGTCCAGAGCTGTCGCAGAATTGTCATTGATATTAGAGGAAACGACCAACGTACATATCTGACTGAGGAGTTGAGACCGCGTGCAATCGCCTAGTTTAACACAGGAGAGGAACTCGAAGTCTAGCTTCGTCGGAAGCCGTGGTGCGCTTTAAAACGGCGGCTTTCAGCTTATCGTTAGGTGCACCGGCCGGAATCGGATCGATTAAATCCATATGATCAGTTGCAATGACGGTAGGAAGCTAAGCAGTGACATGTGCGAACATTAATGAATGCGAAGTAATGCGACGTATGCAAAAAAGGGCTCCCAATTGTAAAAACCACACATGAGGATTAGACGAATCGAAGACAGGCAAGGAGAGACCAAGAACGTGTTCTGAATCGTCAGTGCAGGAAAGGTGGACTGACATAGTAAAGGTACAAAAAAGAAGTTTTGAGCTTACAAAAAAGGAAAACAGGGTCACCAAATACGTAGTAGAAAAGCCAAACTAAAAAGGTTTAACTACATAGAAAAACTCCAAGTTTGTAAAGTAAGAATGTTGGGCCCGACCTTCGGTGAAGCACAATCCCCGTCCCCGGTAGGCCGTCAGTTAGTCGCACAATCCGGTCAGAAGACAAAACCTAGTCGGCACAATAATTCGACCTGGTAGATACGATGATCGATGAATGAGGCAAGTTAACGATCGACAGTACAACACAAGTAGCCGAAACCAGAAGGCGAATCGGAATCCGAAAAAAGAATTTTTATCCGTTGTTGGTCAGTTAAAAGAAACTGCACGGTAAATAATGGAAATGGGAACAGGAAGGTACAATTAGGAAGAGAGAAACGTACAACAGCTACAGCCTTTAGACTCATCATCGTCATCATCATCATACACGTTAGCTAGAGGTGGGGAACACCCCAGCTACTGTGCCGCAATATACAGAAAAAAGAAAAAAGTATGCAACAGGTGCAAGCCGGCTGAGCTACCGGTAACGGATGGGCATCGTTTCGGTAAGCTACCAGCCGGCTGCTGTGCATCAAAAAAATACTACGCGAAACTATATAAAGCTAAATAATGAGATCGTGGTTGGAGAGGGAGGCTAAGAGGGATGGGGTGGGACAAAGAAACTCACAGCACAAACGCCACTGAGGTCGGCTCCTTGCCATATCAGCAAGTGTGTCCAACCAAACCAGCTCATCGTCTTTTGGACCCCAGCCAGGGAGCCGAGACGCTCCAACCGAGGCCAGCTCAGAAGTGAGGGACTTCATTCCCATGGACCAAGTCATCGCTTGGCCACCTCTCCTCTTCTTCCATCCACCCCCGGGGAGCAAACAACGCACGTCGAGAGAGTCGGTGGGCTGGCATGCGCAACATGTGGCCGAGCCATCGGAGCCTGGTGCGTGAAATGACGGCGCTTAGCGGTTCATTTCCTTTTCTTGTGCCGGAAACAAGGCGTCGAACACGCTCATTGCTCACGCGGTGTTCCCACCATATATGAGCTAAATTACGAAGGCACCGGTGGTCGAACGTAACTAGCCTCTTCAGGTCTGCTGCTTTAAGCGGCCAGGTTTCACAACCGTACAGTAGGGTCGAACGTACTGCTGTATTGTACACTCTACCCTTCAGGGCAGGAGTGATGTCGCGCCGGCGTCATAAGTGGCGAAGGTTAGTAAAAGCGCCCCGAGCTTTTGCTATACGGTTCGTGATCTCGCCTTCGATCCCAAGGGCGCTGATACAACTTCCCAGGTAGTTGAATTTTTGGACGACTTCTAGCTAAACCCACCAAGGGTCAGCGTTTTAGGCGATCCCTGCCAATCTTGGAGGAACGGTTTGCACTTCGATGGTGCAAAGCAAAGCCCGAAGTGACGGACAGCTAGTGCTAATCTGTCCAGCGCGGCTTGACACGTCTGGGAGCTGTCACAGATGAGGGCAATGTCGTCTGCATACTCTAAGTCAAGAAGTCGTTCTCCTGGGAGTAGCTCCACACCTTCCAAGTCATGTCCTGTAAATGCAATCTCCATGACTTCGTCAATAGCGAAGTTGAAGAGGAAAGGTGACACCGGGCATCCTTGTCTCACGCCACTGGAGATATTAAAGGGCGACGACAACTTGCCGTAAGCCCTCACTCTGCCCGAGATAGGCGCATATAATGCTCGGAGAATATTCACATATTTCTCAGGTACATCTTTCCTAAGTAGACAGTCCCAAAGTGCACGTCTATCTACCGAATCGAATGCACCTTTGATATCAAGGAACACGACAACGGTGAGCCGCCAATATATGTGATGGTGCTCCAACAACTGACGCAAGGTGAAGATGTGGTCAGTGCAGCCACGACCTCGACGAAATCTAGCTTGCTCTTCACGAATCTGGCTTTCACGAGTGCCAGTCAGTTTGTGAAGGATGACAGAGGCAAGCAATTTAGAGGCAATCGAAATCAGACCGATTCCTCTATGGTTGCCGCATTCCGATCGTGAGCCTCTCTTGGAAATTGGGACTATGACGGAGCGGCTCCAATCGGTTGGGACAGTTTCCTGCTCTCAAAGCTTGACTAGTAACTCGTGTAAATCATCCACAAGAGCAGGTCCACCGAATTTGAAGAGGGCTGGAGGAAGATCATCAGGTCCCGCGGCTTTATTTAACTTCAACAGTTCGATCTCACGTTCGACTTCTGGGCGAGAGGGTGGATCCAAAGTGACAGCCCAGGAAGCGGGGCGATCACTGGCCGGCGAGAAACCTAACCATTCCGACCGATTAAATCGCACTTCAAACTGCTCAGCCCAACGCTCCAAGCGTTTTGATAAGTTGTGGATAGGCTGTCCACTCTCGTCACGTATAGCTTCACTGACACCAGGTCTCCTGCTGCCCGTTTCCCGTATCAGACGGAATAACGGGTTACGGGTTTCGTCGGGGTCGTGGCTGCATCGACCACATCTTCACCTTGCGTCAGTTGTTGGAGCACCGTCAAACATATTGACGGCCCACCGTTGTCGTGTTCCTCGACATCAAAGGTGCCTTCGATTCGGTTGATCGATGTGCCCTTTGGAATTGTTTACTCAGGAAAGGTGTGCCCGAGAAATATGTAAATATTATCCAAGCATTATATGCGCGTAACACGGGCAGAGTGAGGGCTTACGGCAGCCTGTCGCCACCCTTTAATATCTCCAGTGGTGTGAGACAAGGATGCCCGCTGTCACCTTTCCTCTTCAACTTCGCTGTTGACGAAGTCATGGAGTTTGCATTTACAGGACATGACTTGGAAGGTGTGGAGCTACTCCCAGGAGAACGATTTCTTGACTTGGAGTATGCAGACGACATTGCCCTCATCTGTGACAGCTCGCAGACGAGCCAAGCCGCGCTGGACAGATTAGCACTGGCTGTCAGCCGCTTCGGGCTTTGCTTTGCACCATCGAAGTGCAAAGCGTTCCTCCATGATTGGCAGGGATCGCCTAAAGCGCTGACCCTTGGTGGGGATCAGCTAGAAGTCGTTCAGAAATTCAATTACCTGGGAAGTTGTAGCAGCGCCCTTGGGATCGAAGGCGAGATCACGAACCGTATAGCGAAAGCTCGAAGTGCTTTTGCTAACCTTCGCCACCTATGGCGGCGGCGCGGCATTACTCTCGCCCTCAACGGTAGAGTGTACAATGCAGCGGTACGTTCGACCTTACTGTACAGTTGCGAAACCTGGCCCCTAAGGTCGGCGGACATGAAGAGGCTAGTTACGTTCGACCATCGGTGCCTTCGCAGTTTGGCTCACATCTGGTGGGAACACCGCGTGAGTAACGAGCGTGTTCGACGCATTGTTTACGGCCCAGGAAAAGGATCTGAACCGCTCAGCACCGTTATTTCACGCACCAGGCTCCGATGGCTCGGCCACGTGTTACGCATGCCAGCCCACCGACTCCCTCGACGTGCCTTGTTTGCTCACCGGGGGTGTGGGTGGAAGAAGAGGAGAGGTGGCCAAGTGATGACTTGGTCCAGGGGAATGAAGTCCCTCACTTCGGAGCTAGCCTCGGTTGGAGCGTCACGGCTCGCTGGTTGGGGTTCAAAAGACGATGGACACGTTTGGCTGGATACACTTGCTGACATGGCAAGGAGCCGACCTCAGTGGCATTTGTGCTGTGAGTTTCGTTGTCCCTCCCCATCCCTTTTAGCCTCTTCCTCCATCTACGATCTCATTTCCTAGGGTAAAACACAACTAAAATATTTCTCTTTCTGCCTAGTAGCTGGCTGGAAGCTTACCGGAACGATGTCTATCCGTTGCTGGTAGCTCAGCTGGCATGCAACTGTTGCATCTATTTTTCCTTTGTGTATTGTATTATATGTATGTATGTATTTCCTTCATGTATTGCGGCACAATAGCGGAGGTGTTTTTCCACCTACAGCTGATGTGTATAATGAATGATGATGTTACCAAGGGCAACGGCCATTTCCATCTCTGATGCACGATCGGACCACCAGGATTCGCGGTCTCTCTTACGGCTAGCACGGAGTTTTGCCCGGAGCTCTTTGCGAGTTTCATTGTAGTCGCTTCCAGCCGGAATATACCGGCGAGCATCTATAAGTTCCAGAGACTGTGAAGAGACCGAATGTCCATGTTGATGATTAGACATACCACATAAGGATTTACCTGCTGCTAGTAAGGTCTGGTGAATATAAGACCAGTGACCTTCAATAGCATCCAGTGAGCGCTTATTCAACTCGCATGACAGCGTACTTCAATACGCATACAGTACAGCTGGCTTCGCCAGTTGGCTGGTGTCAATGCGCTCACAGCGTCGTTGTGGGCGTCCGCCAAAACGCATCCGCAGGTCAGCACATACAAGTGCATGGTCGGTGTCCACACCTGTGCTCCAAATCGAGCGACAGTTCTGGACGCAGCCTCTCCATCGGTAACTTATCGCAATGTGATCGATTTGCGTCTAAGGCTGGTGCGCGCCAAGTCACCCTCCGGCAGGTGTTGTGTCGGAAATTAGTGCTCGCAAGAAATAAGCGAGCACCCTCATACAAATGAAGTAACCGCTCGCCGTTATCATTACGGGAGCCTACACCATGTTGGCCGCCCAGATGGAGCTCATCTGTGGATAATTTTCCAACTTGAGCGTTCAGATCCCCAGCCAGCACAACAGTGTCCGAGCTTCTTCTGTGGCGAAGGAGCTCGTTCAGTTGACGATAGAAGTCGTCCTTTACCGAGGCATCGCTACAGTTTGTCGGTGTATATGCAGCGATAACAAATAGACAGCCTTTAGACTGACATTGGGAGGATGCTACAAGTTTTAAGTTAATGAAATTATGGCGAGCTTTGGTAATTCGTTGCAAAATTTAATCTCTAACACCGCCACCAGATGTGATGCATCTCAAAATACGTGTAGCTATGATTCGTAGTGGTGAGCACATGCACAGGCGTTCTCCAACCCTGAAGCATATATTTGAAGAATAATGCAGAAGCAGTACGCCTTTACGCAGTATCGAAGTTTGGCTTCCGCACAACCGGTCGTAGGCTTGAACCCGAGCCATCGGATTACAAGACAGGCTTGTGATCCTTAAGGTTACAGGCCGGCGGAAGAAAATGCAGCTAGCAACTAAGGCAGTAAGAAACAGACGCATACTAACCTGTACCAGACACAAAACATCCAGTATCGGAAAACCATGGCACAATAAACGCTAAGTGCGTAGTAAGCATCGACACCGAAGGCACTCTTCTTACTTGGAAAAAGTACCAAATCTGCCAGTAACATTGCTACCCTGTTTTCGGCAGAGTAGGACAGTTTACTTGATGACGATGCGACGAAAGCCAGTCTACTGGCCCTGTTTACACTGCGCCAATCCACCCGTCTTCGTTGCAGCACATAGAAATGAGTGTGGCTGATGTTACCAAAGGTCTTCGTGAATCAAATCCGAACTCCTCGCCAAGTCCATATGAGCTGCACCCGCTGTTCCTCAAAACTGTTTTTCAAGACGGCTACTCCCGTTTGCCAGATATTTCGTTACTCCCTGGAAGCTGGACGATTTTCGGTTGCTTGGAAATTGGGGACTGTTAAACTTATATACAAGGGAGGGGATCGTCAAAATTCTGCAAGCCATCGACCTATCTGCCCAACGTCCGTACAGTGCAAGTTAATGAGAAAGATTCTCAAGCGCGCCCTGTAGCTTCACTTCGAGAACTTAAACATCAACTCTTGTTCAGCATGGCTTTCGGCGGGCACGCTTATGTATCTCGAACCTGCTTGTTGCTAGGGAGGACAGGCGAGGTCCTTAGACGCTGGAAAACGCCTGGATGTGATTTTTGTAGACTTCAACAAGGCGTTTGACAAGGTCTCTCATGAAATGCTCCTTAAACTCCGAGATGCCGGTGTCTCTGGGAATGTCCTTACTTGGACCGTTGATCTTTTGGATGACCGGACTATGTGAGTCAAGGTGAATGAAGTCTACTTCGCTCCTGGGCTCATGACCAGCGGTGTTCCGCAAGGGTCGGTACTTGGTCCAGAACTGTTCAAGATATTCATCAATGACCCCACATCGGAACTTCAAATGAATCCATTTGAAGTTCCGATGGGGGGTCATTGATTACGCCATTGACATGAAGCTGTGGACGGATGTATGCTGTCGCGAAGCTGCTGACAGATTGCACGACTGGTCAGTCAACTGGCAATGACCCATAAATCGTGCAAAATGCAGTTATTCCCGTAGGCGCCACTGAACAATTCGGGATATCCTATATTGGTAGGGTTTTCCTCAGAACCATCATTCTTGAGAAAGACCTCGGTGTGCTTGTCTCACATGATTTACGGACCACAGTAGACACACTGCGAAGGGTTGCCGCTGCCAACAGGACGTCGCATGCCATACGGAGAGCTTTCTCATGACTGACTCCGGAAATCTTCAGAATCCTGATTACTTCCCATGTGCGCCGGGTCCTTGAGTACGGACTACTCGCTACTTGTCCTCTTACCACGTTCGAGTGTGACATAATCGAGAAGGTTCAGCGGCGTGCTTCGAAATGCATACTCAAGTTAAGGGACTTGCCTTAACCTCTGCGACTCCAGCGTATGCACCTGTTCTCCCTGGATTATCGTCGACGTAGAGGTGATCTGATTGTTACTAGGCGAATTCTGATGGGGGAGATGGGGATAAAGCCACAAAGGTTCTTTCAAATACACATTAAGTTTCACGCGGGAGCACAATTGGAAACTATTTAAACCTAGAAGACGCAGTTCGCTCCACTCGCTCTAGCTTGCATTGTAAATGATTGGAACGACTTGCCGTAACATGTGGTCGACGCGCAGACTGAGGAATGTTTCAAGAGATATTTGAATTCTCACTTAATGAGTAAGGTGGGACGTTGCATCTTCCAATGCAGCTGTTACGGAACCGAGTGGAATATGGTCTTGTAGCGAATCACGGCATCCACGCAATGAGCAGGAAGTGAAGGAGCTGACAAAGGGCTTTCCTCCGGCTCTCTACAATCCAATGATCCAATGATAAGACAAACGGAGGATAGTACCGCCAGACATAGGCTAAATAAAAGGCGCACTTTCCCACTCCCTCAGCCAAATTAGCATTCAAAGCGCAAAAAATACGTATTAAACATTTCGTATACAACTTAACTAAGTGTCGTACTTACAGGTAGGAAAACAGAACTGGTAGCACGTGGATAAAGCATGACACAAGTTTTTGGAAGTCGTGCAACACCAAAGCATTTCGGTACACGAAGACTCCGGAATAAGCATGCGAGTTGGCTAGACCAAACTGTATCATTTGAATTGTATGGCAGGTTGGGACGCCCCTGGGATATAACCTGATTACCGAGGAAGACTTACCAGACGAAAACCAAAGAAAGAATATTTATAATATAGCACATATCTAAAATGAACAGCAGATAGTTCGCTTTTCTACAGTCCGAAATTATTAATAAGGACTACTTGCCGATAGTGTATGGTCCTCACAACCATTGAGAAGAGGAAAACCACGGAGAACATGTACAAAATGGCGGAAGGTAACACAGCATAGAAGTAAAAGGAGAAGCAAATGCACACAAAAGAACCAACAAAGCATAACTTTTCGCCAATTCGTTGCAGCTGTAAAGATATAGATTTCCGCGCAGTTGTAGATGCCCCAAATCCCAAGGTCATGACGGAGTATGCAACTCGGCCTCCAAATAGGCCGAAAGTATGACGTGCGTCGGTACAGCAAGCATAAGCCTGTCGCTTATGAGCAATTGAGTTAATCAAATTAAAAAAATGGCAAGTGTTTTAACTAAACATGCGTATGTATATGTTAATAGATTTGAATAATAATGCACCTACGATGTTAACTTTCATTTCACGGGTTTCACGGGTTTGCGCAGAACGAGTAAGCGTAGCTTTTCGGTGGTTCTGCCTCGGGATCTTACGGCAAGGTCCTGATCTCGTCGGTAGGTACCAGAGGTTGTGGGTCTCGACGCAGTAGTGGTGTTCAGCACAAGTATTCAGCGAGTTGACTGTGGGAACGTGGATACCTGGAAGAGTGGTGTAGGTAAATTCGGCAAAGTTGGATAGAAGCAAAATGATAGAAGCGCCGCATGTTAGCTTGGCAAATGGCCAGATCTTAGCAACGTGGAAGACCAGCGAGGTAAGAGCCAAGCGTCTAGGCGCTGTTTGAAGGCCTCCGTATTGGGCGCTATGACAACAACTTCAGGGAGGGCGTCCCAAGCGAAGGCAATACGCACACTGAAACTGTTGCTTCGGCACAGAAGGCGAATGCTACGGGTCATCAGTTTGAGTGAGTGCCCTCGAAGATTATCTGTACGGGCGCGGACCAGCAATCCTGCGTTTGGGTGCCTGTTATTAGTCAGGACGGAATAAGCTAAGATAAGGTCGCCACGAAGCCTGCGATATTTCAACGGGAAGAGGTTAAGGGCCGCCAGACGCTCCTCATACGAGAGGTGGGATAGTCCGTCCACTGTCTTAGTGGCTCTGCACTGTACAGTTTCCAGCATGGCCTCGTCCTTCTTCAGGTACGGCGGCTGGACATGTATGTTGTACTCCAGCAGCGGACGTACTAAAGCGCTATAGAGACGGACAAATGTCTCTCTAGGGAAAGAGCCTAGTGCACGCCCAAGGAGGGCCAGGCGAACGCTAGCCTTTCGCGCCAGTGTAGCTACGTTGGCGCTCGGGCTCAGGTCGGCGGATATTATGGTCCCCAGGTCGCGTTCCTGGGATGTGGCTTTAAGATGCACACCGCCGATATTGTACGGATTAGCCGCACCCTGCCCAATGTGCATGACTTTGCACTTGTCGATGTTAAACGGGAGCGAGTTTTTCGAGGCCCAAGAATAAGCAGCATCGATATCAGTCTGGAGAAGTGCCTGATCACTTGGCCTGCGGATAGGTCGCCATATCTTAGCGTCGTCCGCATAAAGCAGTATGTGGCTGCTGATACAGGATGGGAGGTCGTTGATGAAAAAATTGAACAGCAGAGGCCCGAGAATGGATCCATGGGGCACCCCGGTCGTTGCAGCCAGAGCGCTGGAGAGTGCGCCGTTTACACGAACTCGGTAGGTGCGGCCAGACAGGTAGGTACTTAGCCAGCAGATTGTTTGCTGGTCGATCCCCAAACTCGGCAGTTTACTCAACAGCAGTGCGTGATTGACCCGGTCGAATGTTTTTGAGAAATCCACGTAAACCACGTCAGTTGGAGTATGATTGTCTGCCTCTGCAGTCCAGGAATCAAGGGCTGCGGGAAGATTCGTGGTGCACGAGTGAGCCCTGCGGAACCCGTGCTGTTCCGGGGCTATTAAGGACAGACTTTCTAAATGGCAGCGCAAGAAATCGTCTATGCTACTCTCCATTACTTTGGAGGCAGTGGGAAGCAGTGCTATCGGGCGATAATTAGAGGGGTTTGTCCTGTCACCACCCTTGTATATCGGCGTTATGACCCCTTGCTTCCAAGCATTCGGGTATTCGGCACTGGTGTAGGAGCGACTGTACAGTGAGGCAAGCGGCTCGGCCAGTACCGTAGCGCACTCACGTAGAAAAATGGGAGGGATCCCATCCAAACCCGGCGTTTTGTTCAGGACTTTCTCTGATGTAAACTGCACGGGATGTCTGGCAGCGTTGGGGGTAAAATTAGCGCCTTCCATTGTACTGCGTGCGAATGTGTCGAAAACGGACTCATACTGAGTCTTCAGCAATTCCGCAGCTTCTTTGTCCGACGTTGTGGTATTGCCTACGGGTCCGATCAGGCTGCCAACGGCAGCGCGCGATTTAGTGAGAGAAGCTATATGCTTAAAGGAGATCTTGGGGTTATCGGCGACGCTTTTAGCGAGAGAGAGCTGGTACGCTTTTCTGTCCTGGCGAACAGCTGCTATACAGGATTTTCGCACTCTACAGTATTGTGCTCGCGAATCAGAGTCGCCAAAAATTAAGAATCTGTCCAAGAGAGCCTTCTTCTCCCTCATCAGCCTAAGCGTAGCATGCTGAAGTTGCCTGTGGCGTTTCGGCGCATAAGCGCGCACTGTGGGGACGTGTGCCCTAATTGCGTCGTGGAAGTGGGCGGCGATGTAGTTCCAATGGTCGTCGACTGTGGGGGTTTGTGCTGCCAGGGACCAGTCGACTCGTGAGAGGAAATCTTTGATTGCGTCATAGTCCGCTCGACGAAAGTTAAGCCTGATGGGCAGTGCTTTAGCGTTGAGCGTGCCGTTCGCCACCACACAAAAACTGATAACTGCATGATCACTTGCACCAACTGGGGCGCTCAAATTAACGTTTTCAATTAGATGTCGCTCGTTGGTGAGCAGCAAGTCGAGTTTCGACAGGTTTTGACCGTCGCGCCACCGAGTGTACAGCTGTACGTGTTCGGTTAGGCCATGTTCTAGGACACTGGCAAGAAACTCAAGGCTGTGCTGACTGCGTGCTTGGCCAGAGGTAAAGTCTATCTCCGGGAATTTAAAGTCACCTGCGACGAGTACGGGGCACCCAAATCTGAAGCAGCTGCTCGGAGGGCGGCGTTCCAGCACTGCAGCCATTCTGGCGCAGCTGAGGGAGGGCGATAAACCACTCCAAGGGTGAGACCAGTGGAACCACAGCCGCGGACGCGAATCCAGTGGGATTCGGGAATAGATAGTAGTAGTAGTAGTTATGACAACTTTTGCTCTCGTTACTACGGTATTGTTTATGGTTATTTAAAATTTACTTTGTAAATATATATTGATTTACAAATGTTTATAAAATATTTGATAATTCCTTGCATCTAAAGCCGATTAATTTTTGCTTTTTATTATAGCTCTCTGTAAGTATCCTAGTAAAAGTTCACTCTAGTATTAGTTTAACCATTCTTTTTTTTTACTAATAGGTTACCATCACGTTTCTTTGTAATTTTTATTTAATTTCATCAGTATCCTCGTTGCTGCTTTATACCCAACATCGAACGTTCAACTGATACGAAAGCGCCATCTTTAAACTGTATCCCGACAGTCTGTCAATTACGGGTTACCAAGTCACGACGCCGAAAATTTGCAAAGCGCGCTAGTTGCAAAAGCGGTAGTATGGTCACACAATAGTCAAGCATAAAATCAGAATCAATGTATTGTTAAAGAGCAAACAATCTATGTTCTTTTCAGCCTTCCTACAGTAAACGCAAAAAGACCCATGCGAAGTTCCGGTCTGCATAAAGGCACCATTACGGTTTCTTGGTAGGACACAAAATGCAGGTACAAAACCGCAATACGGCAATGTCAGCTGTTTCAGCCTTTCAAAGAAAGTTTTGTGGCTAGAACATAGCTGCGCGACGAAAGGAGAGCAAACCTGATATCCGGATTGATGCATGGATCTAGGAAATATTTGTGGTTTTCTCGCGAAAAACTGTTTGAAATCGGAGAGAGCCACGCAATTGGTTGAACAGATCCACATATGTATCACTAATAGATAAGAACATTACGTGTGAGTTACATTGCCCATACGCAGATCTTGCATTTTCAATTTCCATTCCAAGTTTTTTGAAACGGGATAGTATAATAGTGGGAATTTTCATTCCGTTGCGTAGCGTTGTACCGTTAAGGGGTATGTCCGCCAGAGGTATTACAAAGTCTATAAGAACGACCTCATCACATAATGTCCAACTAGCTATTGCCTGCATTCCCCTCCAGCAGCCCCTGCCATTTCGGTTTATGTGCATTTAGAAAGGGCAAAGCTAAGAAAAGAAGTGAGCCATGCCAGCTAACTAAGGATAATACGAAGGTAATAGAAAAACAAGAAAAAGAAAAGCCTTTTCAAGACCTTTAAGAGAATTTACAATGTTTAATACGCTCATTTACACGTGGTTGGACGACCAGTTACCCAGCTGTCGTCCCAGCAAGCGCAGCCTACTGACATGTCTTTCACTAAGTTGCTTATAATCATCTGCAAGCTCGTCCTCGCTGAGGGTATCCAGAATGATAAAGGATTGTAACAGAGTATTCATTTTAATAAAGCATGGCTTGTGAGAAGTTTAGAAAACGTTTGTACACCCGAGAAAGTTGCGTAAAAGTGGGCTACCATTGGAATTGGATGACGTTCCATCGTCGTCGCTTCATTTGCTATTTTCTTCTAGTAGCCGCAAATACGACCTGACCTATTAGGCTTCAGTACAGGAACAATGGACTTAGAGTTGAAAGATTGGTGTATAAGGGAATATTTCGTACGCTTGTAAGTGCTTGAATGCTACCCCCACCTCCAGACGCATTACGAAAGGTAGACTTCTTGCCTATTAAAAGTCCGGTTGAGCCTGTGGCTTGAACTTCAACCAATCTTGGAAAACACGCAATTCCCAAGTTAAGTTTGTATTAAAACTAATGCAAAACTTCGAAGTGTATAGGTAAGTCAGGTATACTGTCCGCCTTCTGAACAGAGCATAATATTTCCAGCGTGCGTAGGAACCAGTTTCACGAATGTAGGTTCAACCTGTCGTTGTCAGAGGTAGGCCCACTGTTTTGTCCCCATGAGGTACGTTTACTTTGCGTACGCCCATACCAAAGGGTTTCTCTCCCAATAAAAGATTGTAATCAAGATTGAGTCGAAATAAGAACCAGGCCGGGAAGCTTACTGTCGTTGATCAATGTGACTGAAGCCCCGTACCGAGCTTCAGACGTACTAGCTGGCTGTTACTGCTTAAAACAACACTGTGCGAAGGTCTTCCAAGCGCGTGCGCAAATGGCAGTTATCTGGGAAACTCGGAGTTTTCCACCGTTCTTACAATTTCTTGCTTAGAGCGGGGAATCGGTAGTTTAAGCACAGTCGAACGGCATGGATTGTAATAGATCCGACCATAAGTACTTGTGACAACCAGCCTGTTCGGGTTTGCGTTCAGTAAGCCTTCGTTACTTTACTCCGCATCAGTAGTACGTAAAGAATAATTCGTTGGTGAGTGTTAATCGTGATCTAACCGTATGGATCGCAACTGAGGCAGAATCGATTCGACAAGGAATTAATTGCTGCATAACACATTCTAATTCGCTGCCCAGTGCGCAGCCTGTTTTCCAGCTGAGTTTGTTCTCGTCTTCGGACTGCAAAGGGTTTCTGGCTTTAACCTCACAAATGCCAACTAGAAGGCATGGCACCGCCATGGTCTACCCAAAACCTTGTGCGAAAATTTCATTGTACGTATAGTTAGAAAGGCACGGTTATACACGAATGAGGAATTCATTAACACACATCTTCTGCCTGTGGTACTCAAGAGAAGTTAGACACGCCGTAGTAGCAGTTTGACGCGGTTCTCAGAGTTACCCACGTCCTCAAAGCAGCCCGTCGGGGATGCTTCCTTCCAAAAGCAACGCAGCAAACGGAAGTGGACCTTCCGCACCGTGATGTTTCTGTAGTTTGCTAGGTAGTGGCTTTCGAATTTTATTTGGTGGTGTGTAATTATAAAAGTTTACGATTGTCACAGTAGACTCGCTTCCAAAGTATGCAAACTTCCAAGGTGGGTTTAGACGACGTTCCCTTCAAAAACGGACAAGCGGATGAAGGTGGCTCACGGTAAATTATAGCAATTTAATCTTCGTCGCCGATAGTCACAGTTTAACATTGGCTGCACTAACGCTCTGTGGCTGGCTTTTAGCCCACTCAATGCTCAGCAGAACAAGTAAGGCAATCGTAAGGCAAAGCGGTAGTCTAACGAACACGTTTTACAACGCATCGAGCCAGGGTACTAAATTAGGCCAATCCATGCGCAGGTTAGCGGGTTACTGACACGCCAGCAGATGGAGGCAACGAGAAGCAAGGCTCGGGTCACTGGTCGTGTAAGTCCCGCATGAAGCTACCTTACTCCAGGATGAGCAGCAGAGCTTTCGTGGTTCGGGGACATAGCTGTGGTTGTGCAGGGTCTAGAGCTGCTACATCTCGGTAATCTGAAAACAGTTAGAAATAGGCGTTATCTGATGACACTAGCTCAAGGTAGGGCACTGTGATTTTGCCATCTATTTGAAGTTGGATTACTATTAGAGTGCTCGATAATGACTGGACAGGGTCGGTATGAATAAGGGTATATTGATGAAGAAGCCGACTAGCCTATTCAGTTATTGTGAATAGGGTTGCGCCTACTAAATCTACATCAATAGGTTCTCCTTAGTCTGAGAATTTGGAGAGCAAGCTACTGTTTAGATTTGACTAGATTAGTCGGCTGACAGCGAGTATGTCGTACTGTTGTAGAGGAACTGCGCCTAGCGAGTGTCCGCAGCAGCGGCTAAGTTCATGCTGAAGGAACCCATGTTACCAAGGGTAAATAAATGCAGCATGGCTCTCGTGGTATGAACGAGGATGAATAAGACTATTTTGATTACGTTTAAAGCAGCAAAACGGTCTTTCGAGGTATGGTGAGCAGAGGTCTGCTTCAGCAATGCCATGCAGTGAGAGCGGAATAATAAAGAAGCACTGAGAAAAATAGCACTACTTCCATCGCGCTTAACATGCGCTTGCTCTTGGTATGACAGTCCCACAGTAGCTTGAACAACATGTGCAATTTGCTGGTGTCATCACGTATAGATACCTTCGAGCGCATCGTTTGCTCAAAAGCATGGAACAGGCCGGCAATTTGAAGCGATTCTGGAAAATTGCCCCATTAGCTTTTTCTAATTTTAGGCCCTAGGGCGGCGCATTGGGAGCGCCGCTGTTCATGAAAACGTGCACAGCGAACACCTAACCATTCTGCAGGCGCGTAGTACGGCCAGGTATATATTCAGCAATCCCAGGAGGAATAGTTGCCATCGCTGCAGTCACTGGAGCCTATTACAAAACCGCTGTTACGTAATTTTATCCAACGTGTGCTGCCTATCTGCGGTTGTTGAACACGCGGTTTCCTAGCAGACAACAAGCAAGTTGGATACCGGAGCGTATCCCAAAAGCCATGGTAAGCAGGTATGGACTTTCCAAACGCCCAAAAGTAAAACTGCGTCTTACATTTAGTAATTGTTTCGCGCTTGCAAGTGCTCAGTGGTAAACAAAGCAAACGGATTTTCAAGGGATTAAGCGATTTTCTCCTAAATACCTTGACTTCACCGTAACTATTTTTACTTACTTGGAACGCGCATGTCTCATAAGTTCAGCAGAATGACTAGCAAAATATTGTAGCAGTATAATTCGCCAATACGCTGAGGAACTAGTGATTCTAGCCAGCAGGGCTTTGCGGGAAATTCGGATGAATATTCCAAGGCCAGCATAATTTATTTCAGCTAGTTAAGTCTCGGATGTGAAAAACTCAGTCTGGCGTCGACCTAGGCAGTATGAAGTTAGAGGGTTTTGCAATTTAAAAACAACCACCAACACGGAAAAGCTAAAGTTGCTATGGCAAGTTCGAATGTTCTGGCTGTTTTGCTGGTTGGGGGTAGATGACAGGTTGGAAATTTTCGCCTGTGTTTAACGCAACCCTACCTCCATTAGAGTGGAGGACAAAAAGCGCAGCAACATTTTAGAGCTGGCAGCAGTTCCTGCACCGAATTTTGTTATAATTAAGGACCTACCTCTTTAACATGCAGGCTGAGAGCGTTTCCTCAAGGTGACAGGTAGTTGGAGAAGGATTTGGTTTCATGGACTCATGAGAATATGTTGGTCTAACACCTTGTCCATCCGACGAGAAGTCGAATTGGGACCAACCCATCCACTGTTGTCGTCAAGATCGCCAGGCATGGCCAAGTAATAGAGCTGCACGCGGCGATGCCTATATGTAGGGGTGAGCACCTTGTCCTTACCTTTACGATGAATGGTAAGCAGCTGGCATTGAAATCTCCACTTGTGTGAAAGTTTGGCCGAACTGTTACTAGCGGTTTGCGGAACAGGGCTCTCTAGCCTCCTTTGGTGCTAGCTCAAGGACAGACAATATTAGAACCAAAATGGGGCATGCATAATCCTGGCCTCACGTAATTGCTGGATAGGTTCGCCTCAATGCGCCCCAAAAACTGCTGAAGTAATCCACCTTGGTAGCGCACTGAAAGTGCTCGAATGCTTCGGAGACGGAATACTTGTTGGAAAGTCTTTCAATAAGTTGGATTGTTTAGGTAATGGCTACACTACGAACGATTTCGGACAACGGCAAACAAATTGAGGGGGCGAGCTAAACATTGCTATGAGATAAGCTTAGACAGAAATCCAGTTGCACTACAGTTATTTCCAGTCTAATGCTTCTTTGAGGTTGGGTTGGTAATTTGACTAAGGAGAATGCTAGTGAAGTTGTAGAAGGTGCAGGAAAGACGAAGGTGCTAAAGCGTGCCTTTCAGCACTTGCTATTTGTGGACAGTGACTGTGCAATCTCCACACAGTCACATTTCCCATGTGAAGTTGAAAGCAAGACGTAGTACTAACTGTCCTTGCGTTCCTTAGGTGCTGGCTGGCTTAAACCTTTATAAATCGGCAAGCGCAGACAATTTTCATCCATCGAAAGTCAATCCACAAGCTGATATTCTTCAGTGTACAGTTTCGGTCCTATTTCGTTGATCTCTTCGGGTAGGTCGGCTGTCACACGACTGGAAAGAGGGTACTGTGGTGGCAATTCATAAGTAAGGGACCAAGACTTGGCCACTCAACTAAAAGCCAGTCAGTCTGACAAGTATTCGGCTTACGTGCTAGGAGAAAAGCATTAGCTACCGAAAATCTGGGCACTTAGTTATTAAATATTTGAGTGGAGCAGCAGGGTATGGCTTCGTTAAATACAATTCATGTCGTAAAAAGCTGTTGTGCTTTTGGACATGTTAACTCGATAACTCGCCGTCGGGCTTCCAGTGGAGGTCTTTTATTTAGACGGCAGTAAAGCAGTTTACTCGTTTTGTCATGGCCTTTTTAGAGTAGCTGATTTGGTTTGGGCTGCAGGACTGGCTGAGGACTTGGTTGTCATGTTTCCTCTGTGGCAGGATGTTCGATGTCAGGATTGGTGAGCCCAGGTTCGCCATGAGCAGTGCCCATGGTTGAGTCACCAAAAGTATAGTGCCAAGACCACTGTTTCTTATGTTTATAAATGACCTAGCCCTAATCCTCGAGAGCCACAATCCTGTTTTTGCGGATGACGTAAAACCTCTTAGTAGGAGAGATAGTGATAAGTTGTCTAAAGTTCTGGGCAATGGGGCAAAATGGTCTGACACATGGGATTCGTCATGGCAAGCGCATAAATATCAGCTGTTATTAGTAAATTTGGGAATATGGTGCAGGTAACCACAGTGCTTTTGAATTTGCAGTATGCAGCTAAATCAAAGGACTTGAGGGAGCGCTTCAGGTCTTCGGAGCGGTGCCAAAATTCTGCTAACAGAGCGCGGCAGTAACCGTTTTGCCCCAGGAGAGTATTGTATAATACTAATCCTGAGGTCCTTCGCCTATTTTAAAAGAACGGTGGTTTGGCCATACTTAGGTGTGTGTGCTGGGTTGGGCACCGTACTGTCGAAAGGATGTCGCTTGCCTAGTGAGGCTACAAAGAGTGCCCACCAGGATGATTGAAGGCCAGCGTAATACGTCGTAAATTGATCACTTGGGTTACTTAGGCCTTTTCGCAATGGAACGAAGCAGACTAAGGAAAGACCTGAAAGAAACGTGTTAGACTATAAAGGGTCTCAGTCGCATTAAGTCTACCGATCTCTTTGAACTAGCTCTGTCAGATCCCCTGTGGGGACAGCATATGACGCTCAAGACGTTTAGGCCAAGACTGGATATCCGGGCGAAATTTTTACTAACCGCGCAGTACGTAGTTGGAACTCACTTCCCCTGCACTAATGGGATTTAATACCATATAGCCTCTAAGAGAGTCCTAGGATTGAATTGGTCCACACTATTTCCGGCATCGCACTCAGATTGTGGATTTTGTTTAGCACCAAAAAGATGTCATGGATGGCTTCCTAAAGTTAAGGGACGTTTCAGTTATTCTTATTTCGTCGCTGCAGAAGTAAAGCTTTAACGTCGAATTGCAGGAGGCCTTGGCTTGCCTACTGCCACACGAAACAAAACGCTCGTTGGGCGAAGGCCTGTTTCGTTCCTGAATACCTGACATGATATGGCCTGAACATGTTAATGTTGCTTGTAGCACTGCAGGTATGCTGTTGACGGCTTTGGTGAACCTATGTACAAAAATGTATTTCGCAACTAGCAAGGCTTCGTCAGCATGATGGTGTTCATATCAGGGCCGATTTTCGAACTTACATCATAAATAAATAAGATATTTTTTCCCGGCAAACGGTACACGGCCCAAAAAAGCGGGAGCGACCATTTGTAAATTGATTGGATTCCATGGTTTATGCGACGTAAATCCTAATAGTAAAGGAGTTAAATAATAGAATTTCGGACCATGACTTTTCCCTGGGTCCCAGACCGGAACACTTAACCTTTAACGTTTACAGACAGTAGTATCATCGCTTTCTAGTTTGTGAGGACATTAGGGAATATTACGCTGCCCAGACGCAGGCTTTGTTATGGTATCTAACGCCATGTAGGAGCTAAGCTAGTAGTAAGCAAATATTTGATCGTAATGTTTTTATTCCAGCTTCTCTCAAGGTTTCTAGCGTTTGCTGTGAGTCAAAATCTTCAACATATTTAATATAGTGAGGAATGGCTGTAGGCACTTTTGTAAGGTGACATAGCTTGCACTTTTGCGTTTCTCTTAGGGTAGTTTATTCCAGCGATCATTGTATTTTACAAAGAAGAAATTCTATCGAGCTTTATGATTTGCAAGCTTTGTGCGAAATAATTAGCTGCCATTATGTGTGGAGTAGCCTTCAGTCTTCAGTAGTTCAAGTGTGGTGCTGTCTGCGTAAAGCCGATAGTTGCTAATGTTGTATAAGCGAACGACGTTGTGCTTTAAACGCCTTAGCGAAACAGGATCCAATTGGGGTTTACGACAGCGATCCTACCAACTCATGTTTGCGCAGCGCCCAGTAACCACCTCGGTAATTGCTCGTTGGACATTTTCCAGAGCCGTTCAGTCTTTCTTCCTCATTTGGCTGTGCAATGCTCCAGAGTCAGTAGCCCTGTTGCCTTGAGTGACTCAGTTCATACGGCAGGTGGGGGGAGAGATCTGGTGATATAACCGCATGGCTGCCCTGCTTTTGCAATCCGATAAATTGCATATTCGCAAAACTTGATAGAGTTGAGGTACCTAAATCCTATGTCCAAACTTAAACGGGCGCTAAGGTCACGTTTCTGGCAAGTGGGATAAGTCCTTCTGGGATGCGACAACTGTACCCAAGTATTTGGGATTGCAGTGCGGAGAACTACATTAATAGATGTTCACTAGCTATATTTGGCGCGGACAGGTCTTCACAGATACTTCTCAGGCACATTTGTATTTAGCCTGAATGAAATGAGTAGACCAATGTGACGCCATCTAGAAACAGAAATGAGTGTCCACGGTTGATCGGGTCACATATGTTCTTTACCTAGAGTAGGAAAACTAGTGGTCCGAGCACACTACCCTGGAAAACGAAGCTGGTTATTTGTTTCGGTGTAGAATACTATCAACCGATACAACGTACCTAAGTTTCACTCTTTAGTTATACATCGAACCAATTTAGTAGAGGAGTTCTAAGGCTATCTGACTCCAGAACAGAGGGCAGTGGCTTGGGCCGCACGCGGTCAAACGCCTTGTGCGTGTACGGGAGCATTGTAATGCTTGCTATTCCACTGTCAGTCATATTACTGACGTGGTTGAGAAATTGTATCTGGCAGGTACAGCAGGAGCGTTTGGAGAGTATGCCATTATTTTGAGAGGTTGATCGGATCCATGCTTGTAAATTATTTAACTACGTTTTCCTTGAGTATTCTCTCCGGGGCTTTGGAAGCAGCAGTGATGTGATTTATTGGGCTGAAGCTTGCCACTATTTTTATCGAGCTACACTTGTGCTCAGGCAGTATAATGGATTGCTTCCATTGTCTGTACATCAGCTGGTAGTGAGTGGAAGTCCGAAGCTGTTTATTCTTATTAGAGCGAGCTTCTTTAAGGGGTTTTATGACATTTAGGCGAAGGCCAGCTGTGCCTTACGAGTTGGTGGATTTATTGTTGCGATAGCAATGTTTCCACCTCTTAAAGTCACAGGAATATTACCGTATGGCTTAGTCGTACTTTCTAAAGGTGCTAAATGAAACGGCTGCGGTTTGGAGACAAAGCAGGAGGCAAAAGTGGGGTTGATAGCCGCACATATGCAGATGCCGCGGTACTGAGCAATCGTCCAGAGCCAACGTTTTAACGTCCTGATGGGGAGTAGGGTACCATCCTTTGAATAGTTGCAACAATGTACAAACTTTCTCAGGCCTTCTAAGTATCCGGCTTTCTTCTTTGGTTTTGGCCGTTTGGGGTAGACGTTTTAGAAGTAGCTGCTTCTCTTATAATGGTAGCAACGTTGCGAAGCTTTTGTTTCTGGGATATACGCAGTTAAGTTTCTTTCGTTTGGTCGCAGCCCGGCACAGAACCCAGTTTTTCAACTATTTTCATGGGTATTTGTTCATTCCTTGGGAGCCAGTAGATCCACCCCATGGGCAAGTTTGCTTATAAACTCATTTGTAGCCACAGCATGGCTGTGCATTAGGAATGACATATTCCAATGCTTGATACTGACTAGTTCATTACATGAATTCCATTCCAGAAGATGTGGTTTGAGAATTGGTTTTGGGTTTTTGCGTGGTAGTTTAGTTGAATCAATAACCATATCACAAAGCCCTGTGTTGGGATCAAAGCCAGGTAGTGGATTATCCATGGCTATACAAGCGCAAGCGTAAGAGATTCCCGTCGTGGATACAAGGTCTAGGGTATTGGCACTTCTAGTCGCCTCCATAACATGCTGGGTCCAGCCATTAAGGTGAATACATGGGACGATTGCCCAAGATCCCGAAGTGTTCCTGTGTGTAGGCAGCATCCAGTTTACATGTGGTAGGTTGAAACCTGCACGCATAATGTTGGATTTTTATGTTGTGCTGGAAGCTGCATTGAGCATATAGATCAGCTTTTGCATTTGAACTTGAGGGCTTCTGGGTAGCTGAAGATATAACCCAATAAATGTTCAATAGACGGGATCATTAGCCATTGTGTACACTCTAAGTAATTTAATACAAACTAATTTACGGGAATTGCAGTCAGGTTTTTTCGAATATATTTGACATAGCCACCACCACGATTTTGGTGAGCTTGCTTGTCGGAAAAGTCTATGGCCCAAGCGGATAAGCTGATACTGACTAATTTCTGAGGTGCACTAAGTTGCAGTGATGAAAGCAATATCGGTGGACGTCTTAAACATAAGTGCTGAAAGTAGCACCCTTTTGTGTCATCTTCATCATCATCATTATACATGTCAGCTAGAGATGGTAAAACACCCCCGCTATTGTACCGCAATACATAAAGGAAATACATACATACATACATACAATACATAAAGGAAAAATAACTACGACAGTTGAATGCCAGCTGAGCTACCAGCAACGGATACGCATCGTTCCGGTAAGCTACTAGCCGGCTGCTAGGCAAAACCAAAAATTTAATTACGTTTTACCCTATGAGATAAGATCGTAGATGGAGGGCGAGGCTAAAGGGATGGGGAGGGACAAAGAAACTCAGAGCACGAACGCCACTGAGGTCGGCTCCTTGCCATATCAGCAAGTGTATCCAGCTAAACGTGTTCACCGTCTTTTGGACCCCAACCAGGGAGCCGTGAAGCTCCAACTGAGGCCAGCTCCGAAGTGAGGGCCTTCATTCCTCTGGACCAAGTCATCGCTTGTCCACCTCTCCTCTTCTTCCACCCACATCCCCGGTAGAGCAAACAACGCACGTCGAGGGAGTCGATGGGCTGGCATGCGCAACACGTGGCCCAGCCATCGGAGCCTGGTGAGCGAAATGACGGTGCTGAGCGGTTCATTCCATTTTCCTTGGCCGTAAACAAGGCCCCGAACACGCTCGTTACTCACGCGGTGTTCCCACCGGATGTGAGCTAAACTGCGAATGCACCGATGGTCGAACGTAAGTAGCCTCTTCATGTCCGCCGATCTTAGGGGCCAGGTTTCGCAACCATACACTAAGGTCGAACGTACCGCTGCATTGTACACTCTACCGTTGAGGGCGAGAGTAATGTCGCGCCGTCGCCATAGGTGGCGCAGGTTAGCAAAAGCACTTCGAGCTTTCGCTATACGGTTCGTGATCTCGTCTTCGATCCCAAGGGCGCTGATACAACTTCCCAGGTAATTGAATTTCTGAACGACTTCTAGCTGATCCCCACCAAGGGTCAGCACAGGGGGCGAACCCTGCCAATCCTGAAGAAACGCTTTGCACTTCGATGGTGCAAAGCAAAGCCCGAAGCCGCTGACAGCCAGTGCTAATCTGTCCAGCGCGGCTTGGCTCGTCTGCGAGCTGTCACAGATGAGGGCAATGTCGTCAGCATACTCCAAGTCAAGAAGTCGTTCTCCTGGGAGTAGCTCCACACCTTCCAAGTCATGTCCTGTAAATGCAAACTCCATGACTTCGTCAACAGCGAAGTTGAAGAGGAAAGGTGACAGCGGGCATCCTTGTCTCACACCACTGGAGATATTGAAGGGTGGCGACAGCCTGCTGTAAGCCCTTACTCTGCCCGTGCTACGCGCATATAATGCTTGGATAATATTTACACATTTCTCTGCCACACCTTTCCTGAGTAGACATTTCCAAAGGGCACATCGATCAACCGAATCGAAGGCACCTTTGATGTTGAGGAACACGACAACGGTGGGCCGTCAATATGTTTGGCGGTGCTCCAACAACTGACGCAAGGTGAAGATGTGGTCGATGCAGCCACGACCCCGACGAAACCCGCCTTGCTCCTCACGAATCTGGCTTTCACGAGCGCCAGTCAGTCTGTGAGGAATTATGGACGCGAGTAATTTGGAGGCCATGGAGATCAGACTGATTCCTCTATGGTTGCCGCATTCCGAGCGCGAGCCGCCTTTGAAGATGGGAACAATAACGGAGCGGCTCCAATCGGCTGGGACAGTTTCCTGCTCCCACAGTTTCACTAGTAATTCATGCAAAGCATCAACAAGAGCAGAGCCTCCAAATTTGAAGAGGGCTGGAGGAAGATCATCTGGTCCAGCGGCTTCGTTCAACTTCAACAGTCCGATCTCACGTTCGACTTCTGAGCGAGAGGGTGGATCCAAAGGGACAGCCCACGGAGCGGGGCGATCAGTGACCGGCGAATCGAACACTTCTTGCCGATTAAATTGCTTTTCAAAATGCTCAGCCCAACGCTCCAGACGTTTTGACAAATTGTGGATAGGCTGTCCACTCTCGTCACGTATAGTTTCATTAACCCCAGGTCTCCTGCTGCCCGTTTCCCCTATCAGACGGAATAACTTACGATGGTTGCCAAGGGCAGCGTCCACTTCCATCTCTGACGCACGATGAGACCACCAAGATTCGCGGTCTCTCTTCAGGCTAGCACGGAGTTTTGCCCGGAGCTCTTTGCGAGTTTCATTGTGCTCGCTTCCAGCCTTGATTTGCCGGCGAGCATCGATAAGTTCCAGAGACTGCGAAGAGACCCAATGTCCATGTTGTCTATTAGACATACCACATGAGGATGTGCCTGCTGCTAGTAAGGTCTGGCGAACATGTGACCAGTGACCATCAATTGGCTCCTGTGAGCGCTTGCTCAACTCGCGTGTTAGCGTACTTTGATACGCATTCAGCACAGCTGGTTTTGTCAGTTGGCTGGTGTCAATACGCTCACAGCGTCGTCGTGGGCGTCCGCCAAAACGCATCCGCATGTCAGCACATACAAGTGCATGATCGGTGTCCACACATGTGCTCCAAATCGAGCGACAATTCTGGATGCAGCCTCTCCAGCGGTAACTTATCGCAATGTGATCGATCTGCGTGCAAAGCTGGTTCGAGGTTGGTGGGCGCCAAGTCACCTTTCGGCGGGTGCTGTGTCGGAAATTAGTGCTCGCAAGAAATAAGCGAGCATCTTCACATAAATGAAGTAACCGCTCACCGTTATCATTACGGGAGCCTACACCGTGTTGACCGCCCGGATGCAGTTCATCAGTGGACAACTTTCCAACTTGTGCGTTCATATCCCCCGCCAGCCCTACAGTGTCCGTGCTTCTTCTGTGGCGAAGGAGCTGGGTCAGTTGGCGGTAGAAGTCGTTCTTTACCGAATCATCGCTACAGTTTGTGGGCGCATAGGCAGCGATGATGAATAGACATCTATTAGTCCCGCGCGACTTCGAAGCTTTAGAGGAGCCAGCCAATCGGACCGCACACATCCGGCTACTGATTGTAATCCAATCAACCAGAGCAGCTTCAGCCCGGGGACTCAAGGCAATACCAACACCGGCTTGGCCGGTGCTCGAAGCTGCATCATCACCGGATAGGCGCAATGAGAAAATACTGATTGCGTCACCTGAAAGGGATCGCAGAGTGAGCACAGAGCTGGAGTCTTGCCGGCGCGTCTCTGATAAGCAGCAGATATCGATCGAGAGGGTCTCCAATGTTCGGGCAAGTGCTGCCTGTTGACCGATTTGTAGCAGTGTGCGTACATTGAGGCATGCCAATTTGAAGGAGGATCGAGGGCTCCAAATGGAAGCTGATGAACTGGAGTGGACCGATTGGTTGGACATGGGCTTGTCGACGGGAGAGGAGTGACGCTCCGCGTTCACGTGTGAGTTGAAATTAGAAGGTAAATGCCTAGCGAAGCATGTTGGGGGAGGGCCAAGAATCGGGGGTTGAAAACTGGGGGATATAAGTGAAGTCGGAATGGGACGGTAAGAGTGAAAACGCGTAAGAGGGGGAATAAGAAGACGGGAAGGCTTGAGCAGTAGCATCTAAACCCCTATCCACCCTGCTCGATGCAGCAGATAGGGCACCGTTTATTATCCACTGCGGTGGCCAGAGCATCAAGAAATTGTTTGAAGGAAAATTCATATTATTGCGTGGGCAGGCTACTGTCAGGTTGCCCAGGCCTAGACAGGAGAACGATTAGGGTTCTCAACCAAAGCCTTTTGTGTAAAAGTGAAGGAATGACAACTCCGACGGCTTTTAAAGACACTGTTTAGTTTGAATAAAAGTGGTGGGCTTTGCTTGTTTCATCCTTGTTTATAAAAACTGCGTGTTGGAATGTGACTGAAACACATTGAGCTCTACATCGTACTAAATTGAATGGAATAGATACTCCAGTGCTTTGATAAGTTGCTGAGTCATATTCGCCTTGGTGTGCGAAGATGTAGTGGTACCTGATAGTCTAAAAAGAGACTTACATCCGTAGCAAACAGGGGTTAGAATGCTGAAGTATTCAAAATCGTCTTGCTTCGGATTGTATTATTGCCAGTCGAGTTATACGGGGGTGATGGTGGGTACAGTTTGGCTTGAGGTAAGTAGAGGTTGTACCCTCTCACCTGTAAGTCCGTGTGGTATACCACCATTTTGTTTGCTATTTCGGCGTCCCACACATAATGGTCTTTCCTACTTGAGGTTGCAGGCTTTGCAACCGTAGTTAACGACCATCTGAGAAAGGGATTGGTCGGTTTGCTGCCAATTAGCTTGACAATATTATCGGTGTTGCACGCGCAGGCTTAAGGACGTACACTTTTACTTATTTGGCCCTGCTGGGTACCTACGTTCTTGTATTGGTCGCTTCAGATCCTCTGAGCTTTGAGTGCTAATGGAAGAAATTCTGGCCTTGGGTTTTCTCCTGCTTTTGCCTATCAGTCGGTTGGTCGGATACAAGGCATAGCTTACTTCATTCGAGGCGGATTTACATTTGTTTCTCGTGATGTCCACGTGGCGACCTGAGTTGTTGTCTCGCGCTTGGTGGGTACAGTTACTGTCAAGTTTGGCGAAACCCGCGGCTTGAAGAACAGACAAAGTAATTAGGAGTGTTGTCGGCAGGTGTAGTGGTCGTTTGTTTTCAGCTTGGCTGACAATGTTAGGTGTGGACAAATCACTGCTGCGGTTTGAGAAACTTTCGTGAGGCCGGTGAAGCCTGAACTGCTCGTCGTCGCCTATTTTACACAACGTGCTTAATTTATCAAGGTCGACATTGTAGGCGCTAGCATCAGTACTGGCTTCAGAAGTAGGAACTTTTGGTGTATGATTGTTGCGGGCCCGTCAAAAATCCCCGCAAAAATCGCGCCAGTAACTCCGGCATAATGGCTGTGGGGAGCGGAGTCCAATTTCCCCCCACAACGCAGCAGTGTTCAGCCAATCCGAGGCGAGTCCCAACTGCGAACCTTTTGACAATGCTCCTTTGCAATCTACCACCTCTGCGTGAGGACTGTTTTCCCTAACTTAATAACCCATAGCACTGACTGTGATCTCCCTTTGTCGGTCGTAAAAGAGCCTACAGAGGACCACTTGCCTTTCTTTCTCTTCGCCTCAGTTGGGAGTCGGTCGGGTCACGTAATTGCCTGTGAGTCGTTAGCTGGCCAGCCTTCGCGTCTAAGTCATTAGCGCGCGTCTTTCGTACCCACCTCTCGTGTGCGCCCGTTCCGAGGGGTCAGCGTCTATCCGAACACTAGCGGCTAGGATCGGTCACACATTCGCTCAATTTTTCGTCTCACCGGCTAAGCTAGCGTCGTCAGGTCAGCGCAACTCCGTTCGATTGGTCAGCGTTACAAGTCGTCATCGTAGGCGTGCTCCAACCCGGCCAGCGACAACCTTATCAGGCGTTACGCAATCCATATCGAGAGGCGGCGTTCCCTCAATTATAACCGTCGCGACACAATTATAACAATGATGGACGGAGTAGTTTAACTTTCTGGTTGGTCGCGTTTGAAAAAGCTTCTGTTCGTGGTTGTTTATAAAGTATAACAAATTAGTTTTGCGAAAACTAGTCTTTCACTAAGAGCGAATTTGGATGCGCTCCTGGCGTCTGGGCCGTATGAGTATCGGACATGTGGTATTGTTTTCCTTTTTCTCAGTCTGAGACACTCATAAGAGACTGCGTCGGTATTGCAGGCTTTAAGAGGGTAGTTATGACTTTGTAGACCTTCCGTTTAAACGGCGCGTTGTAACGGATAACGTTATGCGATCTACGGAGACTTTCTCGCGTTTCAGATGTAACTGAGTCTAGTAAAGAAACGGACGTGTTCAATCAATCTAAGGTAACAGTTGCTGAATGTCTAAGCAGTTCACATATCGATAGCATTTGTTCGTATTATGTGTGTAATTTATGAATTTTGCATTTTAGCGTCTCTGCGTCTTTCTCAAAGGCTATAATCCGGTTTTTCATTATAGTAGGAATTGTGGTTGTAACGTTGTATTTCGCCGCTACATCCAAATATTTGGACAGTTAGATGCTGGACGTCCCCTCTTACAGTAATACAGTGTGGGTTTATAGCGGTGCTATCAGAGGATAGCATAGCCTTTTGATGTTTCCCACTTCAGCCTAAATAGGGAACTTCTTGTTTCTTAATTTTTTACAGGCATATCCAGCGGATGCTCGAAAGAATGTTAAGGTTCTAAGTGTAGGACAAATAACTGTTAATTTGGATATAAATACAACAGCAGGGGAAGTATGTGACGCGGTTTTTATTCACATAAGTTGTGCAAAGCAACCTGTTTAAAGTCCGGGTTGCTTTTGCTAATCGGGCATTTTGGTTTCCTTGTTACCTGCGTGGCTTGTTCGTGAGTCGCGTTTGTTCTCCTATGTGCGCAGGGACATAAAGCACGCTCCCAAGCGAATGATAAATGACAAATTGACTTCAACAGTCTTCGATCCTACGTTGTGACAAGTACGCAAGGTCGAGTGGATTTGGGGTGAGGAAAAACTTGCGTCTGTGATCGTTGCCGTTGAGGGTCGGTAGTCATTTTCATGTAGTTCACACGATGAAGCTAGGGTCCAATAGCAAGAAAGCAGATTTACTGGTCGTGTTGGGAAATATCGCTACATCCACCGCCAAGCTTTGTAGATTGAGATGGTATAAAACTGGCCGAATGGTTGTTGGGTCGAGCTGGTAATTCTAAGCCGAAGGATTGGAATTTGTTTGATGCAGGTTGAGTTGCATAAGGTAGACTTCAATAAAGAGCCAATCAGCGTGCTTTGGAAGTTGTTGTGGCGATTTTGCAAGTACAGTCAGATATTCTTCAGCACCGGTTCCGCTTTTGGAAGGTGGACACAAAAGGGGATTAAATGGCATTTAACAGTGCGCGTTCGGTTGAGACTGCACGAAGAAAGGAAGCAAAATGTCAGAGCTTCGGTTTTACGTCTGCTGTTTGCATGGTAACATAATTGCCAGCGTTGTAGCGGCAGCAATATTGTGTCTACTGAGAAGACTCAAACCAATCCAAATGTTTTCGTCTTAGCAGCATAAGCAATCTTAGTCTCCAACTGATCCACCAGGTCACTTGGGGTAAGGCCGCGTTGTGCACAAAAGTTTATACTCACACCCATATCCGAATGCTGTGAGGTATACTTGTCCGCGGCGTCTATTGCTAGTTCCGCCCAGAGAAGTATCGTTGCCAGAAACCTCAAAAGGTACTCCTAGGACACGGTATCCAAAGATCCCATCACGATAAAGACGCTGCACATCCATCCCTTTGTCGAGAGGAAGGAAAACGACTAAATTTGAGATAACATTTAGGTCTGGTGTGGGCACGAGCCCATTGATGTGTGGCGGCTGGCCCGGTAGCTCATTGTAGGAGAATAGGTGTGTTGGGCATGGTTAGAATCAAGGATAAGCTTATAACATCCCCATTGGTAGCAGCCAAAATTGTACTGCCTTATTCCAATGGACTCGCGCATTACCATTCACAACGCATCTGCCGTCCACCGAGATTCCTGGTGTACCACTGCTCTTCGTCTTAAACCGGCTGCAGATGTTGGTTTTGTGTATTCGCACACATCCCAATGCTGATGGTGCATGGAATCTTCTATACTCCAAGCTGAGGTCACTCATGGTGCAAGTTAAATAAATAAATAAATAGTATATTCTCTGTCCCTATCTCCAACATGGACCGCACCCTAGGATCTTGAGTTGAGTCCTGTGGTGCGTTTATGCCTGGCGAGCGTTCTCTCTATAAAAAGCACAAAGGTCCGTTCAACAACACTCAGAGTTGGCGGATGTGGCTCGCCAACAACTAAATACACTGCCTCGCATCATACATGAAAATGTTTTCTACTTCACGAATATCTTCTAGTCGGAAGAGTTGTCGATTCTTCATACCATAGTGAACACAGAAACCAAACAAACCAATTCAGTCACACTTCAAAAGTGCACCCATCATGCCCACTAACACATACTTACATATATACAGACACTAAATCGGGTATGTTACTTGTTTAACCGCTATATTTCTATACAATTACCAACCGTACAGGTTTTTAATATCAAGCTCCGGCCCCTTATCTCCGGGAATAAAACTACTTATTTATTCTTTTAGAAGAAGAAATTTGTGGGACTACTTTAGACTCATTCGGTCAGAAAATGACTACCTCGATTACAAAACGGTTAGGAAGGCCTGTACCTTGAACGAACGCGATAAACGTCAGCAATGTGAACTCTCCCTAGGCACGCTAGCAAAACTCCTAAAGCACTCTACGCTTACCTCAGCCGGCCGGCCAGAGCGGTTAGTGGTATCCCTACCCTGTGTTTCTTTGAGCATTGGGAACGAGTTACCGAAGACAGGGACAAAGCCAGCCATCTGGCACGGCAATATTCTTCCTTGTACTCGACAACAGCGTCGTTCTCTGACAGTCATGTTTGCGCTCTCACTTCTGTGTTTAAGCATTTTGATATTACCACCGACATCGTAATGCAACTTCCCTGTGGGTACGAACCTTACTCCTCGCCTGAACCTGGTGGCTTGCACACATTTGTACTCAAGACTGCGGCCGAGTAGATTGCCTCGCTTATACCGCAGGTTTGCAGTTATACATTTTAGTCTGCCTTTCTACACATAGCTTGGAAGATGGGCCGCATCAACCTTATATATATAGGTGGGAACCATCAAGCTCCAGCTAGCTATCGACCAATTTGACTTACCTCGGTAGTGTCCAAAATGATGGGCACTTCGCCTTAATCTCGACAGGCTGGACTTGAAGGCCGTGCCCAGCACGGTTTCCGCAACGCTTGCTCCTGCTTTACTGGCTTGCTTAAAGCTAAAGAGAAATGGGTACATTCATTAGTGGTGTGCAGACGCCTGAAAGTTTTATTTATGGATTTTAGTAAGCTTTCTATAAGGTCCCGCATGAATTACTTCTATATAAATCCCGAGGATCAGAGTTAATGGAACATTTCTCGCTTAAATTTTCCAGTTCCTGCACAGCCGCTCTAAGCTGGTGAGAGTGAACCAAACGCATTCCGATCAGGTACACATGGCTAGCAGTGTTACACAGGGCTCCGTGTTTGACCTCGGGCTCTTCAACCTAGTCATTAACGACCTACCGCCTGGGTTGCAACCGGATTGCTCGATTTGTAGGGATGATCAAAAGATATGGATTGTAGTATGCTCTCCAGAAAAGGCTGCTCGCCTACAAGCAAGGGTTGATCTGCACAAGTAATTGATTCAGTAGCGCTTACTTATTAATTACGGTAAGTGTACCATCCTGCCTATTGGCGATCCTGAACCAATCGGCTCCTACCACATAGTAGTTTTCTTGCCCAAAATTATCACTTCAGAGAGGAATCTCGGCGTACTCGTCTCCTCGTACTTACGATCCTCCCCGGATATCGGGAAGTGGGTTGCCGCTTCCTACAGGAGGTTTCACTCCAACCGAAGAGCTTGCTACTGCTTGACGCCGGAGCTCTTCAGAATCCTGTTCACCCCACATGTGCCTTCGGTTCTGGAATGCTGCCTTCCTGCGGCCTACACGCTAACCGCATTTGAGCGCGCCGTGATCGAAAAGACCCAAAGGCGTGGCTGAAATTCTGCCTATTAGTTAATTGGTTTGCGTTATCCCCTTTGGCTTCGACACTTGAACCTGTCTTCTATGGATTATCTTTGCCGTTACAAGAATTAGATTTTTCAGATGTATCCTCTGAGGAAAGGTAGGGTGTGAGTTGAAGGAATCCTTCCACTACAAAGTTAGAAATTCGGCTATAGGTCACTGATGGAAAATATTCAATCCAAGGAGGCTCAAACGCGGGTTCACTTTTGTCATCTCTCCACCCCGGCACCCGTGTCCATCCAGTACCCCCCAACACCTCTTCATTACCCAGTATCAACTCCTTATTCATTCAACACCTTCAAACACCAACTCCCTTAATCAACCCCAATTCATAATTAATCTATCTTTCAATTTCATATTCTCCATAAACCCATACTTAAACTAATCTCTTTCCTCTTCTCCACCCCCACCCTTTCCTATCCCTCCCTCTCACTTATCATCACAACTTTCCCAACACATCTCCTCACACCCCCATTCCCCCCCCCCAATCCCCCACCATACCCATCCCACCCCATAACATACCCTCCAACCACCTAAACTCCTTAACCCTCACCCCATTCCCACCCCCCAATCTTAATCAATTCCCCCACATCTACACTCCAATAAACCACCACTCCACACACTCCTAATCAACGTCTCAGACAACTCCTAAGCCTACCTCTCCCACACCTAAGTCCATACTTCATTCCACCACCGTCCTTCACTCCTCACACTGTCACCCTCACCACTGTGTACATGCCAAATACCCACCTACATCCTATCTCCCACCCTGCCCCCAACACTCTACATACATATCAGTTCTCGTCCCTCCACTCCATAAGACGATCCAACCCCACTGACATTCCCCTATACACAACATGCCCTAGACCCCCCCCCCATCTTACCTCCGCACCAACACTATCTCCATCCACTCTACCATCCAACTGCTCCCCAACACATTATCCTCTCCACACACCACGCACCCCTCAGTTCCACGTGCATATACCGTCCCCGTGCCCCCCCACACCCCTGTAAAGTGTTGTTGTGTGCTAATTCTAGAATGATACCCCCATATTCAATCCTATCATACACCCATCAGTACACCTCTACTACCACACCAGCACTTACAACCGCTTACATCACCACCCGATAACCATACCCTACACTCAACACGTTCACACTTCTATATCCGCAAATAACTCTATCCCACCCCCAACTTACCCTTTAGCACTTCGTCCCCCCCCTCACCCAACATAAACAAATAAATACATCTTCCCTCCTCACAACCCCTAAACCATATACTCCTACCCCACAATCCCCCCAAATTGCCTCCCAGATAATAACCACACCTCCTCTGACTCTCCCTCTCCTTAAAAAAACACCCCCATGGTCTCGCCCCCCATCTGCTCCCGAACCCTTAACCTTCATCTATGTCATAACTCCATCATTTCACCACGTAACGATATATCCACTCTCCTCATGCGTGCTTGTCTCCTATCGCCCCAATACCTATACTTATACACCTCGATGAATCACGCCATCCTCTACACAACAAATAGATCTACCCACGTACTACATCCTACCCACACAAAATCTCACCTGAGTCCACCCTTGTATCCATAGCTCATCAAATCCCTTTACACTCCTCAAATACAGACCCCTCCTCTGCTCACATCCCCCCCCCCCCACCGTCTATCCCAGTCCAATTCACCCCCCAAGAATCTATCATCAACACACAAATGTCTCCATCCGCGCACCCAGATGCCAGATCCCTATCCCTCACGCCCGTACACCAATATCCCATGAACCTCTCCGCCACCACCATACAACAGTACATTCCAGCCTACCCACTGTTCACATGCCATAAGACACCCCCAGTCATGATCCCCATCTCCCCCCACCACATGTGTACAATCATGTCTGCCACCACTGTAAGATTACTCCCCCCCACCATTCATACTCCCTACACCTCTACTCGCACCCGTCCTCTCTCTCCCTCTACCCTAACACCCCTTGTCCCATAAACCTAACCCACCCTCAACTAAACCATCCCTACCCCTATCACTTACATACTCTATTTAAAACCCAAGAAATACCCCCCCTCTAAACCCCTCACCGCAAGATTACCATATACTCTATACACCACCACCCACCTGACTCCCCGTCACCCTCACATTACCTTCCATTGCTACCACCACCTAGTCCGAACTACCTCACAAATATACCACCACCCTGATATACCAAAATATACTCTCAACCAACACCCATGTCTCCTGTCTACTCCCTACCCGTCCCCTGCTACCTCTGACATACAGAAAACCATCTCTGTACACGAATCAACCTGCACCTAAACCTAATGTGTCACCTCACTCTACTCCCAATGATACCCCCCAGATGTCCCTTCCTGATATCTACCCAACTCGACATTCATACAACCTTCCCCAATCTATCCTTGAAATATCCCTCCGCCGCATCTTTTATACCCCTCCCCCTCTTACCCAACAACCTTACTTAACCTCACACGACCGCCTTCCACCACTACTCGCCTAGTCAGACCATATAGTCTCCATTCCACTACTCACACCAACACTCCGTCCTATCCCCCAATCACGAAACAGCTACCTCTTGTGTCACTGCCAAAACACTGAGTAGACAAAATCCACGCTCTCATGACGCAGTTGCTCATCATCCAATCACAATCCCCACTGATAGTTCAACACACACTCAACTCCACACTCATAAGCTCTCACAGTCCCTAATCAGCCACTATTCACTCTCCCCTCACACAACACAGCTCATCATAGACGCCTTCAGAGCTTCCCCACGCCACCTCCACATGTCCACCCGCCTCTACCCACGAACCGCCCCTATTCCTCCCCTCGATGATTCTCCTACAGCTGAACAAAAAACACACCTGTGCTAACCGATAAACCTCACCATTATCCCACCGTCCTCCTCTCGCATGTCCTGCAAACTAATGACCACTCAAAATATAGACTAAACAGAGTACCACAAACCACCCGCTCATCTCCAGTACAATAATATGACCTGTAGAGAAACAGTGAGAGTAGGCAAACCTAATACTCACGTGTCATCCCCATAATTGCGTTAAAGAACAGTCTACAATCGCCAACCGCCGACCGAATCTGATAGCACAACAATCCCATCATCGGCCTGAATGTCTGTCATCCGTATTACTCCCTCCCATCGCCCATCCACTCCTACTATCGACGCCAGTCTTATATGGATCAATCCAAAACCAGCTCACTCGAGATAGCCGCTTCGTAAGCCTCCGCACCTTATCTCGCACACGAATAGATCAATCCAACATTACAGAGCTGTCTGTGTACGTGTCCTCTAACGTTGTATGCCCCACCCCCAGTCTAACGTCCTCCTCCTCTCGCCGCCTGCCCACGGCTCCCAGTAACTCCTCCACCCGCGCACGACCTCACTACGCCGTACTCACTCAGCACCCCACCCCTATGTACAATACCTCGCCATGATAATATCGCTGTCTCGCCGCCACCGAGTCGCGCTCTCGCGTATAGAAGAAGATAGTATAGATAAGAGAGAAGATCCCATGCACCGACGAGAATCGAACGCGAGAACGAGCCTCCACCGCAGCCTGTCTATAATTCTCGACTGCACACTCAGGACAAGAGGAGATGACTGAACTAAGATCAAGACAGAAGCCGAGCCCTGTACTCACCTCACACACACCCGCCACCTCCACACTCACGCCTGAACCCCCCCATGACTAACAAGCGCCCGCCCGAAGCGTAGCACGCTCCACCCGTGCCCGCTCACACGTAATGCCTCGAAATCATCATCACACACACAATCCAAGCCTCAAGCATAGCCGCACAGGGGCTCGCGCCACGGATAATGATACAGCTCCAGACCTCGAATCAACCAGCCCAACAAGAGCGCCCCTGGACTATCGCTAAAAACTCACGAGTACACTCCCATACCACCCTCGCGACGATCATCAACAGCACCGAAGTTGTGTCGCATTACACTGATATCTCATACCACCCATGTGTGCATCATAGTGTCCCCACCTGCGCCTCATCTAAGCGCGCTCGGTGTAAAGAGCATGCCCGACTCAAGCCTAAGACACGCGATCCCCTCGCGCTAGCGAAGTCTAGACATCATCATCTCGCGAGCTCGCCGGCCAGCGTATGACACACCGTGTGAGCTGCCAGGATGTGACCAAATATCTCGTCAATACCCGAAGTTGCCGCAAAGCAGACTCACTCACGTGCAGGAAAGAAGTGGAACATTATATCCAGCACGAGCCACGCAAGATACCGAACGATAGCTCCATCACAATGAACTATTCCGATCGCAAAGCTCGCAAGAGAGACCCATCTCGCGCTCAGGGGCTCAGCAAGAACACTGAGTATCTGCGCGCTGCGGACCATAATCGCCTGATATCTCTACAAACACACGACTCCCGAGCCGACTAGCATCGTGCCACAGCCGGATCATGGCAAAAGTCTCACAGAAGAATATAAACGGCAGATACAATTGCCACGGCAGTCGACCCCTCACACTCTATTACACAACGAGCCCGCCGAGACCACTAGGACAGAAGAGCAGAGAAAAAACGTGATGACGAAATGTTTGTGCCGCTCATCTGACAAGCCACGATATGTTGCGATGAACGAAAGCGCGTCACGCAATCGTGCCCCAATGTGGCCACCATCAAGCAGCGAAAAGAGCTCATTGCGACATCCGTTATAGCTCACCGAGACTCCCCAACTCCTCCCGATGCAACAGAATAAGGATTGCCAGTAAGCAGGACAATCAAAGAAACCGGTGCGACAGCGCTCTCACGCTGAGCAAGAAGCTGGGCTGAGACTAGTAAATACAATCAGTATCAGACTATCGAGCACAAGCATGACGTCGTCGCCAAAGCGCTGACCCGGAAGATACGCTATGCCGACCAAGCAACCGCTAGAACGCAGCGAGATAACCCTGCAGCCAGCATCGAGAGTGAGCCGTACGACACGCATGGTGAAAGCGGCAGTAGATAGTATAAAAGAAACGTTATGCGCAGTACGCCGGACAGCCGAGACAGTCGCCTCTAGCCCACAGCGTCCAGACGATGAGAGTGACGCGTAGCCCACCACGTAGAGCGAGCAATACAGAAGAGTTCGCCACTCCACGCGCTCCCAGTGCAAGATCGAGTCAAGAGCATGCAGAATCAATCGACGGTGTCAAGACATTCACAACCGCGAAACCGTCGAGTAGAGGCTCAGCTATATAAGAGCAGCAGATCGTCGTGAAAGCACTCGTGCTTTGTCAGAACGGCACACTCTAAACAAGTAGCGTCTTATTCGGCAGCGCTTGTTATTCGAGTTGGTGGGTAGAGGGATCATCTGTCCGCACAAGCCGCGCACGACTGCTAAGCCCAAGATGGAGCCTTAGAGAAGCAGAGCGGCTATTAAATCGATTCGTCCACTCTAGCAAGTGACTAGCCGACCACGACGAGACAACAGAACGCTGTCCGAGGATATAAGATATTGGAGACAGTGGCATTTACCCGGCTAAGAAGAGAAACCTCGCGCACGCACTACACACGCGCGCACTCTCGCGCTTGCACTCACTAAGATCTCATCTCAAAGCATAATCTGAAACTAGTACAAGGAAGAATGAACCAAGATAACATCTACTAGCTCGCTCACAGTCTGTAGAGCGAACAAGTCTAGTGGCTTAGATTAGTATCCAGTAGATGATCTGTGCGCATCATGTGTATCTGCGAGTCAATCTTACACCGTGACTCAAGCACTACACAGACCGCTGATTGAGATATTGCGCCGCTCATTAGGCTGAGCTGTTCGTGATACCGTAGGGTTGGCGAGTCGATCTGTATCCATCTTATTGCGCGTCCTAGTCATCTTCACGTTCCGTACTAGTGAAGAGAGATCGACACTGTAATGACTCTGGAACGTGTACTCGTGCTTACCAGTACTGAGTCTCCGTCGCTTATCTGCTCTACACTGTGCAGCGCGCCAGTACTAAATAGTAGACTGGCCAGGCATAGGCCCAGCAGACATATGCTCAAATAGTTGACGAGACCTCGTCGTGTCTCTGCCGCTGGGACGATATCCCTCTCTCGGGAATACATCAATCTTCTCAACCAAAAATAGTTGATTTATGACTAAGCACGAGATGTATTAGAGGTAGATAATAGGAGCTACCATCTATCGGTACGCCGCAGTAGTGTAAAGTCAGTACGTCCATACCGGCTCGCGAAACTGAATGCTCATAGCAGACAAAATCTACTGTCGAGTGTCTTGGATGCGTTTGTGCAAGAAGAGTGCGCGTTGCCTGCAATCCCTGATTTTTTTAAAATGCCTCTCACATTTGGACACAACCCAACATGGCACAGGTTATTATGACGCGGGTTCCGACAACATAGACCGTCTCTAGTATTATGACACCTGGTACTTGAGTACTGTTCGCCTCAATATCTAATAAACACAAGGCCTGATCGTCTATGGGTAAACATATGACCTTAGCGCACTGTGAGCGTAGCTATCCAACTCGGGCCTTTAAATATCGTCTACTGGGGGGCGAATACGCACCCCTTACATACGAGCTGTAACCGCTGAAAATGCTTGGGGGAATTCAGCGGAGGCCGCGTCGCCGCGATTTACCACCCGAAGGCCGGTCTGGTTGTAGGCGATACTTTGATATCTGCACGACCGTCTCATTCACGTTTTGCCGCTCCTTACCGGCGACAGATGCAACACGCAAACGGACAGTACGTGCAACAGTGGTCACCACATTGACACTTTACCAGGTCAAGTATAACCGTCTTGGAGTGTCACAGCGATATACATGGTTTCGTTTTACTTGTTCCGTTCTAGTTATTCCTATAGAATGTTCTCAGAGAAAACCGCCTCCTTATATTTTGTCATCGACCCGAACACGTATTTTCAACTGGTGGTTTAGACTGCTACGACCGCCTTACCGTGACCGTATGCCAATTTGTTATTTAGTATAATACTTCTTGAAATGTAACTATGAATTATTTTCAAGTGTTCACATGCGTGTGGTGCGTGTGCCCGCGTACTGTAGGCGGATATTACAGTAACTACATCGGAAGCAAGAACGCATTCAGTCATAAGATCTTATATTTCTTATTTATGTTCTAGTATTCTATTATTATTAAAATCTTGTAAAACTTACTGTATGGTTAGTTCGATCTTCCAGAGACCACTATTTACAGGGGCATCGTTAGGGGGGGGGCGGTGGACAGCACTTCTGAACCCATAGAAATGTATTTTCTACTTTTTCTCGACGGGACACGATGAAGAAATCATCAGTCAACCAGAGGGAGAAAGAAACCCATGTTTGTATGTCTTCCTTCTATGCATTAACGCCGCAGAACTCTCACAGAACTAATTGGACCCTCAGTAGCCTGCGTTAAATAGGTTCCAGAGCAACGTAGGGACCATCGTCATGTCCCGAGAATGCCAATTTCACCTTCATAGACCTCTCACCCAGATCAGGAGGTATTCTGCAAACACGCTTCCACGCCTCTAGATTGTCCCCTAACTGCTTGCCACATGGTAATCCTCAGCAAGCTATACCGAACTTTTTATCGTCATGTATCCACGTTTTGGGACTAGTTCTGGTCCGAGTAACATAGCTGAACACGGATCACATGATGCTGATGTTGCCTTATCCTCCTGACTTCTAACGAAGCAATCACTTTAGCCATCACTGGTAATTACGGCTTGCAAGTTACCATCTTTGATTCCCTTCTTTACGAGGCATCGCGTCCGAGGCATAGGGACTTTTAGAGCGCCGGGACCAATCCCTTCGTCAAGTTATTATGGTGGTGGGTGAGTCCCAGAGCGAGAGGAGTAACTGCTGAACTTTGTAGTCGCGCCCGGGCGTCATGAGAGCGGTGTGACATATCTCAGGTTCAGGCGCTGAAGCTCACGGCTATCCGGGTAAGTGTGGACAATCTCCTAACTCAAGTGATTGTTTTTTGTACTTTCTCTGTGTGTGAGTGCCTCAGTATTCACATGGCCGCTCGCGGAGTACACTCTAGATTGCAAACCATAGGAAAGCAAGCTGCATCTACCACAGCAGCAGTACACTTAACTAGCCCCCCGGAGAAAAGATGGTAAAGTACCCATAAATCGGATTCGTGTCGAGTTGTATGAAACCGCACGCATGTTTGAGTTGCGCGCCCGGAGAAGTGTAGTATGTATGTGGCTCCTACTCCCGAGGTACAAACGTCTGCAACACGCCGCGCGTGCTTGGTTGCGTAGTGCCTGTTTGTCTGACTTCGTGCCGTCAAGGCGTATAAGCGCGGACACACTCACAAGTGATTTGCAATTTAGTGTGTGGATTTCTTGTTTCATTTTAGTTGTGATCTTGTTTGTGTTTAAAATAGTATAATTTCATTGTGTTAAATTTGTTGGCTATATGTGATGGTAAGTGGATGAGTTCATCAGTAGTTAAGTGTGGAGTGTCAAGACCAGTTACGGGTTGAGTGTTTTGATATACCCTTTGATATACGGGTGTATTTTTACTATATGTTTTTATTATTTCTCGTTTTTAAAGATAAAAGCTGAGCTGCGCTCAATTCTTTTAGTTGTGATAGTACTTGTGGTTATTGTGTGTAGTGGTATTCTTATATGTCAGAGCCTGGTAGGTTGTGACCGAGTAGGACATAAGGGTTGTGGTGTATGTCTGAGTATTTGTGCAGCGAACCTTCCTTATTAGTTCGTGATTCCAAGTGGGTGTTGCTTTTGCTATTATTTTATTGTGATTACGGAGTTCGTCTGGAAGTTCGTTGCAGATTGTGGGTTGGTTATAGAGGTTCTCTTGGGTGTCGTGTTTTTAGTTCAGCTGTTTGTGGGTTCATGGTTTGTAGGTGATCTGCGTGAAATTGGGTCATTTGCTTTTTCCTCATTGTTTATGGTTATTCTTCATTATCTCTATTCTTTTTTCGGTGTCAAATATCTGTTATTTTGGGTTGTTTTTCCTTCAACCACTTTTTTGTTGATCATACTTAGATGATTCTGTTGGTTGTTTGTGTGTATGTTTGTTTTTTTCTTACTTCGTTTCCCTTCCTGTTTTGTGTGGTTGTACGTTTTGTTGTAGGTTGTTTGTTGGTTTCCATTCGATACTATTCTTCTGTAGTTGTTTTTTTTGTTTTAGTTCTGTGCTGTTTTGGGTGAATTATCTATTCTTGGCTTGTGTTTCTTTTCTAGTCTGCTATAACCCGTTCGGGATTTATTTCTTTCCTTTATTCTTTTCGCTACGTTTGGTTTGTCCTTGTGTTGCGTTTGTTTATTTGTTATCTCATTGTCTGCATGGTGGCTTTGTTTTAGGGTCTTTAGTGGCGCGTGCCGTTTGCTATAATGGCTGAGTATTTTTGGTTGACTTACTTTGTGCCTTCTTCTCTTTTGTCGCTCTTGTTGCAACTATATCGTTATAGTCAAGTCATTCATGTGTTTTTAATTTACCCTTTATTCGCAAACTAGAATTTAAATCTATTTTTTATGTTGTTCTGCTAAGTATAGTAAATCCGCTCCCCCTCCTTGTCCTCAACTTCCCGTGTCTACCAAGTGTAGGCTGACAAAGTGTGATGTGCATGACCACAGAGATAACTTATATATAAATATTAACTCGGGTTATTACACCGTGTTTTGACTCGTCATTCTTTGTTCTCCCTTTAGTTTTTTGTGTGGTTTGTGGTGTTTTGTCCGTGGTTTGTTGTTTGATTTTGTTTTTTTTTTTTTTTTCCGGACCATGGTCTGGGGGACCGATCGTTCCGGTCAGCGCGCCACCATTGAACGTTGTTTGTTTTTTTTGTTTTTGTTTCTTTTTTTGTGTTTTGTGTTTTTTCCGTTTTTTTTTTTTTTCATTTTTTTTTTCTTGAACCCTTATTACAGTATGGTGAATGTGCATGGGGACAGTAGGAGGGCGCCTCAAGAATAAAATATCTGAAGTTGTGTCTACTGTTACATTCCTTTGTGTTAGTTTTTCTTTTTTTTTATTTGTTCGCTACTGCGCATTTTACTTTGATTTGTCTTTATTTTGTTATGGCCCAGTGGCTCAATTTCAAACACAACGATATGTTACAGAAAGAGTGAATATACTGGTGTGTACGTGTGTCGGCGAGTTGTGGGGTCTTGAGCCCTGGATTGCGCGGTTTTATCGACTCTTCGATATGTGTATGTAGAACACGATAGAAAAAAATAGAAAAAAAATAATAAAAAAGAGAAAAGAAAAATAATTGTAAAATAACTGATAATTTAATAAATAATTTTAACAGAATTTATATAAAAATACATGTCGAAAAAATGATGCGAGATAAAACTAAAAAGTAAATATGTAAATAAGAGAAGGACGAAAAAAATGGTAAAAATCAAGTTACTTTATCCTGAAAGTAGGAAATTATTGCGGTGAAATCTGCATCTGTTTGCTTTAACATTGATATATTCTCAGTATCCCTCGTGTTGTATAATCATGGACGTGACAAATATTAGTATAAGATAGTTAGAAATTTGAATTAGATAACACTTTAAGTTTATTTATTTTTTTTTAAATTTTGTATATGTGTGTTATATACGTTTTGTGTGATTTATAATAGTACTTTTGTTTTTTTTGAGTTTTTTTGAGTTTTGTAAATAAACTTATGTATGCATTACTTTTAATATGTAGACACGTTGAATGTCGTATCCATGTCAGGACACATCCTATAATGCAGCAAAATACGGTGTGTTTATATATAGATGCTATTTAGAAGAGTACTAGTCATTGTATTACTGTTTCCATCATTGTAAGAGCCCAAGAGAGGACATAGGATAATGGCTACAAGGAAAAGTAGAAGAAAAAAGAAAAGATCTAGGATAGAGGGATTCTCCATGGTACCCGCACGTACAGTCATATTCATTTCTCCCAGCAGATCATTCCCGATCCTACGCATGTCATCTTGTGAAAGAGCTAAGTCAGCTCTCGTCTCTATAATGTGTCCTTCATCCACAGTGCATCATTGTAATCCTCTTAATTAGACAATGGCTACGTAACGGGACTCGCGTGTCATAAATCATTAAATCGTGTTGTTTTTCGATATATTGTTTTGTTAATAAGCAGTTGCTTGCCTCGCCACCACCACTGCAGGTATTATAAGATTATAGCAGAAGTCAATGAGAAGCCATAGAAAAGAAAGAAAGAAAAGATGATAAAGCTCAAGGACTATTTTACCTAGCGAAGTATAGGTTGAACGATTCCGGAAGAAAGTATGCTTTAGACCTTTCAAATCTAAGGCCAA